>JABFEA020000002.1:6235320-6248119 GCA_019775915.2 Cyphomyrus plagiostoma | reverse complement strand
AGTGTAAAAAGTGCAGGAGCAAGGTGTGGCAGGGCGGATTAATGCACTGGAGCTCAGTTATACACCAAACACCTTTGGCTGCACAGGCCGTGAGAAAATAAGGATGTTTTAAAATGTGTTTCACAAAATGTACCTTGTGTAACAATTTACATACCCTGGTTTATTATGTGAGTCAGTATTTAATGGATCCACCAGCATTTACAGTGGGATTATATTTTTCTAATATACTGTAGTGCATAGTATACAATACTCTCTCTCCACAGATCCTTTTAGAGTGGCTGAAAAATGAAATATTATTGTAAATTGGTCCCTTGTGTAATATGTAATAAACGTGTCACGTTGCCAGTAGCTATTCCGCCAGGCAGCCGCGCTCCCTCAAAGAAGGTCAGGTGGATACTGAATAAATCATGGGAATTATCACGGTCTGTGATGGACGTGCATGTAATCCCACACGTCGCCTGCTTTGTGTGGTTCCTGGGATCCATGGCAACCATGGTGCTGACAGCAACCATGCATTGGCAAAGCAACTGTGGATGGATGGATGGATGGATGGATGGAAATGCAGTTTTAGGCTGAGTAAAGGCGTCTGCTAAGTGCAGCCTTTTTGCCCCTTCTCCCTTCAGATGGCTACCCCAAAGAGGAGATCGTCTACAAGTGGAAGCGAAGTTCAGTGGAGGTGGGAGACACCCGGTCCTGGAGGCTGTACCAGTTCTCCTTCGTGGGCCTGAGGAACACCACAGAGGTTGTGAAGACCGTTTCAGGTAGCTCCTGCCACAGAACAGACAGCTTATACACTGAATCCTGACAGCCATTCAAAGGGATTTTAACACAAGACTATATATAGAATCCCTCCCAGTTTAGAGAGATCGTTTAAAGACAGAGTGATGAGATTACGGCTTTATTTAGACCATCGCCCCGAATGACTCCAGCTTTAAGAAAGGGCCGTACTTTGGCAGCTTTCCAAGGAGCTTGTGGTGAATCCGGGCAGTGTACTGCTGTAGGGGGTACTCTGTTAGAGTACTGGCAAGAGTATGTCAGTAGAGTGTATTTAAAGATACTGAGGTGTTATCAAGTACACATTCTGCAGCACAAAAGGAAAATAAACGTTATTATCTGTCCCAAATATGAAGTTTACAGATACAATTAAATGCTTTTCATTGAGTTTTAGAGTGTCGGAATCAGGTTACAGCTATGAATAAATATGAGGTGTCGCAATATGCAGGTGTACCAAGGGGTACCAGCTGGGGAGGGGGCCTGCACCCCCCAGCATTTAATTTGGCTTCACTCACCCCCCTAATAAATAGATCTTTGTTATTAAATGACGGAGTCTGGTTCCCGAACATCATACTCTTCCTTAAGCTTCTGTGTAGTCTTGCCAGCCCCGGACGGACCCCCCGCCCCCCCCCCCCCAGCTGTGGGCGACACTACAGCCAAATACTAGAGGATTTTGGGGTAAAATCTTTGTATCCGGGACCCGAAAACACCAGGAATGCTTACAGCAGCAAGGGGCATGAAATGTTGAGTGATGACGAGCCTCGATGGGGCGGCCATTTTATTTTATTTTTTTTTTTTGGGGGGGGGGGGGGCTCTGTTGCTCCTCCCTCTTTCCTTCTCCGGTGATTCCATCAGAAAGATCAGGAGGAAGTGGAAGATGGAGTACCTTGGTGTGAGAGAGACCACACCTCCGCACACTAGTGATCCGTGTAGATCTGCTCTGTTGAGTGAGACACGCTGAATGTATCCCAGTGAACTTTTTCCTCTGGTAAACTCTCAGGCCACTAAAAGACATACATGCTTCAAAGAAGAGTGTTAGAAAATAAAGGGCAGAAGTAGACCACCAGTGTGCTGATTATCCAGCATCTTTACTGACTCTTTGCCACTTTGAGGCTGCAGATTATTAATGGCCATCAGATGCTTTCATATTCCCTTATACTTTTATTTGTTGACAGCGAGCGACTTCAGCTAAAGCTCTGTGAAATAAGCTGTTTATCATACTCTGCTGGTGCAAAAAGCTGAAAACGCTGAAGCCAGTAATAAGAAGTGAATATTTAAAACGTCTCATCTTTGGGTAAATGATCCCTTTGCGTTTTTCGAAGTCCTTTTTCACAATATTAACTATGCTTGTCCACCAGTCACATGCCACAAAATAATCGGAATGATTTTGTACACTGCCATCTTTGGTTAAAAGCACCAAGCGCCACTTTTGAGAAATGCTTCTGTTTGCAGAAATGCCCTCTGAAGTTCCCCTAATATCCTGGCCGGCTTGCAGATGTCATCATTTTTGCGAGATCCTTCACAGATGGCTGCATCAGCAGCTGCCCCCGTGTGCTTGGAGCGGAGAGGCTTGATGGGGATCCAACGCATCTGCTGTAGTTCAGCTCCTGCTTCCATGGTGGTGTGTTAGGTGGATGTTTACCCTGTCCCTGTTAAACAAGTTAGCAGTATGTCTGAGCACCATCATGGTAGACAAAGGCCAGTCAAAGGGTACCACACCCCACAGACTTTTCCATTTTGTTTAAATGGGTCTGTTTGGTAACGATGGAAGTGATTTACGAAGATTTAAATGAATAATCGTATTATCAGAGTCCTTCACTTAAAAACATATTAACAAAACACAATTATCAAAACTGAATATAGCTGTAGACCAGTAGGTGGAATTGCCTTATAGGAAGAAAAGCAGGGGTGTGTCGCTACATTTCTCACGGGGAAATGGCATCGTGATCCCCGCACACATCAGCAGCAGCAAGGGCACATCGCGGAGACCTCTGCTGGGGTTTGACTGGCTTCTCCGGTGTGAGGCTCAGCTAGGGACAATGCGCTTTTACCCTGTGTGATTCTATTTGAGAGCCAAAATTCCTTTCTGCCAGCGGCAGGAAGCATGTCCTGTTTGCTCTTCCTGTTCTTCACAGGTGTGTCACACACAGTCTTCTTTGGCACCTTAGTGCAAGACGTACAAATGAGCGACGGGAGAACTTCACCTAATTTGTGGGCATCTGGCAGCAAACCTGCTCCAGCAGCTTCCATCAAAATTCAGGCCCTCCCTGTAGATGTTGGCTGGCTGCTGAACTGGGGGAACACAGTGCTGTGAATGACAGGGCTGCCTCCAGGAACAGACACTCCTCTCTGGAAATTGTGACATAAGATCGGGCTGTGAGCGTCTTCCGGAAAAGTCTTCAGGGAGGCAGAGGAGCTGGTCCAACTATATCCATGGTTCCATCTGGCAGCAAAGTGAAAGGCCCCCATAATCTCTTTGTTTTGTAACCGGCTCACACCCCCATAACAGCTTTTAAATAGCCAGTTACATCTTATACTTTCAGCTACTTTGGCTAAAATCTTCCGGGCCTTTCCATGAGTGCCGAATGCCACCGCTCAGTGACACACGCTGAGGCGCATACTGTCGGGGGGGCAGGGGGGGCCCCCGCAGGCATTGCAATGCTCAAGCTGGAGAGCAAAAGCCCAGGCGGACGTCATCGGCGTGTGGGCGGAGCTGCATGTCCCCTCCACTGCCCGGCTTTGCTCGCTCCCGGGTCCCACGCTTCCAGACATTCAAATTCATATTTATATAATAACACACATTTCAAAGTACTCTCCTCTCTCCATTTACAAACCTAATCTGTTCCCTAAAATTTCTTTGGAGGATGAAAATTTGTTAATTGTACGTAATATTACCATCGCCAAGAGCCTGACCAGAATAAGCAGCTAGAAGAGGGACAGATGGATGGATGGATGGATGGATGGATAATTTCACTCCAGGATTAGAGAATGTTGCTTTGTGCTGTGTAAAGAGCAGCCAATTAGTGAAGCGGGAGAATCATAAGTTATTATTAAAAAGTGATTCTCTAGGTTTCACATTTTAAAAAGACCAACAAAATAGGCCAAACAAATAGTTTCAGTCTCCTGATAGCTGTGGATGAAGCTCTCCAGATTTTGACCATTTTCCAACACAAAATTTCAAATAATCAAAAATTAACACACTGGGAACTAAGTGTTCGAGTTTACATAAGTGAAAATCTTGAAAGGTTGAAGGTGGAAAGTTTTTTTTGTAAACTGAGGAAGATTATCACTTATTTGAAGTGCTGGGCTGCCGTGAACAGGTCACGGCACGAGGGTGATGGGTGGGTATAAACATGGGCAGGTGGCCTCGTGACCACAGCGAACTCCGTTGTACAAACGCAGGCTGGAGTCCACTGGTGTGAAAGCGCCTCCCTTTCAGGAAAAAGTTGTGAATCACACCAATGGCCATTTATAGGCTAGAAAAATGGCAGGAGGTGGGCTTTTGTGAACAGCTGGCAACGTAGAAAAAAAAGGGTTATTTATGTTCACCGAAGGAAACCGGCATGGCTGAGTTACATTTTCTTAGGGATGGTCTGAAACTTCCCTCCAAAATGTGAAATGAGACTCAACCACACTCACCTTCACACAGATCCTGCCTGGATGTTCATCTCCATCTGCTGAAAGGCGGGTGTGAAGATCACTGTTTACCGCCCAAACGTACGTGTTAATAAACAAATGTGATAAATAGAATATTTGATCTTTTTGAATGTATCAGGATTGCTGATTTTTTTTTGTTGTGTTCATTTCGTGTTCATTGTTCAAGAGCCCTTATATAACAGATCATTACAGCGTGGCTGCGGGCGTGTATAAACCATGCTCGCAGATGCCTCATCGATAGGTAAACAAACACTTTGTCGAAGCAGCACATTCGATGTGATTTCATGGGGGGGCGGGTGGGGGCGTAGCAGAGGTTCTCAGCCCCCGAAAGACCAGCGCACTCTTCCCCGCCATGGTATCCACAGTGGACTGCCCCGTCTCCCTGAGTGCGTCGTGTTGGTACACTCCTCAGTGTCTGCGTGGGTAATATGTTACCTGCCTCAGCCAGAATTTTAAAGGATGTCCCTCCTCCCAAAGTCAGCCCTCCTGGCTGCCAGGAGGCGCTGTCTGCCTGAGAAGAAGGAGCAGTCAGGGTGCAGCAGGGAAGGACACAGACGGCTGTCGCTGTCTTTCACGATGCAGATATAGTGACGTGGAGGACCTTTAATCGCAGTATCGCCATGGGGGGGGGGGGCGGAGCATCAAGTAATCTGTCGGCCAACAGTCACAAACAACCACAAACTGGTGTCTGTCTCTGAGCTTATGGGCTCATTTAAACAGTCCTCTGGAGCAACACGCTCATGCTGTACATGAATCACTGTCAGGACCAAGGTCACGCTCTGGTGGGCCAGGCCGCACTAACTCTTTGCCTGCCGTAAAGGCTCCCTCCAGTCCAATAGACGCCACTCCAATAAGTTCCCGCAAACTGCATTAGGAAGCACAGGCCATTTTGTCCGGGACGAATATGGTTTTTCAGTTTGAACTGTAAGCATGTTGGCTTCACTTTTCAACCACAAAGCCCATGACTATGTTACGCGTGTTTAACTGAAACGTTTACACCTCTATGTGAGCATAATCGCAGAGTGCGGCGTTAAATGCAGTGTTAAATGCAGTGTTAAGTACAGTGTTAAATGCAGTGTTGTTAAATGCAGTGTTGTTAAATGCAGTGTTAAGTACAGTGTTAAGGTAGCGTTTGAGCTAGGAGATTGGCTGCTCCAGTGACACGTTCCGCCTCAGACTCCAGCCACGTTCCTTTGATTCTCCTTCTGCTGGACGATCAAGGTCTGTAGGTCAATGGCAGCAGGGGGTCCATCAGTAGCAGGCTTTCATGTTGGGAGGTGTTGGCGTTTATCTGATTTCCCAGGATGGGGGGGGGATGTGCTTTTGGGGATTCTGCCTGTGTCATTAGGGAGAGCTGGGTGACTCAGCAGCCCCCGCCCCTCACAGAGAGGGGGGCATCGAGGTGTTTTGTGCTGCCTGTTTCCCAGAAGACTGTTTATTTGAGCAGTGGAGATGGTTTTGCCCCCGCAGGAGATTACGTCGTCCTCACTGTGTTCTTCGACCTGAGCAGAAGAATGGGCTACTTCACCATTCAGACATACATCCCCTGCACCCTGATCGTGGTCCTGTCTTGGGTGTCCTTCTGGATCAACAAGGATGCAGTTCCAGCCAGAACATCCTTGGGTACGGAATCGCAGACCAGAAGGGCTATTTTCATAATTAATGAATCAAGGAAAAGACAGCATTTAACTGACATCAGAGGAACTTATTAAGCCATTTGCTAATTAATCATTTGCTCGGCGCTGAAGCGAGTTTATCCTCAGAGAAAAGGAAGCCGTCGTTTTCACTAACGACGTCCTTTATTTCCGCTCGGACGGGCAGATTAGCGTCACAAAAAAAAAATATGATACAGGTTTTTAAGAATTCTTTCTTATTTTTCCAATCTGCAGAATATTTAGGAAAATGAATTCTACATTAAATTTCCATTCAGCAGTGTAGGTCTGGAAATACCTTCCATTAACAGTGAATATTAGATGTTCCCTATGAAATCTATGTGATCAGTCCACATTCTGCACTAATCTATGGCAGCATATTGTAATGTAATTGCATTATGGTGCAATATGTTGAAATGCTTAAGGATGCCCGCATTCGGATGTAATAGGACAGTTTGTTTTGGAAAGGGAGCAGGGAACTATATTATCAAATCTATAAGGATGAATGGCTGAAATTCATTTTAATTCACACTTCCAAATGTAGGAATTGGACTACCTTATGAATTCACTAAGGCCATTCACTATGGGCCAGTGGATGTTTTATTTTAATAACATTTTATTTAAAAAAAAAAAAAACACCAATACTGTCACAATCCAGGAGATGGAGGGGCATGGACACCCTGGCAGATTCAGGGAGCCCAGCAGGCCCCCACCCCCCGGCAGATTGAAAGCAAGGGGCCCAACATGGCACATTAGTGGGGCCTAGAATTTCCAGCTAGACCCTTGCTGGGGGTGTTTGGCGGCTGCTCCCTCACACCTTGGCATGCCCCCCCCCCCCCGGCAGGCATCACCACGGTGCTCACCATGACGACGCTCAGCACCATCGCCCGCAAGTCCCTGCCCAAGGTGTCCTACGTCACGGCCATGGACCTCTTCGTGTCCGTCTGCTTCATCTTTGTCTTCGCCGCGCTGATCGAGTACGGCACGCTGCACTACTTTGTCAGTAACAGGAAGCCCAGCAAGAAGAAGGAGAAGAACCGGAGGAACCCGGTGAGTTGGGCTGCGATGGAGCCCCCCGCCAAACTGGCACGGAGTGTCAGACAGATTAGCAATGCTGATGCTGATTGGCTGATAATGGACTCCAGTAGTTTACAAAAGACTGCAGAAGACTGTTGATTGTAAAGATTCTCTTTCTTCCTTCCTCTTTTCTGCCGGCGCCTCATTCCCTTCCATAAAACGTTTCTGGTGCGTAAGGCTGGCCAGCGACCATAAAGAGCTAGCGCATCTATACAAAATGAATAAACTTTATCCACAACTTTCTGAATTCACCCAGTGATCAGAACTCTAATTCAAACAAATACTCCAGACATCAACCTGCCTACTGATAGGACTTCGATTTCCTGATGCAAATGTTTGGTTTTGTCTTTCTTTTCTTTGGTCTACTGCATCTCTGGCCTTGATCAATGACTTGCACAGTTACTGAACACAGGAGGCCAGAGTGTGGATCATAATTCATTATCCATTGAATGCAGAACAGGGGAAAAAAAACTAGAGAAACTCTGCAATTTATTTTTACATAAATGGATACTGAATAGTAATTAGAGGTATCCGGCAGATCTGCCCCATATATCTTTAACATCTCAGACCCTAAAAGGGACAAAAATACTTCTTTCATTTCCGTCTGGTACAGTCACCCCTTCGCATTTGTGAGGTTTATGTGCGTAAGCTTCCCTGTAACCGTGAAAGTCCACGAATTATGTTTGGGTTTGTTATTAGAACAAAAGTAACAGCACTGAGATGGTAAAAACGTCCTGAGATTCCAGACCAGGGTGCCGTACTCAGACCAGGGTGCAGAGATTCCACAGTTATTTTGCAATAGATGTAGTATGTAGGTACACTAACAAATATTAAATAGCACTGATCTTTATGTAATATATATGTGACCAAAATCAGTTTCAGTACTATTAATGTAATTTTAGCTTATGCGTCGTCCAAAGATATTTCCATTTAATTGTTCAAGGCAAACTCACAAATGACCAAAATCATGAATGTCTGTTTTGAATTCATATTATGATTAAACCTAATCTTATAGTGAATGTTTTTAGTATGTTGATGTAGTAGACAGAAATCGCATTAAAAACTTGTTAAATCAACACGACACCTTATATAGGGCTTTCATGATCTCCACTCAGAAACCCTGAAGCAGGGATTAGCAGTGCATTAGCAGTGTGTTAGCACTGGGCTCCATTTCAGCTGGTGTACCGTGTAATTTGATCAGTGAATCATCTGCTAATATCGATGAAGTGAACTTGGTTCTCATTATAATGGACTCACTGGCACTTTCCAGTGCGTTACAATCCTTTTCCTGTCCTTCTCTCCAAACTCCACATTTACCCATTTGGAGTAAACTTTCTCCGGCTGTTTTCCTCGGATTTTTCCCACTTGCGTCCCCCTCGTCGAGGTCTTTGGCTGCCTGCTCTCTATATCCAGTATCTCGGTGACCATCACTGGTTTTGTCCCTGATTGGTTGACAGCAATTCAGAGAGAATATCCCGGCATCTTCTGGTCACGGCGGCCTCTTGGCGCTCCCCCTCCCCCCCGCGTTCGCACGCCCGCACTCACCTCCCGCCGTGCCGCGTCGTGACACTCACACGTGTGCCGTTTGCTTCTGCTTGTGTACATGGCACCCGTGGGACGCTGGATCCGACAGCCTCCATCTTGTCAGCCGAGCCTTAACAGAATGAAAGAGTCACCGCGGTGGAGCGCATAGCCTCGTTAGCTATCGATCTGGCACTTCAGCAGCATGGCTATCTTGGGGCTCCATAGCTGATGAGGGAACACTAGCCATGCAACACTTAATGTTGCCAGACTGGGAAACACTTTTAACAAGCAATTTCAGTGGATTTTCTTTATTCCTCTTCTCCCGTCGCTATAGTGAAGGCACTAAGAAGTATTGGATTTAAATTTCCACCTGCCAGATTTACCAGGTTTAATAGCAGGCCTTACATGTTCACCGACAAGATTTACCCGTTCAATAGCCAGATTTACCCAATAAGCAGCTACATTTACCTTTTAACAGCTAGACTTATCTCTTAAACAGCGAGCTTTACCAGATCAGGGCCGTTGCTGCTTAATGGAGCTCAGACACTAACCCATCTCTCCCTGGTTCTGACCGGGTCCAGCAGGTTCCCGTGGTGGACATGCGGGCCCGGTCGGCTACGGCCATCCAGATGAACAACGCCGTGCACCTGTCGGAGCGTGACGAGGAGTTCGGCTACGAGTGCCTGGACGGAAAGGACTGCAGCAGCTTCTTCTGCTGCTTTGAGGACTGTCGCTCGGGCGCCTGGCGGCACGGCCGGCTCCACATCCGCGTGGCCAAGATCGACTCCTACGCCCGCATCTTCTTCCCGACCGCCTTTGGCCTCTTCAACCTGGTCTACTGGGTCTCATACCTGTACCTGTAGCCCAGTCGCTGCTGGCCTCACCTTGCATCCAAAAGACCCTTTCCATCACACCTATCCCTCGCCTGCGGAGGAGCGACAGAAACTTCCAGTTTGTATTTTTTTTTTATAATTCTATATTGTTTTTGTTTTGCCTGTTGAGATAAGTGTTGTAGCAAAAGCCAGGTTATTATTTTTATGGTCATATTTATGGTTTTTATATGCTGTAATATTTCTTAAAAAATAGCATAAAAGTAAGAAAATACATGTGAGAAGCACAGTGGTGGATTCCCAGCTCAGACAAACTTAGCGTACAAAAACGTGCTGACATGCATATACAGGCTTCTGCAGGGTTTCACAAACAAAGGGTTTACAAAAAAAATGATCAAAATACTGTCTGATCTATGCTGCACATTCGTACTACTGGTTTATTTGATATTCCTGTTATATTCCATCATAATTTCAATATTATCATGCATGCAATTTTTGGAAAAATACCCCAAATGCACATTATTCAGTTATTATCTCCAGTTGTGGTCACAGTCTGACTGTTTTAAGGCAGGTACAGATGGTCCCAACATGTAAATTCATTGTAAATATGTTTTTGTCCTGATTCACATGAATTGCATGTACATTTCATGCTGAAGATGAACAAGTTTACTATATATAGAAAAAAAACTTCTCTATTTTTTCTTTTCTTTTTTTTACTCACACATCTGACAGATTGTAGGTCAAATAACTGTTGGAGAGTGTTTGAGAATCCTCGCACAAAGATATACACTATGTTGTATATTTATGTTACCACACTCTCTTTTCACAGGCCAGGTTTGGTGTCTAACATATTTAATATTTTCATATGGATGCTTAATATACAAGGTAGAGTATATATATACTGTACCTTATTGTTCTCAGTCCATGTGAAACCCTACAAAATATGTAAAGAATGCTACTTTCTGCATCCTATATTCAAGCATGCAGCATTATATTGTTACATTATAACATTATATTGTTGTTGCACCCTACATTAGCTACTTAAGCATAGCTAACTGGTTAGCATCAATGTGTGTATCACCAGTCTGCCCTTCACACCACTTCTGCCGGGGGTGAGCCAGCTGTCCGTGCACCGTCATACCCTGAAGCTGATTGAACTGATCACCCACTCGAGTTTTGGGACAGGCCTTAAAATAGGACACATTTGTGGACTGATGTGGCTCCACTTTCTGTATCTGCCACTGCTAATTCCTCTGGTGTCACCGATCCTTGGGTCTGTGACATCACCTGAATTTGGCAGGCACACACACACACACACACACACACACACACACACACACATATTATTTACATGTACATAAGGTGTTTTTATCTGTCTTTTTGAGAAATTACCAATGTTAACTATGTTACAAGGTTTTACATGTAAAGCATATGGAAATAATTTGTATGTTACATTTTGTCAAACTGGTTTATTACTGCTGTTGACATTCCACTGCTGGGCAAACTCTTTTTAAAACCACGACTAAGAAATAAATCAGTCGTTTACTATCAATGTTTATATCCATTTTATTTATGAAGTACTGTACATACAGAGTATTGCATTCAGAGAAAAGGACCCTTTCATTAACATGAACTTTTACAGTGTTTGGCACTTATTATAAATTGTTTTAATTTATCGTAATTATTGTTTAATTTCTATCAGGAGCGTTGAGCGCCTCTACTTTTGTTGTTATTTGAAACACTAACAGTCACTAAAATTAAATGCGATGAAAAGCAGCGTTAATTGCGTGAGTTACACAGCTCCCTCTCTCCTGAATAAGTGCACAGCACTGCATTTACGCAATTTTACATCACAGTATTTTATAACCGCCTAATGAAGAGCAACAAGTGATTGCGAAAGATATAAATGGCACTTTTCATTAAGCGATAGTACCAGATCATAGCAACTGGTGCGCCGAAGCCATCAGGCTCCAGGCGAGCAAGGAAAGCACTGGGGGGGGCAAATATTACTGATATATTCAGCTTCAGCTGGACTGGTGCAGTGGGAGGGGTACAGGCAGGCACAGCAAGTCATAATTATGTGTTTGTCAATCATTTAAAAAATTGTGGAGTTTGTTACTTTACAGAGAGGAGCCAGACGCTGATTGGTGGCACCTTGGTAATCATTTATAGACGACCAGACCTGTGTCCATGTTATTCAAAAGACCTCAATTAATTATTCATTCTAACAAAGAAAAAAGCCTCATGCCTCAAACTAAACACTTTCTGCTTTTCATCAATATGGCTCATTAAAGCCAAAATGTGTAGCTTGCACAGAATCTTCAGTAACACTTTACCTGCACAAGTAACTCAGTTTATACTGAAGGACAAATCATGAACAAATATAGCGACTGCGTGAAATACTTCACCCGTTATGATTGATTAATGATGAATGAACATGGGATCAACACTTGATTTCTGATTAATTAACACATTAATTAAGAGTGTAGTAGTACATAATTTGTGCCCCGCAAGTAAAGTGCTATGAATATTGTATGAAAAAAAAGACCTCATCTACACACCTGCTGGGAGTGCGTATGAGCGTGATAAAATCCTGTCAGCCTCCCAGTCAGACGTGTCTCCCAGTCTCGCCCCTCTCTCCCAGTTTCGCCCAGTCTCTCCCAGTCTCGCCCAGTCTCGCCCCTCTCGCCCAGTCTCTCCCAGTCTCGCTCCTCTCTCCCAGTCTCGCCCAGTCTCTCCCAGTCTCGCCCCTCTCTCCCAGTCTCGCCCAGTGTCACCCCTCTCGCCCAGTCTCTCCCAGTCTCACCCAGTCTCTCCCAGTCTCGCCCAGTGTCACCCCTCTCACCCAGTCTCTCCCAGTCTCACCCAGTCTCTCCCAGTCTCGCCCAGTCTCACCCAGTGTCACCCCTCTCGCCCAGTCTCTCCCAGTCTCGCCCAGTCTCTCCCAGTCTCACCCAGTCTCTCCCAGTCTCGCCCAGTGTCACCCCTCTCGCCCAGTCTCACCCAGTCTCGCCCAGTCTCACCCCTCTCTCCCAGTCTCGCCCAGTGTCACCCCTCTCACCCAGTCTCTCCCAGTCTCACCCAGTCTCTCCCAGTCTCGGCCAGTCTCGCCCAGTGTCACCCCTCTCGCCCAGTCTCACCCAGTCTCTCCCAGTCTCGCCCAGTCTCGCCCAGTGTCACCCCTCTCGCCCAGTCTCTCCCAGTCTCACCCAGTCTCACCCAGTCTCTCCCAGTCTCGCCCAGTGTCACCCCTCTCACCCAGTCTCTCCCAGTCTCACCCAGTCT
>JABFEA020000002.1:6167790-6185938 GCA_019775915.2 Cyphomyrus plagiostoma | reverse complement strand
ACAGAGCGCATGTCCCATTCCACGATGCTTCCTGAATGACCATCACAGAGCGCAGGATACACTTTCATAGACCTTCGAAGGATGTCACCCCTGAATTTAGACACGGCCTTTATGCTTGGCTGGAAGAAAATCTCTGTCTGGATTTTTAACTTCCGGACCTAAACTATCTACCCCTGCAGCCCCTTCATACACATGAGATGAACTCCCTCCGCCACTGACACTGCTTCACTCTCCATAACCTCTTTTACACTTCTGCTTTTGTTCTTTTTCTTTTCTTTCCTTTTTTCTTGCACAATAACGGCCCTGTCAACAGAAATGTGACTTACTCATCAAGTGCCAAGTGGTTCTCCAAGTGCAGTGATTTGTCACAGTCAGAGAAATGCTTAGAAACAATCATCAGGACCACAGAGGGAAGTGCAAGATTTGTATGAAACACCATTTAAGTGATGAGGAGATCAGGAAAGCCCTGTGTTGCCTCTTGCCGTGAAACGTTAATTGTGTTTTCCAGTCTAAAAAAAAGTGTGCACCTCTGCTGCCATCTAGTGGACAAACTAGTGTCTAAGTCACACGTATAGAGTGAGCGTCTCAGGCAAGGGAATCACTTACTCACTTACTCGGTGCCCTTTGCTGCACGGGACGGACTCCAGGCTTATTGCCTGCCATGCATTATGGTTATAACAGACAAAAGAGATCAAAAACAGCCTCAAAGAAACCCTATGTACAGGCCCAGTGGGTGGTTGATAATGCGGCGTATATCAAACATCCAACTGACTACCAACAATTCATTCACAGTCTATCCCAGGAGGGGGACATTCTAGATGGGATTCCAGTCCATTGCAGGACATATTTCGCACGTCCATATTTACACTCGACCATAGTTAGGCAAGTCAATAGTTACACGTGTCCATATCTTGATATATCTGTAGTTATAGTAGCAGTATTGATGGTAAGATCATGTCCCATCAATATTGTGGGAGTGTCTGTTAAGGGGGGTTGGGTATTCAGGGCTGATTTGGTCCCTCCCTGTTTTGAAGCTAAACCTAATCCCTTGGACATGCCCCGGGGCCATTTAACAGCATGATCATCCCGCTCACAGCAAGGAACAGCACAAAACCTGCCGCCCCCTCCTCCTGGGTCTCTCTGGTGAGGCGTGCACAGCAGATTCTGCACTGCACCGTATGCACAGCAGATTCTGCACTGCACACTATGCACAGCAGCCTCTGCACTGCACCTGCATGACAGTGGGCACATTCTCAAGGCCCCGCCCCCTTGGCTCCAGACATTATTTTCATCCTCTTCCCAAAAATTAATCTCCCTCCTAATGGGCCATTCAGTTTCCAGCTACAGGGCACTACAGGCCACAGGTGTCGACACATCATTGAGTGTAACCCACAGCCTGCTATGCTGTAAAGCCACTTCTTCCAAACACACCAAGTCCCAGCCACATGACCTACTGACTGGCCCGCAGGTCCCCTGCAGTGACACCCCAGCTGGCCAATCACACCGCCGGCTTGCCAGGACCCTGCAGGCTGCCGGTCACCAGCAGAGAGACCTGCCCCGCCTCCCACAATGGTGCCAATCAGGGCTGAAGGGGGTTGTGACAGCAAATGAAGGCATGGAAGGTGGATTACAGGAAGCGAGGAAATGTGGCCGAACACAGGAGGAAACACGAAATGCTCAGTTTTATATTAAATTTTGCGTTATTATTGTCATCTAATGTTGAATGTTTTATTTCACTCTATTTCTTCTTTATTCCATGCATACAAGCTATCAAATAAAATTTAGAATATAATATAACTTGGAACGAATATAACTTGGAATATAATATAACGACTTGGAACATAGCACAGGCAATGTTGCGTCGCTTAGCAACAGACTGGAAGCTGTTATGATGGTGTCACTAAAACTGGCAAAACAAGCTTCTCGCCCACTCCAAGGTTGCAGCCAGGTTGTACATTGAAACCAGCCTGTTTAGCTTACTGTTAACCCACAACCAAGTGAAGCCAATGGCTGTGATCTCAGCACACCTTACCGACCGTATGTGGGGCAGTAAGTGTGGTGTCTCTGATGACCGGCGAATTTTACTGATACCAATGTTATGCCATATATTCCATCTATTTTATTGATATTTATAATCAGACGTGGGTTGTAACGCACTACATTTACTCCGTTACATTTACTTAAGTGCCTTTATTGACTACAGAGAGCCAATTGCTGGTTAAATTCAGCAGTCACATCAGTAACACATGGTGACAAATTTTCAGCCCTATACCGGCACCTACACATACATACAGTATTTTATCGCACGCACATAAAAATACGTTTTTTATTGACAAACAGGTTCACAGTCATATAGTTGCGTCATGCTGATTTGACCTCTTGCTTATTATTGGTTAGTGACTCCGATTTTAGAAGCTCGGAAGTTATGTAACACGTATTTTAGATTAATATTTTTACATGTATTTGAGCAATAATGTTTCATCGCAACAGTGCATCCATGGTAATAATATAACTGCCAATGCCATATACTTGCAAGGTTCCGCAGTTACCTTACGACTGTTGTATTTTCTGAATTTTGGTTATACGCCTCGAAGATTCACTATATTTTTGGGTATAGTTACAGGCATATGGGAATCCGCGAAGGAGGATGAGGTTCATTTCCTGTGTGTTTTTTTCGCTATTGGTTACCTTTTGATGACGTCTTATTTCAGCGTCCAAGTTTTATGAAATGCCAGAAAGCAGGGACAAATATCAGTACGATATTTAGTTATTTTTACAGCAGATCTGTTTTAACACAGTAAAGAAATACGTCTTGGAGTGATATATATATATATATATATATATATATACATATACATTTGAGAACTTCGTTAAATTAGCAGCTCGTTGCCAACTGCAGTCAGTCATGTCTGTGTATTTCGAGGAAAGGAGCGGCGTCGTGCCGTGTAAGACCCTGTGGGGGTCTTGGTATCAGACTATGGAGGAAGTTTTTATAGAGGTAAACGTACCTCCGGGAACTTCGGCCAAAGACATCAGGTGTAATCTCGCCAGCAGCCAGATCGAGCTGAGTGCGAAAGGAAAGGAGATCATTAAGGTAGGAGTGAACACTGGTTTAGCATATCGCCGCATTGCTGGTCCGATCTGTCATGATGTCAGCAGTCAGGTCCCTCGGCTGGACCAGCCTGGGTGTTTTTGCTGTCTTGCTGAGGACCATGCAGCCGATGCAGTGATGGGAGCCGCGTGGGTCGTGCTGCTTTAGTGACCCATGCTGTCTGCCCGTCGGTGCTCTGGTTTGCTCATCGTTTTGGTGATGGCGATAGCACAGTAATGGTACTGCATTGCATAAATAACATAGGTTTTCAAAATCGTCTTTTACTTTTTAATGTTAATCTAGTGTAAGTAATACATGGAGGACGTTAAGGTAAAATGCATCTGCCCCCCCCCCCCAACAGAGCAACTGATCTGTGTAATTTTTTACTATTTTTTTATAAGAAAAAGTTGTGATGTCCCCTCGTAAGCTATGTAGTCCACCCTTCAGAAAAAAAAGAATCACTGGACTGCTCTTTTTACGTATCTCTCTTAACGTATATCTCCAGTTTGCACCTTGTTATATATCCTAGCACAGTCACTCTCGCTGTACTCGGACCATCTCATGTATAGTTTGCATAGAACCATAATTTACACTTGTATATTTATTTATATATTTTATTTGTACCTAGTTAGATGCTAACAGCGTGTCGTTGGCTCTGTACCTGTACTCAGGACAATGACAATAAAGTTGAATCTAATATAATTTGATTTCCAGGGAAAGCTGTTCGGTACCACTGTGTCGGATGAGGCGACGTGGACTCTAGGTGAGATTGTTATTTTTGAAAACCAGCAGCTGATGAAGAATGACTGCTCAATGTTATCAGTAAGCTTGGATACGTATTTCGAATTTTAAAGCTTTTTGAGGGTGTTTTTTGTAGATGAATTTATTTTTACAAAAAAACAGCTGTAATTTTGCTTTTTTGGCGTGGGAATGGCGAGTAGTTGACCAAAATATGCAGAAAATGATAGGAGGCTGATTTGAAAATACTGTTAAAGATTTTTTGTTTTAAAAGTAAGACAGCAGATATGGTCGCGAGTAATACTTAGTAATACTAAGTGACTGTGAGCTTCAGAATATCACTCGATCCTCACAGGCCACAAATCAAACTTCTTGTGAGGATGGTGAAAACGCTATGTATGTAATAAACTTTTCTGTGTATGTAATAAACTGTTACTCATTGATTAAAAAAAAAAAACTTGGCATTGCGACATCTGGAACATAATATACTTGAATATAAGATACATGTTAACATGAGAGCGTTACGGTAACATGGATCATGGACTCGGTGGACGACGCTGCTAACCCCATACTGTCTGTCCAACCAGAGGACGGCAAGCTAATTCGCATCATTCTAACGAAGACGAACCGGGAGGCAGGAAATTGCTGGCTGTCGCTCTTGGAGGGCCAGTATTGTGCCGACCCGTGGGTCCAGGACCAGATGCAGAGGAAACTAACTCTGGAGAGATTCCAGAGAGAGGTATAAAGGCAGAAGTCGTACCCTTGGTTAAGCATGTTTGTCTGTCCCTGTGGATCATGGGTAGGAACACGATGTTTACATGACACCCCTGGGAGTGATGGCCGACGGAACATGGCTGTGCACTGCTGTCGCCGCCATCAGCCGCTTTCGGGACCAGGGTGTGGGAGCCGTGCTTTGTGAGTTTTTGTAGTGACTTACTACTCTGATTTTACAGAATCCTGGATTTGACTTCAGTGGGGCAGAAATTTCAGGAAATTTTGCTGGTGGTGGACCAGATTTTTCAAACTTGAAATGAGACATTTAAGGGTGAAACCCCCCCCCCAATGACAAAAGATGGAAACCACATCCTTCCATTACTTCCCTGACCAGTGGAGGACCTCGCAGTGTGAAATTCGGTTGGACAAGTTCTCTGGAGCCTGGAGCACGACACGAAGGGGTCCGTGTTAGTTCAATCCTGGGAACTGGCAAAGCGTCGTGACACTGATATGATAAAGACTGCTTGCGATTAAATAGGTTTACAGTCTGATCTGATGAGCTTCATTGTGGAACAATTAAGCGACGCATGATTGTCCAGAAACCGTAAGCATATAACCAGTTTTCACAACAGCAAAGGATGGATGCGTCCAGTAACTGCATTTCAATAAAGTTTTATTGAAAGGTATAAACTTGTGCCAGAATGTACCATTCGCCCTTCAGGGGCCCTTAAAGACCAGGTGTGTTCACATGCATTATGAAGGACCACTGGCACCCTTTAGTTTGGCTGGATGAAATATCTCTGCACTTTGGGAAAACTCACATCCAGATAATGTTCAATCTATAGGCAGTTAAGGAGAATCCAACTGAAAGTCAGAGATGTGTCAATAAAGTGCAGCCAAAATGTCCGAAAAGACACACTGACAACCAACTGTAGCTCTTAACTTCACTGCACTTCATTTCACAGGTTCAGGATACATTTCCTGGAAACTGGAGATAACTTAGTATGTTTATGCAGCCGGCATGTTTTTTTTAATAAAAAAAAAAAGAAACACCTTGGGTAAGAGTGTGCACTAGGATAGTTCACTACCTAGGGTGGAAGTTAAGGGTTTTGGGCCCGATTTCTTGGTTCCATTTTGTAAATCACAAAACCCTGCTCCCTCCTCTTCCACATGGTGGACTGAGGACCTAGGTGGTACAATACTTCACTGCTCAGAACCATCACCAGTGCCAAGACCGTGTAGAGGATCACGGCACCGATTCAACTGAGAACATACAAATGCAAGCATTAATCTGAGGTGGGTCTGAAGAAATAAAAATAAATTACTAGCTGAGAGTATCTCAGAGGTGCTGGGATCGAATGGAACACAGCGGGTACAGATGGGTGACCTGCGGGTATGGATGGGACACAGCGGGTACAGATGGGTGACCTGCGGGTATGGATGGGACACAGCGGGTACAGATGGGTGACCTGCCTGTGGGTCTCACACCATGGATTCCGTGGAAACTCTGCAATATAAATACTATGGGAAATGGCTCTGTCCGCTCTCTGGGCTGGGAGGCATCCAGGGGGAACTCTTCAGGGCAGGAACCTAAACAGAATCAGTAATCAGGCCATCCATTAGATAAGAGAACGTTCCGCGCAGAGTGAGCGTTTCATTAGATGTGGATTCTGAGGAGCCTGTCGGCATGCCAGGTTACCTAACAGGAAGCTTCTGGGATGGTTGGAAGATGGGCGATCTTGTAATAGCTGTGTTTCAGTTGCCTGGCAGTCCTGCCTGAAATGATCCATCGCAGCTTCTGGCTGTTGGGTGTGAAGCGCTTGCTGCAGGAATACTCAGCCAGACACTTGGCGACCAGCTCCCTCACACACACCAGGTCTCCATCTTTAATCTGAAAGGAAAGAAATGTGACCATTAGTGGAATCTAAAATGCCAAATGCTGAGCTGCTGCTCAACGTGAAATGCAGTGTAAATACGTAACGTCTAGCCGAGCTTAAGAACCTACGTTCGGGTCAAACCAGTAGACTTCCTCACAGGCGACCGTGTAAACACATCCATCTCATAGCCTTCCAGAGCCTCGAGTACAAACGTCTGCCGGCACTTACACTGCAATGCTGCTGTAGGCGCTGCAGGTGGCCAGCTGTGCTGCTGCTCTGCAGGCCTTGTTCCTGCACTTCCAGGAGGAGCGTAGCCAGTGCTAGCAGGGAGGCCTGCAGGGACATTTCAGCTCATTAAACACAGTGAGGATGTAAAGGCCTGCTTTTCCCCCGTTCTTAGCTCTGTTGCATCCGTATGACTGTGACCACCAGCCTATTGTACATGTCACTGGACGTAAAGACGCTGGAAATAAGAAATATTCAAGATGTACAACCTTAATGTGTCGGTACGACCCAATATGTACTAGTGTTGTATGGATTTGGGTTAGGGTTAGGTTTAGGGTATGGATGCTCTGCACTGACAGTATTCCTGCCGTCAAATGAGGACAGTTGATGCAAGAAATAGCCGCTACCGTATGGGACAGGCATCCTGAAGCCACCCCCACCCCCCGCCTCTAAGAATACACCATCTCACCTTCACTTTTGAGAAGATAAAGGAACAGTGACAAGCTTTCAGTTGTGCCTCCAGCCTTTCGATGTTTAAAGCTTTTTTTCTAGAGAAAGGAGTCGTTTTGTAAATATTAAAATACCATGATGGAGTAAACAGCTGACACAGTGCTAGTAAAAGTCCAAACCACAACATCCGAGTATTTATGGTCTTCCTTACGTCTCCATGTCCAGATGCCCCAGGATATGCAGGTGATAGAGCCTCAGGAAGCTAATGGCGGTAGGAGCCTTTACTCTCCAGCAGAGCTTCTCCAGGATTATCTTCTCCATCCGCATCATGTCAGAGACTGTGAAGCGGTTCTGGCTGATCCGGATCAGGTCGTGAGCCAGCGGAACATTCCGCTCTTCCTCAGTGGACTTCACGGCGATATAGAAACAGCAGAGTCCAACACAGGACAGGTGTTTCGGCTGGATCTGGGGGAAAAAAAAAAAAAGTATGATAATGATAATAAAACCATTAAAAAAAGTACAGCTTCCCGCAACCTACCCTGCAGTTGGGCACCGTCAGGCACAGAGGGGGAAACTGCACACAGATATAAATAGACTCTTCTAGGGTGTCGCGCACTACCTTCATCAGAGCAAGGAATCGATCCAGCAGGTTGACAGCAAGGGAGAACGTCTCTGTGCTGAAGCCAAAGAAGCGCGTGAGGGAGAGCAAGTCTTTGACCTCAAAGTCGCGCAGCCTGGAGGTCATCCTCAATCCGCTGTCATGTGCCGCCTCCAGGACCCTCAGGCCAGACAGCTTGGGCTGATAGCGGCTCTCCTGCTCCAGGAGCACCTTAAGCTGCATTGCAAGGGGCGCGTCATCTTGTCCTTTCACAGTATCGATCATCTGCAATGCAAAAACCGACGAAAATCAAAGAGGACCGTTACATACCGCTCCAGATTTGTGACACCGAGTCGGATCCACGAGCCCCATTTGTAAAAGGAGACGAGTGGGCTATATGTGGACGTTTCGTTTACAATCTGGAGTAAAGATCATAAAGTGAGCATTAAGGGCAACGGTGAATTCTTCCAGCGCGATAACGCCAAGCGCGGCCCAGGCGAGCGGCTGGAAGTGGGCTGCCCCCGGAGAAGGGCGACACCTGCGGCACAGGCCGGGAACAAGCAGGGGTGCTATGCCTGGGCATGTCCGCGGCTTGGGGAGTCTGCGCCGCTCATACAACTAAAACAGGCCGATTTAAAATATTATTCATGTATATGTATATACACATTCACATATATATATATACACTGATCGCATGAATTACTCTTTAATTCTTTAATGTACTTATGCAGTGACGGTTGTTTCAAGGCGTAAAACGAATACGAACGCGTCCGTTGGCGTTTCTATATGGAAAGCATTTTCAACACATTAATATACTCTACTACTACTACTACTACTAAATAATAATAATAATAATAATAATAATAAGATACAATTAAATAAAAGTGCACAATTAAAATACTTACCTTTGTTGGGGGAAAACCACGATGAAAATGGTGAATTAGCCAAATCCTATGAATTATAGATAGTGACTGACTTAGTAGAATTTATTTAATTCATAAATAAGTAAACGCAAAATTAAAAAAGTAATAAAATAAGTATGCCCTCTTCGAGTTCTAAGCAATCCCTCCGCCCTACCCCTGCACACCCCTTACCCTTGGCGTACAAGAGCTCCCAGTGCAGACGCGTGACTATAAGTAGCATCAGAAGCTATGCCCAGCCTGAGAAAGATCTCATTGGTTACTGATGAAACACGCCCCCTATTTCTGGACGATCATTGGTTCTTAAATCTATCAATCATCAGATAAGCACCACCTCTCGAACCGGAAAGTGCGAGAGCGTGGACTGTCACATGTGCAGACCTAAAGTGGACGGAGGTGGCGCAAATTGTTGTGGGGTGTCGTAATTATTAAAATCTGGCAGGTTTTTGGCGAATACATCTGTAGGTTTCTACCCGACTTTTGTCAAAACCATATCACAATTGATTTGTAACTGTTGTTTTACCATATATAATATATATCGTTCACACATTGTATTCTGGCCACACTAATGCCTGCATGTCCGTCAGATGTTTGTCTGTTAATGTTAGGGGCTAAGTTAGCATTGTAGGGCACAAACTTTCGTCATCTGTTTATTTTTAATGTCAGTATATCTTTTTAAAATGTAGAGCAACTACATTCTGTTTTGGTTTTCAGACCATAACACAGATGCAGGCATAAAGGGATCCCAACAGTGCCATCGTATCGGTGGTTCTCTGATTCTGATTTTGCGTTACTTCTTAGACTACCAGTGCAAAGAACAAAGTATGTAAATAAATAAAACAGGACGAATGATTTAGCAAATAAACTGTTTGGACTGTGGTGAACTAGCAATTGATGTAGATATTCTATTAATTAATTTTGTGGCTGTTCTCTACTTATTCAACACATACACTCTGGGCAAAAAATGACGTTGAAGTTGGCTACTTATTTGCAGCTACTTATTCGGATATTTCGGTCCACCTTAAATGCTTCGCAACCCAATGCAATGACGCGATTGAACCTGTAGGGGGACTGTTTTAATACCATAAACCTCTCTGTACCAGGCGAATATAATCTTCGCAGTACGCGGCAGGTACCCAACTATATAGAAAAGATGACATTGTCGTGATCTAGACTGATTTACTGCTTTAAAAATCAGATGGAAACAAGGCATGTCATAATTGTACCATATATTTTTATAACATTACTATTTAAGACAGTGAAGTTAAACTTTGAAGTAGATTACTTACATTACTCAAACAGGTTAAATTACAACTTAAAAATATACTTAAAATGCAAGTATCTGAAACACTGCTGAATTCCAGTAATGTAAGTAGTTCTAATTCGTTACATCCACTCCCTATACACAGAAAAAATATTTGGGTCATTTTTCAACGTATACAATTAAATTATAAGAAATAATTTTCCACCATACTAAATTATATAAATACAAATAATATTAATAATTTAATATGCATATTAAGATTCACAAAAAAATAAATTTAAATTGTTCAAGCACTACAGTTAAGTTATAAATCTTAATAAACATAGACATTTAAGCGAGCTGTCTGCATAATTGAAGCTTATACATTTAATTAATTTGTGATGTATGAAGACAGCTTGTTTAAGTCTCATTCACACATCTGTGCGCTATAGTATGACATTCCTTTTTCCATCTGATTTTTAAAACAGTAAATCAGTCTGGGCCAACTTTCTTTTCTGTACAGTTGGTTACCTGTCGCGTACTGAGAAGTTTATATGCCTGTTACAGAGAGGTTTATGGTATTAAGACAGTTCCCCTACAGGTACAATTACGTCATTGCATTTGGGCTGCGAAGCATTTAAGGTGGACCGAAAAATCCGAATAAGGAGCTACGAATAAAGAAGCCAACTTCAGCCTCAAAAAGTTGGCCAAACCCAAATTACAAACCATTGAGCTTAGGCTCATTTTTGCCCTGAAGCGCACATTAGCATTCGTTTAGCGCGATTATGCGCGTTAAATACAGCGTTATGTACGGAGCTTTAACTGCAGACGTGAAGCGGATTTCGCATCGGCTCTTTGTGTCTGCGGAGGAGGGGCCGGGCCCTTTAAAGGTGAGTCTGCCTGATCCCCGCAGCTTCTCCGTCTGTCCCCGGACTGTCGCTGCTCGCTTTTCTTATATCTGTCGTTTTAAAAAAAATATTAATGTAGCTTTTTGTACAAATGACTGGCGTTTTATCACGCCGTGTTTTTTCTTTTTAAACGTTTCGCAAAAAGATACTCAACGACCTTTTTTATTAATACATCGACAAAGAGTGACTTTGCTAGTATGAGCTTGTTATTAATAGCTGGTAATATCTAAATGGGCGAATGAAGATATAAAAGTCGAAAAATGCTGACTGCGTTTTGAGTTTCGTCCCTCTTTTTTTAGTACGGAGTGGTAAGGCTGGCCTTCTTTATTTTACAGCTGCAAACGTTTTGTTAATTAGACCACGCAGATCCCATCCTGTAGCCTCCGGTGTTTGTAGGTAAATGGGTAAATCGCGTTTCTTTAAGTATAAATCGACGGAACATAATCACATATACTACTATACGTGGATCATATACTACAGTTACAGTATTTAGTAATAAGATTAAAGTTACTTTTATTTCTCCTCTGGTAGAACTAGCCACCAAAAAGAGTAACTCTCGTTGTTGTAGTATTACTTATTTAGCTGATGCAATTTGTTATTTCCTTACGCAAGGAGAATTGGATTGACTGGCTAAAATGTGATGGGTTTTAAGTTTTGTCTTAAACAGAATTCGGGGAAGTGTAATTTCAAAATAAGCACCCACAGAGCCTTTCCGTGTCAAGTCCATATATGAAATAAATAATTTCCTATTACATAACGTAGGGCATTATATTTAGCTAGTTCAGTACAAGAGTGTATTTAATTAACTTAGGTCTTGCTTCACTGATTAAAGGGGAAATTTTACTGAAAAGGAAAACATTCGAAAAATAAAATGCATGCTTTTGAGGTGTCAGATAAAGGACTTTTCCCGTTTACATCGGGCATCATTACTGGCTCTGCGTGACACTCTGGCTGATCTGTGGCCCTTTTGTCCCCGGTAGGTGTCCATGTCCAGCGTCTCTGCAGGCGGCCGGGGGCCCCTGCGCGTGCTGGGGGCTGCCATCGCCCGGGAGGCGCGCCTCTGGAAAGCCCCAGTCTTCAGAGACGGCAGAATTCAAGTAATGCCCCTGACAGTCCTGGTGAAATGCTGTGTGCTGCACCGCCCTGGTCGCTTCTCCTTACTTATCATTCTTTTGTTGTTTTTAACAGGGTACGGACATATCGTCATTTCAGCAGGAGGACGCCATTTCATGGCTTGGGAACCTTTGTCAGTTATTAAAGTTTTGCCCTGAAACATTTGCCCTCGCCGTAAGCATTTTGAACAGACTGTTGGCATCAGTCAAGGTAACAGGACTTAATATTCACGTTCTGGCGCATGCGGTTTACTGATCTCCCGGAATCCATTCAGCATTACTGTATACGTTTAATTTGCAGGCACACCCAAAATATCTCCGCTGCATTGCCATCACCTCTCTGATTCTTGCTGCAAAAGTTAACGAGGAAGACGAGGTAATCACATGTTATCTCTGATTTTGCTTGCGCAAGCGTAAATTAATAGATTTGCATGGTATCGAGTGAGTGATTTTTATGTTTGTTTTATGAAATTGGGGGATAAGTAACACTGGGGCTAAATTGTCAGTCAGCCTAATTGAAAACAATGCAAACATTTATCACAGTACAAGGTGCAGAGCAAATGGTTATTTATTGGATTTTCTTTCTTTTTTTGTAACAGGTGATTGTGTCTGTGAAGGAGCTTGTGTCACAAAGTGCCTTTCGCTTTTCGGCAGCTGAGATATTCCGAATGGAGCGGATCATTTTAGACAAGCTCCAGTGGGACCTTTATACCTCCACGGCGCTCGACTTCGTCCACATCGTAAGTATCTACTGCAGACGCTCGGCTTCACCTTCAGAGCCGTCGGTCCCATTAGCTTAGCATCTGTCGGCGAGTTTGACGCCTCGACAGGAAGTTTAACGGCGCCACACAACTGTCCTGAGCTCCATCACTGGTGGTGAAATTGGCCCATGTGACGCAGCCGTGGGGAATACAGAGGTTGTGCACTGAGCTTGGAAGGTTAAGGCACTTAATGGCTACAGTAGAGTGTAACCTAATACATGGGCAGGAATGCTCGTTTGTCTGTTTCTTTACAGAACACCTAAAATACGCACAATCTTTCCTGATAAACTTTATACATATTCAGTGAAGATCCTACAACCATTTATAACTGGCACTCAAGCACAGATTCACAGGACATTCCAGCATCTACCAAACCACTTTCACAGTATTTAACAGCTCGGGCCTTTGTGAAATACTGAAAAATCTGAAGTTAAAAAAATATTCCTGGGTGTCGGGTCACATTTTGCAAAGATGTTTCAGTGGCGCTACAATCGCAGCATCCAGTGGATTGTTTGTTTGCAGAAATCCCGTCCGTTCACTTCAGATCACAAAAGTAATTCTAGTTCTTCATGACCCTCTGTGTGAAGCAGCTGTAAGGGCTACTCTAATATGTATTTATCAATATGCAGTAACTTCACATACCTCACTCACTAGTTTTTGTTGTCATCTTTCTGTTAAGTGATTAATATCACGCCCATATACTCCACCCTGATTTGTTTATAAATTGTTTCTAGGAACTGAACAAACGTTCCATGGTTCCACCCACTAACACAGCACTAATGTCTGTAAATAAACTGGCACCACAGACTTCGAAGGATTAGAATGATTAGGAAATGTGAAACACGAGAACATTTTGAATCAAGTGTAACAAAGGTCAGGAACCGAAGCTACCTGGAGCTCGAACGAAATGAGGGTTTTGTTCAGTTCGCACAACGTTAAGATGGACAAGCAGAGCAGGTTGGCAGAAGGATGAGCATGTCACATGAGGATGGGCTTGATGGAGCAGTCCTCCTGCGTCCATGGCGAGTGGGTGGGGAAGCTGACCGGCTTTCCGTTTCCATTTTGATGCTTGCAGTTCCATGCTCTGCTGTCCGGCCACCCACATCTGCCCCAGCTGTGTGCTCAGACGGGGCCTTGCCCCCAGGTGGCACTGTGGAGCAGACAGGTGCAGCACTGTATGGCCTGCCACCAGCTGTCACAGTTTAAAGGCTCCACACTGGCCTTGGCGATCATTACCTTGGAGGTGGAGAGGCTCACTCCTGACTGGTTCTCTGTTTTTACAGATCTGCTAAAGAAAGCACAGGTAGGCGGGCGTCTTAAACGTCAGGCTTCTAGCATACCTTAAGATCAGTGATTCTCAAGCCGGCCCTCAGGCACCCCCAGACAGTCCAGGTTTTTGGGAGGGAGCAAAAGCGTGGACTGGCCGTGGGTCCGAGGATTGGGTTGATAAATGCTTCTCTGGGTTCTTCATGTTAAAAGATGGTTATATGCAGTGAATGGATGGAAGCACATCATTGTTATTCGAAATCCCCCCCCCCCCCCCCTTCTGCCTTCTGCCCAAGGTTGATGGCACGGAGCTTATCCACTGCAGGGAAATGGTGGGGCAGCACCTGGCCTCACACCTCAGATGCCCCCTCAAGCCCAGTGTGGTGTACATCTTTGACCCCACCTCCATAACGTACGTTCAGAATAGCAGCTCACAGATTACCCATCGGCTTGTGGTTCAGCCCACTTTGCTGCCAGTGGAAGCCATGGAAGAAGAGGAGGACTTCTGCGATGGGTTCGGGTGCCTGTACAGTGAGGGGTTGGCACTGGAGGTGGCGGGGGGGCACAGCGCTCACTCTGGCACTGTGGGGGGCTGCCCGCCCCTTCAGCCACCTGACTGCTAGTGAATCCGATAGAGGGGGGGTGGTGCAACACACTGTCAGCAATTAAAAACTGAGCCAGTCACTCGCAGAGGGGGAGCTACTCTCTGCTTAACTATTTAATACTTCTAGGTGTTACTCTCTTCAGTTAAAAATACTTAACATCCCACTCCTGTTTCTTCTAGACAGAAAAGTTGCACTAAAAAAAAGTTTCTGGGCAAAACCTTGTAATCTAAGTTTAATTTCTTAGACAGGAGGCACTTCATTGATCCCGGAGGAGGAAACTAGCGTGATTTTTATGAATAATTTAGATCTTGCAAAAAATTTGAAACTTAGGTTGCCCAATTGTGGTAAGGGTTTTATTATTGTGTTTGAAATGTTTCTCTTCATAATGCAGTGGGTAGACATGCAAGATGGTCTAAGAATCAGTACATTTTGTCTAAGAATCTTTTGGTAACATTTAAGGGTGGCCATGGAACGGAATGTGAACATCTTTGTAAATCTAAAACTATTTATACTTTGTAATAAGTTTTTAATTATTATTATTTAAGCAAAGGGACCCAAAACTGCAGAGGTACTTTTTCTATTTTTATTCATACTGTGAAAGTTTATGGCCAAAACTCTGAGTAAACCTATTTACATTTTCCATGTCTGTGTTGTGTTTTTTTTTTTTTTTTGAAACTTTAGCTTGCCGTCATGGTCTCTGACTGAAGGTCACACAGGAGACAGCTGGGGGGGGGGTAATCATCCGGTTCCTTAGTCAGCAAAGTTTTTTATTCCATAATTTTTACTGTTATGAGTGTTGCAAAAACCCAGATGCAAGCTAAGGGTTGTTTATTCTTAAAAACAAAGGCTTTATTGTTGGCAAGCAAATACAAATATGTACCATACGTAAATTATTCATAGCAATTTGGGGATATCAATTTCAAAAATTAATGTTTTATTTTATAAATGAGTGTATATCGTTTCTAACTGCTTGTTGGTTTTTAAATATTCCTGATGAATAATGCATTTGCAATCCAAAAATGATACATTTGGCACAACACAGGCACATCTGGGAAGGACTAAAAATGGAAAAACCAGCAGGTGAGTGTGTATACAAACGGCAAGGGCTTCCTGCAGTGCGGCGATAGCCCAGTGACCAGCGGCATCTACAGGCACAACGACAGTGTAGATATGAAAAAATGACCAACCCATATAACTGCAGCTTACCGATTACAATGACAGGAGCATGTGTCAAGCAAGCACGGAGCCGAAGTCACACAGGAAGTCATGACGTCACGCACCAGCGTGGAGAGCTGGGAGACAGCAGGTTGGGCTACGGTGCTGGGGGCCAGCAGGGGCTCGCAGGTACCTCGAGCTCCAAGCCGACATTCCTCTCACACCCTACACCCCCTCGTCATAAACATCACGCCATGTAAAGTGCTGAATATATAACACTCTCAAGTGTGACAACAGCCAAAGTCACTCCTCTGCTTGTGGTGGTTGGGGGGTGTGGATTGGGGTTTTTAAAAATCTTCTAATTTAAATTCCTTCCTGAGGGTAAGGAGCATGAGCTGGGGAGACTAAAGAAGCTACGGGGAAAAAGAAAACAGAACGTCAGGTGACTGGCGGGGGAAGGGAACACGGCTGCCATGATACCGCCAGTGTGCTATTACAGGAGAACCCACAGGCACAATGGGCAGCATTTGTTGTAGGACTGGATGCTAAACCAACTGTCAGGCAGCCAATCCCTGACACAGGTCTGCATTTCTTAATGAGAAACTGCTAATCTTTCACACAAATAGTGACTGTGGTGTTTGATCCCTTTGTGAATAGGCCCAGGTTGAGTAAGTAAAGGTCACTGGTGCAATAATAACAGAACAAAGACGGCCATTCATTTAATGAAGGGAGAATTTTCTTATGTAGCCTGTAATCTTCTGTTTATTTTTCAGGAATGTTAGGAAGCTTGTC
Organism: Cyphomyrus plagiostoma; assembly: GCA_019775915.2. Lineage (NCBI taxonomy): Eukaryota > Metazoa > Chordata > Actinopteri > Osteoglossiformes > Mormyridae > Cyphomyrus > Cyphomyrus plagiostoma. Next base: position 6,169,483 of record JABFEA020000002.1, on the reverse strand, counting down.
TGAAAGCTGGACCCACCGCGATTCTAACGGGCAGAAATACAGGATTATTGCCGCGCTAATTATCGCAAAACCATCCCTACCCATACGCAGTTTCCAGAAAAACAATAACATTTCAGCTTACATAACACAAGTTCAGTCTTCTTTATCGCTCAAAGTATGAATAAATTAATTTAGCTAATATTTATGTATGGTTACTATCATTAAGAAAAACCTTTGAGATGGAATAACGCAAACAGGGCTACAGAATAGCAGAGGCGTGGTTTCCTCCCTTTAATACTGATGTTCTGTGTTAATACCATGTTGGCGTTTTAACATTAATATGGTTTGACAGTAAATGTGCAGAAATGCAAAACCTCCCCTTTAAGTGCTGCACACTGACACTGTGGCCCTCAATGTCCGTGCAGCCCTTTATCACTCCTCCCTCCGTCCATCACCACCCGCTTGTCCGGGGTTCAGCTCGCGGGGGTAGCAGCTTCAGGAGGGAGACCCAGACCTCCCTCTCCCCAGCTACCTCTGCCAGCTCTTTGGGGGGGGATGCCAAGGCGTTCCCAGGCCAGCCAAGAAGCATTACTGAGAAGTGTGTCCAGTAGTTACTCTACTGCATGTCAGGTGGGTCTCGGGGCCTCTGCTCGTATTTACTGTCCTTAAACATCTGCACTCTCACCTCACTGTCCTTGTACCTTCTTAAAATATCTGGATTTTTCACAAATGTGAAACAGAGAAGCCCACAGATCACAAGGAAGCGTACATACCCACAGGACTATAAATATATATCCATGCATAAAGACACGCACTGCAAATTCCGCTGCGGCCCTGGAGGAAACGCTACGCTTACAAACAGGAAGCTGCCCACCAGCAGATGGCTCGGGTTCCTCACTGTGCGCTTTTTCACGGGGCTTTGCAGAGACCCCTTGTTTGCTGCCCGTCCTCTTTCAAATCACCATATGTGCATTTGTGATTAAGGGGGGGGGGGCAGCCAACAGTCCTGCCTGTGGATGGGAGCCTCCACACGCTCCCTAACTGACCGGGAAGCAGCAGCACTTTCAGCTGATTCTTCCTGTTCTGCATCCCACCTTTCAGTTACAGATCACTTGTTTATGTTTGTCAGCCATCATTTCATATCATATAATATTTAAGTATATATGGAGTTGCCTTACATGCAAAAGGGAGTAATAAGACACACCGAGATAATAAGGAAATGATTAGTACCTATAATTACACATCATAAGTAATTATGAGTAAAAGGATTAATCAATGAATTTGACAAAGACAGGACAAAATGTACCTGTGACCCTAACAAAGATAAGAGTTTGGAGCAGTGTTTCCGATCCGGTCCTTGGGGACCCACAGGCTGGCTGGCAGGGAGCTGGGAGGGAGCAAAAACATGGACTGTCTGGCAGGGAGCAAAAACGTGGGCTGTCTGGCAGGGAGCTGGGAGGGAGCAAAAACGTGGACTGTCTGGCAGGGAGCTCGGAGCGAGCAAAAATGTGAACCGTCTGGCAGGGAGCAAAAATGTGGACTGTCTGGCAGGGAGCTGGGAGGAAGCAAAAACGTGGACTGTCTGGCAGGGAGCACAAATGTGGACTGTCTGGCAGGGAGCAAAAACGTGGACTGTCTGTCCGGGAGCTGGCAGGGCGAAAAAACGTAGACTGTCTGTCAGGGAGCTGGGAGGGCGCAAAAACGTAGACTGTCT
>JABFEA020000002.1:6152888-6164700 GCA_019775915.2 Cyphomyrus plagiostoma | reverse complement strand
ACGTGTGCCTGTGACGCGTGTCCTTAACGTGTGCCTGTGACGCGTGTCCTTAACGTGTGCCTGTGACGCGTGTCCTTGACGTGTGCCTGTGACGTGTGTCTGTGACGTGTGCCTGTGACGTGTGCCTTTGACGTGTGCCTGTGACGTGTGCCTGTGACGTGTGCCTTTGACGTGTGCCTGTGACGCATGTCCTTAACGTGTGCCTGTGACGCGTGTCCTTAACGTGTGCCTGTGACGCGTGTCCTTAACGTGTGCCTGTGACACGTGTCCTTAACGTGTGCCTGTGACGTGTGCCTGTGACGTGTGCCTTTAACGTGTGCCTTTAACGTGTGTCTTTAACGTGTGCCCATGCACTGGACCGGTCAGCGGTTACCAGCCAGCTTCTGAGAGCCACTCAGTGAGGCGCGTTGCAGATCCTCATTGCAAACATGAACAGTCAGACTTCACATGCTTTTCATTTACAGCCTGTTAGCCTTTGGGAAGCCAGTGCTATTTACTGCCATGCTATTGCTGGAGCGCTTCAGTGTAACATGAGAGCGCAGGAAGCCCACAAACAGCCTGCACACACCCAGACCCCACAGCTTCTTGAGGGGGCGGCTCCTATTTACCTCTCTCTCCTTCTCCTTTAGCTCCGCTTCTGTCTCCTTCACCTTACTGACGAACATCTGCCTCATCTCCTCCTCCTGGCGCTGGAGATCCCCAAGGAACTCCTTCCTCTTGGCCTCGTAGGTCTCCTGTAGGCTGCGGGTGAAAAGTCCGCACTGTGTCTCTCCCACTGTCCTCACCATACAAACGGCGGCCTTTGGATGGGATGCGATGACAGCCAGTGCTGGTGGACTCACCTGAAGGGCTTGCTGTCGGGGTCCGTGTCCTTGAAGCCCATCTCCTCCAGCTTGCAGCGGCGGTACAGCTCGTAGTGCCGTACGTGCGTCTGTTCCCGCAGGTCCTCCATGTTCACGCGCAGCAGCATCTCGCGCAGCTTCACAAAGTCGCAGTGGCTCTCGTTTTCCACTGGCAGAAAACACAGCGAAGCAGCTGAGACAAGGCTGAGACGCAGCTGAGATGCAGCTGAAACGCAGCTGACACGCAACTGAGACGCAGCTGACACGCAACTGAGACGCAGCTGAGATGCAGCTGAAACACAGCTGACACGCAACTGAGACGCAGCTGAGATGCAGCTGACACGCAACTGAGACGCAGCTGACACGCAGCTGACACGCAACTGAGACGCAGCTGACACGCAACTGAGACGCAGCTGACACGCAGCTGAGACGCAACTCGCCCCAAAGGAAGACGGGTTGAGCACAGATGAGCTCCTTTAATCTGAGCGACACCTTCAGCTGGACCCAGCGCAGACAGCCAGGCAAAGATGCCGTCACACACTTTCATTGTACATATTTTTACAACTATTGATCTCCTGCCTTCTGTTTTTATTATATTTTTTTGTAGTTGTTTTATTTTTAATTTATTTATTGGCATTCTTTCTTATATATTATTCTCTTTTTATAGTATTTTGTATTGCATTTTGTATTTCCTTTAAAGCATTGTGAAGCATGTATATAAAGCATTTCACTATACAGCAGTACAGTTGACTGTGTATCTGACAAATGGAACTTGAAACTCGTACCTAAGGATGCAATATCCAAGAGAGACTATATGGAGAGAACAGGACCACATATACACCTCCCTGGGCTCTGGATCCTGTCCCAGGCAACACAGGCACAGGCCTAGGGTTCACCCTGGACAAAATGCCAGTCCTTTACTGGGCACAGGCAAATAGCTTAGCCGAGACGTGATGCCAGTCCTTCACAGGGCACACACATATGTATATATTATACGTTTCAGTGTGTACGTCTTAAAGAGAGAAGTCCAGGAAAAGCACAGGATACAAATGGATGTCTGCATCCGTTTAGGACCCAAAACACAGTTTCCTAATCAACTCAAAAGCCTAAAAAACTCTCAGGAGAAGTCAGTCCTGAGCTGACACTGGCATTAAAATGGAGGGGAAACCAAGGATGACGAAAGGAGGAGGAGACTCCCATGCAGGAGGAGGAAGGCCTGAACGCCGTTTCCATACCGGCACACCCCATTGTCATGGCAACCACAGCAACAGACACCCGAAGGTCATCGTCAGAAGGGGGTTGGGTCATTCTCGAGGGAGACAAGAACTGAACATGATCCCAGAGGCCTCCGCTAAACCGGGGTCAGAGCGAAGACGGAAGGAGACGGCAGGCAGAGCGCTAACGGGGAGCGCGTCACGCTGTGTCCAGGTGCCTGTGGAGGATGGGCTGAGTGAAAGGCCCTCACCCTGCACCACGCCCCAGGGGTACTGACGCACTCGCAGCAGCTTATTCCCCACTTTCACCTCTTCTGTGCTTCCCACCACGGCGAAGGGCAGGTACGCCTGTGAGACAAAGGGAACAGGGGCCGCCTCACATCCTGCGCTCAGAACCTGTTACTACAGCAAGATCACAAACACCATGCAGGAGATGGAGATCTTCTCTAAATGATGTCCACAGCTTGCTATCTGACTTCTCAGTTTACGGCCAGAGTTTGCTTACTGTGTGAATGTGGTCTTGACATGTTTTCCAACCATATCTGGATGTTCTTATGAACAATCTACTGTTGACCTATCATTCTGTTTTTGCTGTCTCACACTTCTCCTGGCAGACTCACGTTCATGGACGAGTTAATCTCTGCGACGGCCTCATCGTCTGTGGGGAACTGGTAGATCTGGACGCCATTGCTGACCAGCTCGCTCATAATCTTGATCTTGAACTTGTCCAATTCACTCTTGGAGATCGTGTCGGCTTTGGCTATGATAGGTATAATATTAACCTGCATGGGAAAAAAGAGGAACCATCCCAGAAACACATTACATCATTGAAATCAAGCCAGAGATTCATTTCAGAGCAAACAACAGATGCTTCACATAAATTTAAATATTATGCAGTCTCATTAATCTCATTTGCAAGTATTTTTTTCTGTTTTCTCAGAAAGTATGTAATGCCTGTGAAGAGTGTGTATGTTTCTGCTTCAGGAGCATCACTCATGACGTGTTTCCATCAAGAACATACTGTAAGATACTGCTGACAATCTAGGACGAAACATGCAAAAAAACAGTCCAATCTCAAGGTCACTAACGGAACTCCGCGCAGAACTAATGAGTGTGTGTGTGTTTTAGTGTTTTAGTACCTTGCTATCCAGTTTTTTCATGGTGACTAAATCCAGAGACTTCAGCGAGTGCCCTGTGGGGGCGATGAAGTAGAGGCAGATGTGGATCCTGGTGTCGTGGAGATCAAAGAGACAGCGCTGGATCTTCAGCTCCTCCTGAAGGTAATTCTCAAACTGGCTGTCGATGTAGTCGACGATGGGCTTGTAGCTGAGCAGAAACAGGGCAGGTGCAGTTTAGCCTCACGCCGCATGAAGGCCGTACTGAGACACACACGCACACACCGGGCGGGGTGCCTGGTCCTAGGTGAGAGGAGCAGTAACACAGCGTGAGGGCGACATGATGGGGACCATCACTCAGGCATCCTCAAGCTCCCAAACGATGGAGCTTTTCTCTATTCACTTCCTGCCATTTGCCTTCTTCCTTTTAATATCTGTGTACAAAAAATACCCAGTCACACACTGTCGTGAAAGGCGCTATATAGAAATGAGTGTAAATATATTAATCCTGACTCCCAAATGATTATTTACTATGTGTGTATGACGCATGGAAGCTAAGCCTCCTTAATCATGGAATGTAACTGCTCCAAATTCCTGCATACTATAAAGTCAAATATGCATTTTATTTGTCATGGATCAATCAGTGAGCCAGTGCATGAGGCAGCAGAGAAGGCGATTCAGCTTACATCACACACACTTTCATTACAGCTAATCTTATGCTGCTTCATATTTTACGATCTATTTTGTCTGTTTTTCCATTGTCTATTTGGAGTCATTTGATTTGCTAACACTTTACTTATGGCATGTTTTTAGTAATGTATAAAGACATTCATAATGCATTCATAAAGCATTATAAATATGGCTATACATATTGATAAAAAGGCATAACACATTACAGTCATGTTTATTATGCATTATGAATGTACTATGGAGTTCTCATGTATAATGCACTACAGATGCCTTCATAATGCACAATGGTGGTTGGGATAAGCATTATGGATGCTTTGTACTGCCAGTTTTGGTTGCATGACCTAACGTTCATCTCCTAACACCACATCAAGACAGAGGAGGGCAGGGAGGGAGGTCTGCAGGCCTCTCACATGGTGACATACCTCTCGTCTTTGTTGATCTGGTCCCCAAACCCCACTGTGTCCACGATCGTAAGCTTCAGCTGGACACTGCTCTCCTGCAGCTCGTATGTCCTGGGTCTCAGGTACACGCCATTCTGGTAGTGGTTGGCCTCATCGGTCTCAAACGTCGTGTTAAAAAGAGTGTTCATTAGGGTGGACTTGCCAATACCGGTTTCACCTTGGAAACAAAGGAAGCAAGAAGAATTATCTAACTACCTTATAGGGTAGGGGCTTGCAGGTATACCCCATATGAGTGTACCAGATTATCAGGAAAGTATCTCCTCCGGAAGGGAATGGACAGGATGGACAAGGCAAGATTTGCTTACCAACACAGAGGATGTTGAAGCAGAATCCCTGTGTTACCGATTTACTAACCAACTGGTCAGGAAGACTGTCGAAGCCAACTCGCCCTGCCAAGTCAAGGGTTCGCTTTTCTTCATTCTACAAGGTTCAAATAAGCCACTGTCAACACCCAAACGTCCCACAGAACGTCAATGTAGCCCTGAGCTGTCTGATGCACTCTGATGGTCTTTGTAGCCATGAACAGTACAAACTTCTTAGCATGACTATCAAGATGGACTTTAGCAGCGAAGGATAGTTTAATGGTCCTCACTCTGTTAAAGACTTTACAGAAGGTACAGAGGATCTTACATTAATGCAGCATTTTAAATGACATTCATTTTCAAATAAAGAAAAACAGCTGCCATTGCAGGTGGTGACATGTGATTGTAATAAAAATGTATGAAATGTCGCAGTAGGATGATTTGGCTCCAGTGCAAAGCTTAGCTTACTGAATCAGATGGCCGTCTGCGTAAACGAAACTGAAATCATTCCGGAACTACACCTCAGATAAAGACGCTACACAATACCTTATGTCATTGTTTTTATTATTTTTACAAGATATGCATTTTAAGGATGATTTTGGTCCCACAGACACTCGGAGTGATCAATTTCCCTCAGATCTTGTCAGTCCTAATAATAGAAATCTTCAGCTTATAGGTCACTGACTTTTACACCTGATCATGATAAACTGAGGCAGGCTGTCATCGCTCTGTTAGCGGTGGCTAAAAGGCAGGAGCGTGCTCTGTTGGGCCCGACCGCAGCACTTCCTGTCCAGGCACCGACACACCGTTCAGTTAGAGCCCTGGCGGACACCTACGGCGCCTCTTGGCACTGGATGCCAGAGCAGCTGCAGATGGGCCAGATTTCGTGAGGCTGTGACACGCGGCGGCAGCTTGTGACCAGCACAAACCCAGGCCTTGTCTACTTCATCTGCCGCGGTCTGAAAAGCTTCCCTTGAATCTCTGCTAGTACAAAGGAAGGGCAGGCAATGGAGCTCAAACGATTTACCATCCTCACATGCCATAAGGTCTCCAAATGATTTTTTATACCAAATTAATGACAATAAAAGATGATAAATGCCATTGAAACAATTTAACTTATGAAATCGGCAACTGATCCACCGGTCTGGCCCCCAGCCCTTTTACTGGCCCGTGACATTTTTGTGTGACGTAAACCGGTCCGTGAACATCAAAACATTGGGATCCCCTGGTCTATGTGAAAGTGACAAAAACCATGCTAATAATGTTTTGATTTCACAATATTGCTGCTTCCTCTATGCCATATACTCACCCTTTTCAGGTCGGACAGCATTCTGTACATCACTGCTACATGCCATTCAGGTTATTAATCCTAATGTTTCTCGTTTTTTCCCACTTAGCCAATGGTGACACATTATGTGAAACCTCTCATCCTGACTACAATAACGATCGTCAGTGCCACAAAACACAATGGCGGCTTTCTTGACTGGTTTTCCATGGGGTTACACGGCTTCCGTAACCTCAAAAACAACAGTTAGGGCAGTCAACTGCCATCAATTTCCACTGTAGGCCGGCTAACAAAAATTCTGAGGCCACATGGTGCGGCTTCTTTAGCTAAACCCAGGGCTGTTTTGTGTCTTTACTCAAGATAAAGTCCAAAAAAGACAGCAGTGTTCCTGTTATAAAAGGAGCCGAGCTGGAGCCGCTGAAGTTACGGCTCCGGGAAAACGCGCGGAGAAACCTTTTCTGTCACAGATCTCTTCTGAAACAGAGACACGCAGAGAAAGCAGCGATTTTGCAAGGTGTAGGAAATGCTGCAGATACAGGCACTAGATCAGGCTCAAGAAGGGTTTAAGCGCGTGCTTTGAATACCTAACTGCAGAGGCGCAGGAGAGTTTGGTGGTGGGGGGACGGGGGCACGATGTAATAATTTACATGCGAAGGTCTGTTTATTAGGGTAAGGTGAATAAAGCTAAATTAAATATTAGGGGGGGGGATTACAAATTAAATATTGCAGGGTACACAAGCCCCCCTCCCCCTTACCTGCGCCCCTGTCTGCCTGTACTTTACAGGTTAGATTTAAGTTCTGTTTTTTTCACTAGCTGTTGGGGGGATCGGAAGGTTACAGCAGTTCCTAAGACAAACTATTTTTTTCGCACGTCGTCTACACCAGTATTACACAACTTTAGGGACGATATATCCCTGAAATATGGCAAAGCACATGAGGACCCATCAGGCAGATTCATGAGGATCTTCCGAATGTCGCTTCGCTCGCCACTGATGACAATCTCATATTATCTCATATTAGTTGGATGTAGAGGAGCTCAAGAACATCTACATTTTTTACATTTATAGCTGATGCATTAGATAAGCACACAGGTTATCTATGACTGGGAAGCATCATTCGTTTTTGGTGAAACTTTGCAGAAACGCAAGATTATCCCCATGAATGTCTGACAGAAAACCAGACGCGTACTAACATGAACGCAGTTCAGCATACAGAATATGGCACGTTTTCTCAAGCAGGAATCCGTCACACATGCACAAAAATAAAAATAAATTGTATAATATGAGCCCAGTCAAATGACAAAACCGCTCATACAGGTGAGTAAAACTGAAACCGGGAAGCAAATCACAATCAGATCTCTGCCCACTGTCCAACTACAGGATCCGTATACAGAGATAAGAAATTCCCAGCACGTACTCTGCTGGACCAGCATAATCTTACCCGCAATTTCTCGCCGAGAATACGAAAATATTGTACACTTACGGGAAATATGTCTATATCCGTGGCAGCCATTGTCCAAAGATTTTACTGGGCGAAGCAGCGACTGTCTTCGTCGGGATAACGCCTGGAAATGCTCAGCGCATCCAATATGGCTCCTTCCTGGAAACTCCTACTTGGCACTGGAATTCGATCCCGCGAGCCGAAAGGAGCCGCGTGCGGGCCAAGGAGAGACCTGACAATGAACTTAAGGTACCAGGGATATTCCTGCGGTGAAAACGTACTTAAATCATGTTACGGGTATAGGTACCCTATGTAATGCAGTAATTCAATAGCCATTTTCCACTGTGGTTATAACAAATTACTCGTGCCTCTGATAACAGTGTTCGGTCAAATGCATGTTTTAAGTTTATGGATCTTCTTGTTATAAAGTGCGGTGTTGGGTCATCTCCCAATTTGCATGTACGTCTGTTTATGAAATGTTGACATTTCAGATTCGAAACGTAAACTCGCAAAATCATACAACGGACATAATATACTTCTACAATTAAGGTTAAGTTGTGATCACAATTTCCACACATAATTTTATTATAATTATACATTTTATTATTATTAATATTATTCATTTTATTATTATTGTTGTTGTTGTTATGCCAATTTAAATACTTGCAATTGCTTGAAACTCACTAGTAATCAATTTGTACGGCTATTTAAATATATACAATTATAATGTATTGACATGCACAGAGAAGTAATCTACAGTGAACATTCGGTCTTGTTTTATTGCATGTGTACTTCCATTTCTAATAAAAACAATGACGTTTTCCGCGTGACATATCACCGCCTCGGGAGGTTGCTGATCTGAAACCCGAACCTCGCCGGGGCGTCTAACCTGCCAGCAAAGGGCGCCTCCCTCCCCGCGCTTCCATGCGCAGAAGTTATTATAGGCGCTGCCGGGCGAAACCTCCGCGCAGAAGCGGCAGGTACCGGGAGGACGGAGCGCTGGGGACAGTAAAGGACGTTAGCGCTTAATGAGGAAGCTTTCAACAACCTGATCGTTAAGATTTCTTCGCGGAGGTCTCAAAAAGATGGCCTTGACTCAAGACGTTATTACCAATTTCTTGTTGGAGCGGGGCGGAAACGCGAAGAACTCCGAGTTACTAATAACATTTAAAGACCTGCTGAACTGCAGCGATCCCGAGGAGAAGAAACGGAACCGGGAGCTTTTCAAGAAATTCGTCAACAACGTTGCTGTTGTTAGGGAAATTGATGATGTGAAATATGTCGTACTTAAGAAAAAGAACTTATCTGGGGGAAAACTGCCAGTAACTGCGCAGCGGCCTGATGTGGGAGATACGTTTGAAAAGCAAACCGGTGTTCGCTCAGCTGGCTCTGAGATGGAACACAGAGGTCATGATCGGAAAGACGGTAAGATCTTACGTTCACAACTTGAGCACAACACGCTAACCCTTCCGAGTGCCAGGAATGAGAGCCTCATGAATGTTAGCTATGCCTCCACCCCGCGGCTGGTAGATCCTCCGCAAACACGCAGAACAGGGGAGGTTACCTATGCAAGCGAGTCAGGTGTACCCGTGGTGAGGTCACAGAAACACGATGAATCCCCACAAGTGGAAGATCACAATCTGTCAGGTGAAGTTAAGTTAACCAGAAAGACTGGATCTGCTTACACAGACGTGAAGGTCCAGCCAGACACACTGAGTGCTGAACTACGTGTCAAGGTGGATGGACCAAGCTCCAAGACGCCTTGGACTGAAGCACAGAAACTGGGCCCCAAACCCTGTGCATTACCCCTTCGGATGCCCCCTCCTGACATTAAAGTGGAATCAGTCGATTCGGATGCAGCGAAAAGTAACTCGGGGACAAGTGTCCCAGAACTTTACATTGAGAGATCACCCAGGTTCAAAAGGAGGCAGCAGGGGGGCGGAAGTGCACCTGGCTCACCTCAGGTCAGGAGAACCTGCAAGACCCCGAAAGCAGGCGATGAGGCCCCCTTCCCAGAGAGCCTCCCCTTGGAGCCCGCGGAGCACGAGTGGATGGTGAGGTGCGCTGCAGGCCACTGGAGCCACGTCCACGGCCTCCTCCTACAGGATACACATCTGGCCAAACAGAGAGACTTCATCTCTGGCCTCACAGCCCTGCACTGGGCCGCCAAGAGCGACAACCATGAGATGCTGTCCAAGATCGTTGAGATAGCCAAGCGGGGCGGCATGGAGGTCGACGTCAACGCAAAGACGCACGGCGGGTACACGCCCCTGCACGTCGCCGCCATCCACCACAGCAGGGCCTCCATGGCCATGCTGGTGCGGGAATTTGGTGCCAACGTGCACCTCAGGGACAACAGCGGCAAGAAGCCTTATCAGCACCTGCCCCCGGGGGCGCCGTCTGAGCTGAGGGTGCTACTGGGGGCACCGCAGGTGCTCTCCAAAGAGGTCTCTCACGAAAAGCTGGACAACTATGCCTTTCCAGAACATCAGAAAGGCTTCAACACGCTGAGTCGCATTTTCCAGCCTCACGTGACACATAAGAAGAAGTACAAGAGCCGCCCGAGTTTCTACGCCATGAGCGGAGTAGCAGAGGAGGAGAACGGAGACAGGCAGAGACCTGCCTCTGACATGTTCCACTGAAAAGGAAAAGGCTAGCAGCTGATTTGTTTTTCTGCTGCTTTCTAACAAGATATTATTTTAAGCACAGTAAAGGAGGACGCTGCTGTACTGTTATCGACTGCCCTGAAGTCTGGATTGTACTGGATTTTTTAATACTGAGGTCATAGTAGCTATATTTGTATAATGTTAAGCCTCAATTTCCTACATTTTTATAGCTGGCGAGTTCCAGCATCCTGTCCTTGTGTTGTGGTATGTTTGATATTTATATAAAGTCTTTTACTGTAAATGCCTAATAATGAGACCTGCTGAATTTAAAGATGTTTTACAAAATCTGCATTTTCTTCCTGGTTTGCTGGGGCATCAGAGGGGCATAGATGTGCTGCTCTCGTCCCTGAATTTGTTTACAGCTGCAGGGTCCTGTTGCCCCCCTCCCTGGCATTTCACCCGGGGGGCCCTGTGTCCCGGTGTTTCACTCGGGGGCCCCTGTGTTCCCTTTCAGGTTGTTCTCACTGCTGAGCTCGGCATGTAACATGGGGCACACAGAATCTTCTGCCCCTCCTCTGCGGTTCAGCGCCCCCCCACCACACCGAAATGCAGTGCCCACACTTGTTCAGCCATTTCTTGGGGTGGGTGTAGTGAGCTGTGCAGTGGATGAATCCTTCATTGTATTTTGTCCCCCACCCTCGCCATATGTTGATATAGGGGAAGGCCACATATTTGCCAAGCAGATACGACCACATTCCTTTACATGTTCCCAGGATGCGGGTGCTCTGATTACAGGTGAGGACTGGAGAAAAACCAGTACCATCTTTGCTGCTGCCCAACACTTGCCATGGGTATGATGCCCTGCAGCGGGGCACCCTGCCCGCCAATCCGTTTGGTGTGTTTGTGTGTCACAGCAAAGGCTCATCCTGCGTAGCTGCAATTTGGCAAGGGCAGGTTCTGAACACAATCCCCCCCCAGTGACACATAAGCACCTCCACCTGGGAGCGTGTTGGGGCTTGTGCCATCGGACAGATGGTCTCTGTGAGTCAGTGTCGAGGGCTGGGGGGTGCTGAGTCTTCAGCAGCCTTTGGAGTTTATGACGTCAACGATCATGTGAAACCAGCCCAGGTTTCATAACTGAAGCTGTCACACCAACGCATGTGTGTTTGTGTCTGGTCTGATGAGGCACACCCAGCGGTACGAGGCTTTACCAGGAAATACCACACATAACATGCAAGAACGCCCCGGCAGCCTGAGCGGGGCTGGGGCGGGATAGCTGCTCCTATCCAAATGTGGCCAGTGGTTGTGCAGAGGAAACTGTTCAGCTTTAAAGCAAACAGGGAGATTGCAGTGCATGTAAATTTTTTATGTGGAAATTACTGTGGGAGTTTTTTTTTCATAAATTTTTCTCTTTTACTTAATTTATCCTTTATTACTTTTAAGATGGGAGCCATTTTTTAGTAGGTGCAGTGGAATTTTGTTGTATATTTGTACAATGACAATTAAAGGAACCTATCTATCTATCTGTGTGTGTGTTTTTGTGTTTGTGGCATGGGAACCTGTGGTCCTACAGCTGTTAAAGGCGGTTATTTCCCCCCCCCCCCAAAACACACTCAGAAATCTGTCATAAAACTATACAAGTATGTCTGACTTAGGGGACAGGCAGGGAAGTACACAGCCACAGAAAAACCAAGGGGAAAATGGTTTATTCACCCAGGATGAGCCTGAGTGCCTTCAGCTTTTGGTGCGGTGAACAAAATAACTGCAAGGAGAATACACTTACCTAAAGGATTATTAGGAACACCATACTAATACGGTGTTTGACCCCCTTTTGCCTTCAGAACTGCCTTAATTCTA
>JABFEA020000002.1:6138720-6152788 GCA_019775915.2 Cyphomyrus plagiostoma | reverse complement strand
AAGCAACTGCCATGTGATTGGTTGATTAGATAATTGCATTAATGAGAAATTGAACAGTTGTTCCTAATAATCCTTTAGGTGAGTGTATTTTATAGCAGATGTTTTACAGCAGGATTTCAGAGCTGCAGGGTGAAGACACACTGATTACAATGGTTGGTGCATGTCTAATGTCACTGGCAAGCCAGGGTTCTCGTGTAATTACCAACAACATGTTTAAAGGAGACAGTAGCGAGAGATTCAGGAATGCATGGAATAAAAATGTTATACTGCATTCTATACTATACAGTAGTTATGCCCAGTACAAATGGATGTGAGTAAGAGAGTGCCTATACTGTGTAGAAATGAATTTGAGTAATAGAGTAACTATACTGAGTAGAAATGCATGTGAGTAATAGAGTAACTATACTGAGTAGAAATGCATGTGAGTAATAGAGTAGCTATACTAAGTAGAAATGCATGTGCATAAGAGTAGCTGTACTGAGTAGAAATGCATCTGAGTAATAGAGTAGCTATACTGAGTAGAAATGCATGTGCATAAGAGAGTGGCTATGCTGAGTAGAAATGCATGTGCGTAAGAGAGTAGCTAAACTGAGTAGAAACGTATGTGAGTAATAGAGTAGCTAAACTGAGTAGAAATGCATGTGAGTACCTGAAGTCAGGTCATCTAAAGATAAAAGGTGTTTGGTTGGTTTCACACAATACATAATCATTCCCACACTTTTTACACATAATCACATATAATTACATATAATTTGAGAAGTTATTATGCCATTAACGTACAAAATAAATACACTTCAGAGGCATAGGTACTAAATACTAAAAATACTAGCTTTGGGGCTCACTGTACTGTATTTTAGAAAATGGTTTATGCTTTTAACTTAGTTTTGTGTCAGTTTTAAGGTCACTGTTCTTCCTCTTTTTTCATTTCACTCTTCGGTAAATATAACCATGGATGGGAAGGATTTACCCCACCTCAACAATGAATTCTCACAAGATCCAGGTTCTGGTAGCTTCACCTGCTACCTTTCCTTTGGGTAGCATTAAGTAAAATAGCAGCAACAAATAGTTATCAGTCATAAAAGAATCAGACTTGCATCATGAGGAAAAGCTCTAAACATGCTGCAAGGCTGGAATGGAAACTGCACTTGAAACAGTACAAAGAAAATGTGGGTTAATGTGATCAAAAAAGCTCCTTGTGGATGAGCCTTTGGAGAAGGCCTCAGGATGTCATGATCTCCTCTCATAAATGAAGAAGCAGGACTGACATCATTACTCAGATCATCCACTAAAGGTTCCACAGGAATGAGAGTGATGGTGTCACAGCTGCCTTCTGCTGGGCAGCATTTCTCTTTCAGAGGTTTTGGACTCAGAAGTCTGCAGTAAAAAAATAAGCTATAGAATATTTCTGACTAAATACTATTCTACCACCATTCCTGTGCTGAGGCATGAGAAGTGAGCCCACAGAAGATGCTGTATTTTGCACAAGATCCCTCGCAAAGGGAATCGTAGGAAATCAAGCAGATCCCGAAAGACCGGAAGATACAACCGAGCGCGAGTTTCACAGGTTAGCGAAGGGAGTGGGAGAGAGCAGGCTTGACTGGCAGCCACGCTAGGGGGTGCCGTCATGTGGCTACGGGGGCATGCTGCCCAGCAGAGCCTGCAGCTGCTCCTCCCTGAGACGCTGCCTCTCGTCCAGGTCCTTCTGCCGGATGAGCAGTGAGGCCTTGCTCTGCACTATCTGCCTGTACTCTTCCTGCTGCTGGCCACTCAGGTACTTGGCCAAAATGGCAGCCACCACGGCCTGCCTTCTCTTCAGGTTCTCTCTCAGGCTCTTGGCATCATCCCTCTGTCTACACAGCAAACGGTGGCGGTTCTGCAGGGATTCCTGAATGACGGGGAGAGGACCGAAAGAGAAAAGATTCTCAGTCCAGGCATCATCTGTCCATCCACTAGAGCAGGCCGCCCCCTCCAAACCAGGCTATGATTATTACTACAAGGTCACGAACAGAAAATCATCCAATAGAGGTAAAGCACAGCTAGAAAAAGGTTTTTAGGAAACTGTATGACAGTTTTCAGGGAACAGGACGCTATGGATTAATTCAACAGACAAGAACTGTTTTACCACTAGAGGGCAGCACAGATTATAGAACAAGCAGTTCAGTAGTAACCTGTTTCTTAATTGCTTTGGCACATTTGATGAAAGATAACATTCATACAACTATTAGAGCATTTCTCGAAACTGCAGAACAGCAACAGCATGGTTAAGCCCCAAAAGGCCGTAACTTGCCCCAAAAAAGTTAACTCTTGTTTCAAAAACAAATAATTCGATCGATGAATCAGTGAGTGCCACTAAATTTAAAAAGAACCTTTGTCATTGTTTAAACCATGAAAGTCAAAATGCTTTAGGTATATTGTCAAAATGTCATTGTCTGTACAGTAATTCTGAATGACGGTTGTTTCCCACAAAAGCAAAAAATCACAACAAAATTGTGTACTGTGGGAACCAAAAATACATGAATGGCGTATCACTACCATTTATAGAAAATAGTCTAGAATCGTTCTGAAAGTTTGTGAGCTGTTTTGCATGAAGCAGCTTAGACAATGATCATGTACATTTATGTTTTTGGGTATAAAATTATTTCACTGAGAAAATGCAAAGTCCATTTTGACCAACAAGACTTAAGCAACTGAAAACTATGGCACATGAGGATGGCTGTACGAGACTGTTTGCATATATAGTATGTGACATAACATTTGCAATTTGTGTGCAACAATGACAAATAATGTTCAACTGTGCAAGATACACACATTGTATTGCAAATGTTAATTATTTGAGAAATGTGCCAAAGGAATCGAAAAAAACGGTAAGATATTGAGTCTGTGGAACAATAAAAAGTCATTTCTTTGTGACATTGTTAATGGCCTTTTCAGAAATATTTACAAAAACCAAAAAAGCAGGAAAAAGCAGAGCGGTCTCTATCTGGAAGAATCACCCTCGCAGATGTTACACCTAGAACTTTGCTGCACTATTCTGCCAATTAGCTACAAGATGAATCGTTAAAGTAAAAAAGAAACGACGACAGGTACGACTGATAAGTGGACTCAGCTTTTCTGTGGTTAAAAACTTTTCAAGTCTGGTAACATGACACAAACACAACAGCTACTAAAATTAAACTTACACTTTAGAATGAATACGGGACAGTCGCACTTTGTGTATCACATTAAATCTACTCCAGCTTCAGACCAGGGATTCCCAGTGGCAGCTACGACAGTTTCCCTGGGTGATTTGATCAATGAGGGTCAGATGAAGAATTCAAAGACTCACATGCTGACCTGTATGTCACTTATAATGCATGTCTATAAGCACTAAGTTCAAGGTTCCCCAGCTCCGGTCCTGGAGCACCAGAATCCATCCAACAGTTTGCAGCTTTCCCTGCTCAAACACGCCAAATCACCCAGTTACCAGGTTTACTGCCGTAACTGACGCTGCCCCACAATGCAGGTAATGTGCCTCATTCAGGACTCCTCTAGCAACTGCTCGTTCGACACAAAGTCAAACCAGCGTTACCCAAGAATTCTCCAAGAAGACACAGTATGGAAGGAGTCCAGTCTTCGTCTCAGCTCACTGGATAGGGTCTAAATCTCACTGGAACTCTAACTTCATGAACCATTTGTCGTATTTTTTGACCCCACTAGATGGCGCTCTCTGTTCAAAAAAAGGCACAAAGCATGCCCCAAAGCAAACCAAGAGCACCATCTAGTGTGGTTAAAAAATACAGCTAATGGTTCATGAAGCGTCATTTTGTCCATCACTAATAAACAGCGTGCTGGCCCATTCTGGCGCAGTGGTTCATGTACCTTCTCCTCCGGGTCCATATGTTGGTCCGAAACGCTCAATGCGTTCTGCACCCGGGCCAGACGGGCGGAGAGGCACAGAAGCAGGCTGACCACCCGCTCCAGGTCATCCAGGAACTGAGCGTAGCGCTCGTACTCCGGTGGCAGACAGCGCTCATGTACCAGGGAGGCCATGGCATTGGCCCGTTCACCATGGGCCAACAGCTCCTGCCTGAGGGCTGCCTGCTGCTCTGCCAGTGCCTCCAGGTGGCGCTCGACGCATGACACCAGCAGCCTCTGAGGGCACGCAGGTCACATGACTGACATAACATCACACTGGTCTGTTATGGTCACCTTCCACTGATATCTTAAATAACAGATAAGGAACCAATTCAATGAAGACTCTTACCTTCTTCTTGCTGACCTCACTTCCTGCCCCGCCTTGTGTCTGGCCCGTTTCTGGAGCTTGATCTTCAGTGGTTGGATGGGCAGCATTAAGAGAACACACCTCATCCACTGCAAAGCTGGAACAAACCAAGTGGAGCATTGTATTCACCCAAAATATCATTTCAAATGTACGTCAACAGGGCAGCTTTCTGTCCGTTTCCTTTTAATTACAGTCGGGCTGTATGTGATGATCAAAATAGTAATGACTGAATAACAAAGATTACTGGCAAAGAATAAAGGATTGTCTACCGGTGAGTTACATGCTGGCTGCTAGTCCAACCCTTCTGCAGTGGTGGGCAGGGTTCCACTAGTCCACTAATGGCTATTTAGCAAAGCTAATCCAAGAAGTTATCTGGCTAAACGAAAGATCCTGCTCTGTGATTGTATTTTCTCAGTTCTGACTGACAGAGCTATTGACCAATAGGGACCTGGGACCCTCTTTCCTAGTTCTGGGTAACCAGCACCATGTTTGTAGTCCCCAAGTGGCTTCAACGTCAGCATGGGCTGGTTGTGAAATAGGGCTCCTTCGACAAAACGCTTATATCTCGCAAACGGAATATCAGAGAAGAAAATTCAATGCACTTTTATCCCGGACACTCTACAGAATCCATTGATATCCAGTTGGGTAAGTCCTAAATATCCCCTAGTAATCACTCTAGTCTGACAAATGGGACCTCAGTGTTAAACAGGTTATAATTTTATCTCTTTAGGTGTTTTCAAGGGTTTCAGAGCCAAAAACCAAACTGAAGATAAGTTCATATAATAATAGTTAGCTGTCAGCGCTAATCGTAGCTTCCAACAATTTTTCTGTTTAGAGTTATCAATTCAGACCTTAGAGTAAGCATATTAGCGGTCCCTGAAACTATCTTCTTGGTTAGCTGTGCCCACCACTGCCCTTCTGTAACAGTAATCACAGAGTTACCCGTCCTCTGTGTCCGGGCCGCTGGTCTCCTGAGCTTGCTTCCTCCTGTAATGCTCTTCCATCAGTAAGGTGTCCCCAGAAAGCAGCTGCTCTATCAGTGCGACTGCAGTGATCCGACTGGCTGCCGGCAGCAGCACATGTGCTAATGTCTGATCCTCTGCCGCCACCTGTAGCACCATGTCCTGCCACCGCCATTTCACCATGGCGGGGATTGCGGGAGACTCTGGTTCATCCACTGAAACTCCTTCTTCATCTTCCTCCTCCTTCTTCGGAAGTTCTTCCCTGGTGCCTGTGTCCATCTCTTGGACTTGACATTGGGTGTCTCTGGTTCTCTGGGAACCTCCTTCGCCCCCTGGTGGGGAACGTTCTCCATCCCTGCTCCTGAGCGACCAGTCCGAGTCTGTCGTCACTCCTTGGTTTAAAAATACCTCTGGGAAGGACCCAAATATCTCTTCAGGATCATCCACGGAGAGCTCCAGCAGCGAGGTCTGCACTGGGGACGCCTTCGCTCTGAAGAAACAGTCAACCACTTATAAAAAACAAAGTTTTCAAGTTAAATGTCAAATTTAAAGTCCCAAAGGACCTTCTGGATGAGGAGGCAAATAAAGCCTTGCCTTCATACCTGGAGCTGGATCTGCCTCTGGATAAAGATTGGATCCATCTTTTACGGAAATCCAAGCCACACACAGGGAGGGACGAGGGGCTGCCAGCTGGACTGAGAGAGGGGCTGTATGGACAGCGGGTCGCGCCCCCTGTGGTGGATGGCTCAGGGACGGCTAAGGCCTTGCTTCGCGCCCAGTCGCGGCTCCCGAGCTCACTGACACGGAGCTGTGGGGCAGACCCCTGTTTGAATAGGGGCCTCCTGTGCTCCAGCCCCTGCCGCCTCTCCTGGCCCTCGAAGAAGGACGGTGAACTTCTCTGCCCGTGGGCCTGGGCCAAGCGTCGGCCTCGTAGCTGCTCCACGGACTCTGAGCCTGAAGCGGGGGCCCAGAACCTGCCGGCCCGTTGTGTGGCTGCCTCCTCCCCGGGCACCCTTCTAGAATCTGCCATGCAGACGGCACGGCCCACTTGCCCCAGATCTGTTCTATCCACTGGCTCCGTCCGATCTACTGGGTACTTGCTCACTGAAGATTTCCCTTCAACTGATTTCTGAGAACTGACAAGACATTTACCTTATAGCAACATGACTACCCTGGGGAGAAGGTTTAATATAATCAACCTGGTGTAGACCACATACATGATTTTAACATATAATACCACACGTGATTGCTGGTGTCTGCTGTGCATGGTCAGCCTGGTGTAGAGCGCATTTAAATGTTTATGACTGATACGGAATGACCTAGAGGAAGTGCACTGTAGGTGACCTATCACACACGAGGATTATGGCAGAATGTGCGAGGAGCGGTCAGCTCTCAGGTGTCTGAGGCGCCCGACAGCATCACCTTTTCCTCCTCAGTAGAAAGGTCAGCTCGTCAGTACGTGTGTCGCATGGCCATCAATTTGTTTGTGTTATCTGACACACCGCTGAGATATTCCAGTCACTCACCTTAGTGTCAGGTCATTGAAGGGTGAAGATTCACTGGAGCGGATCGTAGTCTAGTGACAAACACAAATAATTTAGTGTTACTTGCCGCAGGAAAAGCGCATCCCGATGTGTGAGAAGAGAAAGTCAAAAACAAAAGATCTCAGATTCGTTACATTAACTCTGAGCCTGACTTAACCAAGAAGCAAAATGTACTTTTTCAACTTCAGCTCATTAGCAACATGGGTGGCTAAATCTGAGGAACCCGCTTTTCATGGCAAAAAGCTACTTACAAATGACTTAATGCAAACTGACAAAACCTCATTTTAAAAGGCAAAATTATATCTGTGTTGATAGACACCTGTTTCACTGAATATGCTCGCCACTCCTTGCTCAGATGCAGGCCACCCCCAGTGTTAGGGCTATTTAGCTATAAACATTTCGGACTATTTACGCATCCGGTCGGAGGGGGGGGTTGCAGATAGACAGACACAATAACGCAGCATGACACATACCTGAAGGGCATATGGAGTGGGAGTGGAATGCAGTCGACAGAGGTTATCCGCAGAAGATGATCTCTCATTAAAGTGTCCTTGCTCACAGTAGGAGAGAGACCCCAGGTCTGCGCAGGCGATGCAGCCACCGGGGGGGGCCAGCAGGCAGCCTGCAGAAAGGGTCCTGCCTTCCTCCTTCTCGAGTTCTGCATTTCTGCAAAGTGACCTTTGGCCAAACTCCGCCACCCTCCCAGCCATGGAGTGTCTGCGATCAGGAGGTCGGGCTCCTGTGCTTTGGCGGCCTGCCTTGCACTCCATGTACGCCTGCAAGGCTTCGCGCTGGATGTGTTTCAGTGCACTTTTGGAGAAGCAGAAAGCTGACAGGGCACGGCCTTTGGTTTCAAAGAGCTTCCTTCTAGCTGCTACCAGACCCTGTCCGCTCAGTTTATCTTGGCTCACCGGCTCCACCAGCTGGTCATCCACTGAGCTGCACCCTCTGTAAGCAGGTTCATCTCCCATGTGATTCAAACTGTCTGGATCAGAATAGCACAGGTTCCTCTGCTCTGGGCTCAGCATCTTCAGAAGTCCAGCTCCTGCTACCTGAAGCTGAGCGAAATTCTGCTTTCCCCAGACGCCCGATTCGGGAGTCTCCGAGGAAACCCGGGAATTTGGGGCTAGGGTGACATAGCAGATTGAAGAGGTCGTGTGTCCAGGGACCGGTGTGACCTTGAAGGAGGTGGTTTCCATTAGGACCGCAGGCTGCGTGTCTCTCCTGCCGTCGTGGGAGGTCACCCTGGGTGAACCGTCCGGCGAACTGAGAGCAGAAGTGCCGCTGCTGCCACCCCCCCGGACGACCACCCCTGGCTGGCGGCTGCTCTGAGTACCACCACCACCGGAGCCATAGTCTGAAAAAGAATCGGAGACTGTGGTTCCCAGCTGTCCCTCCTTGAGGGTAACATTAGTCTCAATCTCACCTTTTGATTTCCTTACTAATGTATCCCTGCTCTCTCCTGCCAGGTGAAACAACAGCGGCGTAGTCCCCTTGTCGATCTCACCGAGAGCCAAGTCCGCTACAGGCTGCGTCATCTCTGTCCCTGCATGCCTGTCAGCATGGCCCAGTGCCTGGAGAGAAGAAGCCCTCTCCTTTTTGTCAGGCTTGAATGCAGGGACGCCTTTTTCTGGGCCAGAGTAGAAGATGAGTTGGCAGCTGTTGTGATGCCTAAAAGTGCCGTGACGCTTTTCTTTGTGCTCCACTTTCTGCTGGACGACCCTGGACAGGTATGAGGAGCACGGAGAACCATATGGGCTTGTATGGTCCTCTTCATCTCTCCAGTTTGAAGATAGGCTTTGGTCACCTTGGCACTGCTGCTGAGCATAGTCAGGATCATCCATGTTAAGCTGACTTCGACAGTCCAGACAAGCAAGATGGTCATTTTCGCCAGTGATCTCAGGAGGGTTAACCTTATTGCTCACTCTGTGCTGGACGTAGCTGTTGATGTTCTGAACCTTGTGACGATGGTTCCCACACTGGAGTCCCTCAGTAAAGCTCTGATACTCCATTGGCTTTCTTGGATTAGCCTGTGAAGTTCTAAGGTTGCGGACCATTTCTGTCCTGGGCCGTGCCGACTGGTCCCTAGGGCTCCAGCTGCCTCCAGAGTTTTCCAGATGCCTGACTGCTATGAAGCTGTCCAGCCGTGCCGGGGGAGCTGGGGGGGGCTCCCAGCTGCAATTCTTCCAAGCCAGAGTGGTGTGTGGAACTCCAGGTTCGGGGGCATTTTCGGCTGTGCGATACCAGTGCACCACGCTTCTGGAGGGAGAGCTGGGGACCGAGCGCGGGTCGTCCGCAGCACTCGTAAAGTCTGACCCCAGGAAGCCCTCATAGCCAAGCTCATCAGCAAGGTGAAGTGGCCCATATTCGGGGGCGCTCGAGCCCCCAGAGAAAGAGCTATACGCAGAGTCCCCGTTACCACGGTGACTCACAAACTGGTCAATGCTGCTGGTGGATTTAGCTGGACCAAGTCTCCCAACAGGGCAGCTTAAGGGGCGACTCACGTCTTCTGGGCTGAACTTGCAGGGATCCATTAAAGCCGGAAGTACTGCTAGCTAAGATGAAGGGGGAAACCGTGAATCTCACGCCGTCAAGAGACGTCTTTTCCTTTTCATCAGAGTCACTCTCATCATGCCATCAAGACCTGAGGTCGAAATCATAGATTATTAGTCGTGGGCTATTTGTTTCAACTTACTGTGATGTTTTCTTTTGAAAAATGTATCAGCTCGTCCAGTTAGCATGCTTTTATATTTCCCTGTAAAGAGAGAAAAACGCTGCATATTTATACGCAGTGTAAAGAACCTTAAAGTGTATATTTCAGTGATACTGAAATGCACTGCATGTGATGGAATAGCAAGCATAGTTAATCTTGATGTTGTCGCCGCTGCATGGCTGTGTTGACAGCAATAGCGTGTTTGTGTTGAGCTGCCAGTTTGGTTTTTTTATTGCCCACCACCGCCCCCCCACCCCCCTCTTCAGGGGACAACTTTATTTTACATTAAATTAAAGAGTAAAGAGTGTGTCCGCTCCGAACCCACCTGTCCTAGTACTGTGATTATGAAATAAGATTGAGAAAAGAAAACAAAGGTATACAGAAGTAGTAGTAATAATAGTAATAATAATAATAATGATAATAACATTAATAATGTAGGTGGGATGAAGGTAAGTGTAGAATACAGAATACAAACAACCATAAGAAACACAACACTCATTACAAGGACATCAAACAACAAAAATTATAACAGCAATATCGATAATATTAATAATAATGTTACAAATGGGTATTATGTATATGTAGTGCACGCACACGCGTGATCCTACCCATTTACATGTATATTTCAATCCCTATATCTATAACATAATAATGACGACCTTCATCGCTCAAACTCGCATGCGCCCATTTTTGTATGTGCAAACTTTTCATAATTTGATTATTAACTCCATTAAAGATAATTCTGTAATTCCTGATTGGTTCACAGTGTCTTATATATTGCATTTCTGGCTAGTGAAGACCTGTCCGGAAGAATATGCCACACCTAGAAGGCGGATGTGACGTCTATGGCCAGGATCCGATTGCTGACGGACTGGGTCACGGGTATCTACAAGGGCAGGGAGGAGCTGATCTGGTATAAAGGGTCACACTAAGGCACACACAACACCCACCCAAAATGCACCACAGTCAGGGCCAGCACAAGGGGTAAGGCAAAGCTGGCCAGTCTTATCCAAAAAGGGCGACTATATATGCAGGTTTTCGCCACAACTCCTTAATTAGCTTACTAATTATAGGACTGATTGGCTGAAGATTCCTCACACCTGGGTTTGAACAGCTAAGCTAAAAGTCACCCCTAACATCTACAGACACACTGGCCTTTTTTAAGACTGACTACCCCTGGTGTAACCAAACCAAGTGGCTGCTTAGGGGCCAGGGGCCACCAGCGGGCCCCCCATCAGATCAGCCTGTCAGAACGGAAAGGATGATGACAAATGACAACTATTCATCCATCATCCATCCATCCATTTAATGTACAAGTTCATCTTCAGTTCATCAAGTTGTTGGTAGGGCCCTGAAAGGGGATGGACCGGCCCTGACCATAACACAGGGCTGTTACCACTGCCCAGTTAGATCCCAGGAGGTCTTCTGAGAAGCTCCATGGAGACAAAGCGGAGGCCCACTGAGCCCCACAGAGAGGCTGCATGGCTTGGGATGCCAGTGACTGCAACAGGACAGCAGAGGCCTGCAGCGAGGAGGGAGTGGCTGCCCGCCTCACAGAGAGCCGCCGTCGCTGATGTGCTCAGGGCTGCCATTACGTTTCCAGGGAACAGAAATACCAGCTCAAGAATGTTTGTTTGATATTTATTTGTGCTTTACACACTAAGATGTGTGATCTTTATCGGAATTATTATTAGTAGTAATACTGATCTGACATACAGGTTAAAGTGCTGGTTGTATAAATACATCTCTATTAGCCCCTTGTTTGCCAAACAAACTCTGCACGCCTTCTTCATTCCAGTGCACACTGGCAGGCAACCCAACAGACCAGTGTCGGCCTAATCACTTTAAAGGGTGAAGCGTTACCATGGACACGGAGAGAACCAGCCTGCCGATCTGACACAAGAACACAGTGAAACACGTCGTCATTGCCTCATTAGCAAATTGCCAAAACACAAAAGCTGCATATTTTAAATACGTCACAGGAGACCAAGCCCCATCAGGGAGCTCAATATACACTATCTCCATTATCTGTGGTCAGATCCTACGGCTATTACTTACTTTTATGCACTTTGAAGTACATGGCCTCTGTTAAATCCTCACTTCTATCAGAATAAACTCTCCCTTTCTTAGCATACAGTGGCCACAGAAAGTCTCCTATGAGATTCCTGTCAGCAGCCCTCAGCCCCATCCCAGGAGTCCACAGAGGGAACCAGCATAATTCTCTGCTGATAATGGCGTCCAGACAAAAAGACCTCGGATCCCTGGCGAGCATCAAAGGAAGCTGGACAGGGGGGCATTCAGCCCACGCCCGCTGCTGATGGGGCAGCCTCCATCTCCCGCGAGGGGGCCGCTCTGCTCAGCCTTGCCAAACAGCCCCCCTCCCAGTTTGGTAGCCATGGTTCTCTCACAGTACAAACCCTGAGACACTCAGCTCTGGGCAACGCTCATCTCCAATGAAATCCCTGCTCATTACAATCATTACTGAAAAAATTGGAAAACTCGTTAAAGGATAAGACATTTCTTAAGAAACACAACCTTTTTACCATGTACTTTATAAACTCTGTCATGTGACTCTTTTCAGCAGTGCTTCAGATGTGCTGTGTTAAAAACAAAGGGGTTTGGACACAACAAGAAAGAGGAGCTATTTTTGGCTTCCCACAGCCCTGGGGAGGCCGACCTTCCGCATGCTGCATGAATGCCTAACTGTGACGGTCTGAGAATCCACACTGATTCACTGTTAACTAACACTGCAACAAACTGCTGGATCGAGTTATATGGTTACAGTTAGGGTTTATGTTTTAGGGTCAGAAGCTTCAAGTCCTTTGTTCTACTGAATAAATCAGACGCAATTTTTCATTTTAAAAATTATTTTACATGCGACATTGCTCAGGACATGGCGTGCATACACCTGTAGGCCTCTAGGTGGAGTAAGAGGTCAAACTGCCTGTCATTGATGGTGACAACATGTGGCCGTTGATCTTGTGAAGTGCCAGTCTGCATCCTCCATATAATGACCCTCGGTAATGTCAAGGTCTGTTAACATGTGACTCGCCAGGCACCTGCTTCCAAGACAGGCGACCTGTGTGTACAGTGTCAACCCCAGCACTGCAAATCCAGGGCTGCTGTTTACAGCCAGTCTGACTGCACCCATTTAAGCTGAACCTTCCATCCGCACAGCACACAACAGCAAGGCACAGATGTAAAGGGAGCAGGACACAGAGACACATAGCACTGTGCTCAGCTTCACTCCTTCCTGCTATTCAGAGATACACAGCACTGTGCTCGGCTTCAGAGACACACAGCACTGTGCTCAGCTTCACTGTCCTTCCTGCTATCCAGAGACACACAGCACTGTGCTCGGCTTCACTCCTTCCTGCTATTCAGAGACACACAGCACTGTGCTCGGCTTCACTCCTTCCTGCTATCCAGAGGTACACAGCGCTGTGCTCGGCTTCACTCCTTCCTGCTATCCAGAGGTACACAGCACTGTGCTCGGCTTCACTCCTTCCTGCTATTCAGAGACACACAGCACTGTGCTCGGCTTCAGAGACACACAGCACTGTGCTCAGCTTCACTGTCCTTCCTGCTATCCAGAGGTACACAGCATTGTGCTCAGCTTCAGAGACATATCTACAAAAGCATCTAAACAGGACATATAACTGTACATTCTCATTGCATAACTGCATACACTTTTATACATACATAGATTGGTCAAATGTTTTATGTTTTATATATTTATACTTGTATTTTGACCGTTAATTCGTGTCGCAGTGTGGCTGCTTCGAGAGGCTCTACAAACAAGTGTTTCACTCACATATAAACCTGTTTACCGATGACAAGTGACATGACAATAAAAGTGGTTTGATTTGATTTTGATTTGATAATCCCTTAAGGCAGCACAACTCCAGTCACTGTCTCCTTTCTTAAAATCTAGTATAAAGTCTTAAAAAGGTGACAGACAGAACTGCACCTCAATGGTTAGTCTTAGGCAGTCAAGGCAAATATTTAAGGCTATTTATCCAAGTAGTAAGTGTATATCTGTTCAGAAGAAAGAAACACAATTTAACAGAATGAATATAATTAATATATCATAAAAAACAAACCACAAATTCCTCTGTTTTACGAAAAGTCACCGATATCTTGCTTGATAGCTAGACGAAGACCGCTTCAGTTCCCTAACCCTCTCCTCAGGGGCACCTCAGCCAGGAAAACCAACTCAATTCATTAATTCACTTCATTTATTAAGTAACAGGCTAGAATAGTGGCTGAGTCGGCAAATGCAGACATTGGATGGTTGCTGCAAATATGAAATGGCAAAGCTGACAAACTTTGTCAGATATAGTGTCATAGTTTTACACTAAACTGCTAACATGGACTCAGAGCCTCTACCCCAGGCTGGGACACTCTGTACCCACAGTGTTTATGGACATGGACATAGAGCCTCTACCCCAGCCTGGGACACTCTGTACCCACAGTGTTTATGGACATGGAGTCAGAGCCTCTACCCCAGGCTGGGACACTCTGTACCCACAGTGTTTATGGACATGGAGTCAGAGCCTCTACCCCAGGCTGGGACACTCTGTACCCA
>JABFEA020000002.1:6118242-6138620 GCA_019775915.2 Cyphomyrus plagiostoma | reverse complement strand
TCAGAGCCTCTACCCCAGGCTGGGACACTCTGTACCCACAGTGTTTATGGACATGGACT
The DNA here is from genome assembly GCA_019775915.2 of Cyphomyrus plagiostoma. Classification (NCBI taxonomy): domain Eukaryota; kingdom Metazoa; phylum Chordata; class Actinopteri; order Osteoglossiformes; family Mormyridae; genus Cyphomyrus; species Cyphomyrus plagiostoma. Next base: position 6,138,561 of record JABFEA020000002.1, on the reverse strand, counting down.
CAGAGCCTCTACCCCAGGTTGGAACACTCTGTACCCACAGTGTTTATGGACATGGACTCAGAGCCTCTACCCCAGGTTGGGACACTGTGTACCACAGTGTTTATGGACATGGACTCAGAGCCTCTACCCCAGCCTGGGACACTCTGTACCCACGGTGTTTATGGACATGGACTCAGAGCCTCTACCCCAGGCTGGGACACTCTGTACCCACAGTGTTTATGGACATGGACTCAGAGCTTCTACCTCAGGCTGGGACACTCTGTACCCACAGTGTTTATGGACATGGAGTCAGAGCCTCTACCCTAGGCTGGGACACTCTGTACCCACAGTGTTTATGGACATGGACTCAGAGCCTCTACCCCAGGCTGGGACACTGTGTGCCCACAGTGTTTATGGACATGGAGTCAGAGCCTCTACCCCAGGTTGGAACACTCTGTACCCACAGTGTTTATGGACATGGACATAGAGCCTCTACCCCAGGCTGGGACACTCTGTACCCACAGTGTTTATGGACATGGACTCAGAGCCTCTACCCCAGCCTGGGACACTCTGTACCCACGGTGTTTATGGACATGGGAGAGACGAAGGTGCTTTAAGACACTCAGCGTTCCCTCGTCCCCGTTCTCGCCCCACAACATTAGCATTTTTGTCACTGTTAATCTCACTGCAATTGTACTAAGAACTAAAACACTGGATGGGGGGGGGAGCGTGTTTGTTCCCCCACGCCCAAGCTGAAGGGCAGAAGGAAGCCTTTGTGCTGGCTGGAGATGGGCTGGCGTCGCCGTGCCGGGGGAATGCGGAATGGTGTCCTTTCGCGGCGAATAGCGGCGAGCCCAGCGCACATTGCACAGCGAAGGTGGCATCGGCACACAAACGGCCCCAGTGCTGCTGCACTGCTGCTATTTCAAGGAGCAGCACTGGGCAGAAGCATCTGAAGGAAACGATCAATCCCAGAATGCCAAGGGAGCACCGTGAAATACTCTTAATATCCGGGATGTGGTGCAGAGTAATCCAGCGGTGTGAGGGTGCGTAGCAGATCACATGCTAACAGACACAGGGGCTGGAGGAAATACTGCAGGCACCTAACAAGACCTTTATGTCCAAGAGCTGCCAGGGGCCATGCTATGCTTTCAGAAGAGCTTCGGTCCTTCTTGGAACGCTGTGAGAAAGGTCCTGAACTGTGTATGGCAGGACATTATATTTATAAAGAAGAAAAAACCTCCAATTCTTTAAGGGAGGAAGGTGTGGAAATTCACTCTGGCCTAATGGTGCTGGAATATCAATGGGAATGAGATGAGGGATCAGGGTTACATCAAAGGAGGCACTTTATCCTATAAAACAGCATCATTCCTTAGCCATTATGCAACCTGGCAGAGCAATCGCTGGACCTAACAAGTCCCATGACGATACTGCTCATCCCATGAAGGATCGTCCACCACGTATAAAAGCTGCTAACAGACTTTGGGCTTCTCCAAACACACAAAATGGCAAAGAAAAGCAGCTCATCACATCTTGCATTTTTGATTACTCGTGCGTCCAAGTTTGTGTTCCTTACACAAGCTTATGCATCTCCGTGTGTCTGTCTCGGGTACAAAACTGTTTCTGCCATAAATTCCAATTTTCTGAAGCTCACAGCCTCTTGTTTATGCTGGATCAAAGTGGTTCTGATTCATTTATGAGTTATTACTGCTGTTGTTTTGGCCAACCCCCCCCCCACCACCACCACCACAACCATGTGACAATTAAATTAATCTTTCACAGCATTTAATGAATGAGCATTTTCACCAGTTTGAAACACAAGTTTGTGACAAAGTGTATCTTTGTGTAAAGGGAAAAAAAATACAGACATACTTTCACCCACTTGGAAACACAGAGACGACCAGGAAGCCTACTGTCTGTGGAATGTACTATCCGGCGAACAGGGTAACTGTTTCTCCCAGAATGACCCCAACATGGAGGCTTTTAAAGCAAGATTCATGTGCTTAAAGGCAAAGCTAAAACTGATCCAGCGATCACCTCGCCGCACGACAAGGGAAGGTCACCAGCGCAGCCTTGCAGTCTATCTGTGTGTGTGGGTGAGAGAAGGACAGAACGGAATAATCTCTATGCGTAAATAGGATGTATGGACACGAGGTCGCAGTCTGCGAGCCAGGGCGCGATGTGGTTTGAGAAGGTAGATGCGACTCCGGAGGCTGTAGATAAAGATGCATATAGCTGATGGAGGGAAGTGAGACACTAACGTACAAGAGACCACAGACTGTCCATCTGCAGAACCCCATCTTAACATGGAAGCCAAACCACTGAAGAGCAATACGTTACATACAAAGGTTTTTGACCTGAAATTGACTATGATAATCCAGGAGGCTCCCTATACTTTTTGTTTTGTTCATGTCTCCATTGTGACGTTACTTGTGATGCCCCCCCCCCCCCCCACTGCAGTCGGATGAGCTCGGTGACCTCAGGGTGCCTAATGTCATACCCCGTGCCCAACTCTTACTCCCAGGGAATTCTGAATTCTGGGACGGCTCCCTGCATGTAATGTGTCACGCTGACTAGGCGCAGTCAATCTGGATACCATGCCAGCAAAGTCAACCTCAAAAAAAGACAAACTTCCTCAGATAAATGGGGAAGAGATCTGAGAGGCTCAGTGGGTTAAGTCGCCATGCTGGTCACTGGTTCAAGTCCTTTGGTTAGTAATGTGATTCCACTGCTGGGTCCTTGAGCGAGACCCTTAAGGCCAATTGCCCCGGGGGCTGCAGGCTGGCCCCTGCTTTCACAGTGGAACATTACTTTGGATAAAAGAGTCTGTTAAACAAATGCAAGCCAGTTTAATGTGGGGAGGTTCATTAAGGGGAAGATTCTAAGAACAACGGATCAGCACTGGGAATGTACGTTTGCGGAAGAGGAGACAGGCTGTTTTCTTTGAGAACCACGGTTCTGATACAGCCACACCAGAACAGACACAGGCAGCACCATGATGGATCCGACGCACCTGCACTCATCTCCACTGCAGACAGCACACATTCACCCTCAGGCCATATCACAGACAGTCAGAGATGGCCGTGACCAGCTAAAGATGATAGTCGAGTTTTACGGTCACATCCTTCCTTCAGCACCACACCATATCGCAGTACTCCTGACTCCAATGCGAATTCCTTCTGTTAAATATCAGTGTGACAGGTGACACACCACACCCCTCAAACAGACTTCCGGGCCAAAAACACCGCATTGGGTCCCTGCCTCGTACTGCTGCTGAAATGTATGCATTAGTATATGACACTATACAACTAACATATACAGAGACTGAGGTTTAACACAAGAATAATAACAGAAAGACTGACATGGCTGGCAAGTAAAGATTATCTTAAAAAATCTGACTAGAGAAGTCAGTTTTTAACGTTTCAGGCGAATGCGTGTCAGACAACCTGTATACAGCCATGCTCCGTTATTCAATGACAGCGGTGTAAAATACTCGACTAAGCAGCTTCAAACTAATTTCACAATTGTAGTGAGATAATCGGAATCTAGACAAATGTATCTTGCTGATGTTTATCTCTATCGCGTTTGCAGTTGTCTTAAAGGGGGCATGCCTAAATGACATGAGCATGCAAAGACACCACACAATCTGTTCAGACTTCCACAATGCATTGGGGGGAAAAAACTCCACATAAGACGTTACATTTACCAAAAAGTCTCTCAAATGTTACACAAAATCGCTCATTTATATGAACTTATTATGCAAATTACTTACAGATACAAAACGGAAGTTTTGATAATTATATAAATAAATGTTTTTGATGTGGTATTACATAAGTATAATTTAATAATAATTGCGAATCAGTATCACGAAGACAAAGAAAACCATTTAATTCATCATCGGTTCCCTTTAATAGGTTAAGGAGAACGTGAACATGAAGTTAATTTAATACTACGAGTGGGTTAATATTTGAATACATAACAAAATATATCTTTACATGACATCATAACACATTAATACTAAACGTTTTATTAATACCATCCAAATAACCGAATTAAACAAAAAAGCCAATGTAATATAAATATAGCTGACTGATCCCGAACAGTGTGTTTAACTGGCGCTTACCTGAGGCTTTCTTCATTACCTTTATCACCGCAGGTCGGTCCTCTGCGCGCCTCCGGCTCCGCAGCTAAAGCAGGAGGCAGCGAACCGCTCGCCGCTAAACCAACCGCCGGTAAACAATAGGCGGAGTCCAGCGTCAAACAGGGACGAAGCGTCAAGTTCATGTGCGGTGACACTTTAGTGAGTCCGCAGCTATAAAGTATAAAGACGAGTTAAGATTACACGATACTAGTGAGTTCATTAGGCAGCGCAATTAATTTAGATCAGATCACCACATATAGGCAATATGAGATAAAACATTATTATAAAAGTGATTCCGCCCATAATTTTTATGGAACAAGTTATTTTATGTTCCACCGGAAAACAGGTAAAAACAAAGAAAGAAATAAACAAATAAAATATTAAGCTTTTTCATATAGGACTACAATTAAGAGGCAACTAGGTTGTCACTATCACACATAGGCCTACTTGTATGATTATGAAGGTTTCAGAGTTTAAATATACTGCATCATAAAAGCCATTAAAACGACTGCCGTCCTGAACGTCACCTCTATCCCTGGAACCCAAGCTGAAGTTTGGCAAGTTTCTGTGAAGCCTATTTACAGTAATATATTACATCACGTTATTCATTGACGTCATTAGTTAACAGATTTATATATAGGCCTATACTTTTCAATCACGCTTAACTGTATGTACTGTATTGTCAAATGGTCATATTCAAGGTGGGACAAAATGTATATTTTCCATTACTTCAGTTCAGGATTTCGTCACATCGGTTTTAATCAACCAAACAAAAGAAACAGTAAGTTATAACCACAAGATGGCAGCCTACGCCTTACAAACGCGCAGTCTCCGCTCTTGAACTAGGTAAGCCAATGTAGTCCTGCAGTCTAAACTCCGCTCCAAGGTAGTGATTTGTGCTTTTTGAAATACTACAGGCTGTTAGGATATTCTCAGTATTAAATCTTGTTAGTGGTTAACCAGGTGAACAGTTTAAAAGAAATTAACAAGTTTTCTCATACTCATCCATCCATTTGTATACTTGTTTGTCCTATGCAGGGTCAGTTAAATATTAATGTCATTCATACATTTAACTGCTTGACAAAACATTTTGTATGGCAGCAGGTTACAGTTCTTAAAAATCTACATTTGCAAGCAGTAGGTTGTTGGTTTAAGTCCCATAGTCAATTTAGATAAAGATGTTTGTTTATTTCAAAACCTCAATTGCCTGAAATGGCTCTTATTTCACTTCCATTTCTGAATTTGTGCTCTCTCTGTTACTGCACCAAACACTTTCTGCATGTTGGACAGCTGAATCTGTCATTTATATACCAAAGAAATGTGCTTCCATTCAGACAGCAATATGCACACCCTGTTAATACAGGATCCTGGTCGTGTCACCCTTTGCTTAACCTACAGAATTACCTTTATCTATAATACTGGATATAAATATGGCTTAACTCTTTCATATTTGGCACTACATTTTTCCCACATTAGAATCACGATTTCTGGAACTGTATAATGGATTATGTGATTCACATTGCAAGTTAAAATGATAGACCCCCCAGGCGTTCACCACTGTCACTATTCTGATGTTACAAAGACTTCGAATGTAGATTTGATCTCTTACTTGTTCCACTTTTATTGCAGAATTTTGGTTCCGCTTGAAAGACAACGTACTTCGAGGCGTTATAGCTACATTTCCCCTAAGCATACCATTTTCCTCACCCTTTCTTGCTTTTTCAGCACGATTTGACATGGATTTATATTTGGTCTTCTGTTAAACGATGACTCGTGTGAATTGGTATTACAAACTAAATTTCAAAGTTAAGTGCTTACGTCCGACGCTTCTTCTCGGTATTAAACCACCTGGTAGTAACATCGCAGGTTGAAATGATTTAGATGCAGAAACGTAACGAAGGAAAGCCATTGTGAAAGCCGGTTGCCTTCTCACGCATGTGGCGTGATACTCGCCCTTTCAGACTCACGCGAGCAATCTTACGGCAAATCTATATTATTCCATCGTAAACCTAAAATTACCTACATCAAGAATGTTGGGTGGTTTGAAAACCCAAGGTAATAAAACTGTTACATACATGGAAAAGCGTGTGCGTGTGTGTGCAGACTTGTCTCGAACCGAACATCTCCAACCAAGTTGGCAGCCCTGTGAAAGCAGTACTTTGAGTTTCCGATAAGAAAAAACACTCATGGATGCGTTTCTCTGCAATTATACCTCAATATACTTTGAATCTTTCATGTCGTCTCTAAAGCGAAGCGAGGCTGACTTTAAAACCCGGCCAGCGAGCAAATAAGCAATGCCTTTATAGCGTGTGTCTCTGCAGGGCGATCATTGGCATGACGGATGTACCTTAAGTTAATTGCGTACACCTGTGATTTTTTTAATGACGTGTGTTGGTTGCTCTTGAAGGCTGGACTTTGAGTCGTATGTTAAGTATTTTGTTTTGTTTGTTTGTTTATTCAATCATTTACGGACATAATTTCGATGGGGACTCTGATCAAAGTACTCGCTGTGCTTTGCTGCGTCTGTGGCACTGGATTATCCGGCTCACCCGACAGATCCTCCGGAGCTGCAAACACGGCTGAGGCTGCGGATCCCATCACGTACTACGGCAGTATACTTTCCCAAAAGTTCAAAGCCTTGTCAGAGCATTCCATCGGAGAAGACCTCATTCCGAGGCTGAGACCCGACTCCAGATACGTGCGCTACATGAAGAGACTGTATAAGATGTCTTCGAAACAGGGCCGAGATCCTGGGAGAGGCGCAAGCCATTTGTACAACACCGTGAGGTTGATCACACCCCGCGATGAATGTCTCGAGCAGAATCAAGGTATGAAGTTGTTTCTAAATCCTCTGTAACTGACTACCCGCTTCCGCTGTTATTATTAAATGTAAGTAATGGTTTGTTACCCATCGGCTGGTCTGTGCTCTTGTCCTTAATTGTCTCTAAATTTAGTAAAGGAGACAAAGTCGTGATCGATAGGCCCTGTCGCGTGTTTGATTTAACGCGAGCGATAAAAAAAATGTTAAATTGCTAAATCCGTATACATGTTGTGACACATTTTGTCTTTACAGAGTTTTTTATGCAAGATATTTCCTACAACTTAGCAAGGGTTCGAGCTCAGGAACAGCTGCTGAAATCTATCCTGCTGTACTCCTTTGACAAGGACCAGGCCACACCACTGAGGTCTGTCTGCTATCTGGATGTAAAAGAGCAGGAGCCAGCAGATCAGCAGCTCTGCTCCAGCATTCACCACTCCGCCAGTTTCCGAGTGCGGAATGAGAAAAGGGGCCGCCACATATGGGTGGAGGTAGATGTGACCCCCTTCCTGTTACCTCTCATAAGGTCCCAAAAGAAGGAAATCCATCTTCTGATCAATTTAACCTGTGCTGAGGACAGAGACACAGCTGGTAGCATCCAGGAGCACAGAGGCCCTGGGGAACTATCCCTCAGGTCCCCCTCTCTCCTTTTGTACCTTAATGATACCAGCATGGTGGCATTCCAGAGGTGGCAGTCTTTGTCAGGGTCGGAAAGTTTTAAATGGCCTGTGGGTGCCTCAACAACTCCGTTACCGACAAAGGTGTCCGAGGCAGGCATGAAGGCCACGCGTTGGAGACGACGTGTATTGAAAAGACAGGCGGCTCGACACGGCCCGCTAGCTCAGCTGACTCTGCACATGCCGCGGTATGAATTCCCAACTGATGATTGCAGCCTGTATGACTTCAGGGTGAGTTTCAGTCAGCTCCGGCTGGATCACTGGATCATAGCGCCCCACAAATACAACCCTCGCTACTGCAAAGGCGTTTGCCCCAGGGCTGTGAGCTCAATCTATGGTTCCCCTGTGCACACCATGGTGCAAAACATTATTTATGAGCAACTGGACTCCTCAGTGCCCAGGCCCTCCTGCGTACCATCTGAGTACAGCCCGCTGAGTGTTTTAATCATTGAGAGTGACGGCTCGATCGCTTACAAAGAGTATGAGGAGATGATTGCGACGAAATGCACGTGCCGCTAACGTTCTGCCATTTTACCAGCATGCAATGCGAAAAGTGTGTCACCTTGAAGTGTTTGATATTCAGTATTGAACTCTTACCTGTAAATGTACTAAATTGTTGAATTGACTGGGATGAGGTGCATTCCATGGTATTTGGAAATCTGGAGGAAAATTTGTATAAAATATTTGGATAAATGTAAACAGTGTGTAAATGCTGAAATTTTCTTTTTCCCCAATTGTAATGGTTTCCCTCAGATATTAATGTTTATTTAATTTAGTTGCAAAACAAAATGTCTTGCATAAAAACAGAAGAGGTGAAATGGCATAGTTTTTCATTTCAGCTGTGATTAGAAATAACCTTTGTTTTTTGTTTATTTTCTGTTTTTTGTTCCTAGTTCCCTACTCTGTACATTTTTATGTAATTCGGTTCTAGGCAAAATAGGGAAAATTGTAGTTCAGCGTTCTTAAAGCATTTTACTTTAATTTTATACCGGGTTAATGCATATAGTTGTCTCAGAGACAGCTGTTTCCATCCATGTCGAGACAGAAGGTTGTCTTAAAGTGAGCCACTGAAAGTCTTTCACAATTATTATTCTCAGCCTTGAAAATACTGTGTGGAGAATGAAATGTACATTTAACTAAAGTTAAAAGGTATTTAAAAGCTATTTAAATCATGCCTATTTATGGGAAAATATGCACTCAAAGAGCTGGCCAGTCAACTTTTGGCATCACATTAAATTTGAATATTTTGGAATATTCAAAGGAGAAAGTGGAATTAAAAAAATAAAGCACATTCTGCTGTGTTGGTGAATTTTATATATTTACAGAAACAAAATCAAATCAGATCTCTAACAATGTAGAGGAGATACTGGAGAATGAAAAGCTGAATAACTGGTCTTAACAGTTCTTACTTGCTGGGGTCAATTGTACTTTACAAAAATGCCAGCATACTTGTATAATGCTGAAAAGATTGTACTTTGAGTATTTTGAAACACTCGTAACTCCCTGGAGTGTATTCACTGAATGTACTCCATTCACCTTGTTAGATCTTATGAGTCAGGTGCACCTTTCGTGTTATATACAGGTTTACCCTCTGATGACAACATCAACATCATTTTGGTCCTCAGATTAAGTGGATGATATTTTTGGAAAAGCCATATGCCTGCTGGAGTGTAGGATAGAGATGTCTGCCATATACTTTATCCGGAAATGGCTAGTTACAACTAAGCTGTTGCATCTGAGTAGAAATACTTAAATAAACATTGTGTTATTCTTTGAAGTCTCAAGCTGTTTAATTTAGAACAAATGTTTACTTAAAAATATTTTGCTGTATATGGGTATTTGGACCTGGCTGAGAAATAACTATACATGTTAAGAATTTAATTTTTCAGTCCATCCATCCTGTTCCCTTAAATGCACATCCATCCATTTCCATTTCATTTTCCAATAACTGCTATAAGTTCAATGTTGAGCCTAGACCCTCTTCCATTAAATAGGACAGAAGGCAGATCTTGAAATGAACAAGTCTTTTGCAGTTAACTCGGCTCGGCTGGCCTCGAAAACGTGCACCGCAGCAGATGCACTGGCGGAAATTACGTGACATCTCACCCGGAAGTTTAAAGGAGAGGTCAGATCGGCGTTTTGACGCCATTGCAATACTGTTCCTGAGAAAGCCAGGTACGGTGGTGGATGTTATGTATTAATTTATTTCTGCTTCTTTTTAGTGTATGATATGTGTGGGTAGACGAGAAGTCCCTTTCTGTTGAATCTGCGTTTTGTCGAGTTTGTGTTCATTCAGCTTCGGGTTTTATGTTTGATATGTGTGCCGTATGAATGTCAAGCAAGGTCTTTTTGCACTGAGTCGTCCTGGTTAAATAGTATTTTAACCCTAACGTACCGTGTAAAGTACTTGTCTCACCTATTATACCAGTGCAGCATACCTAATATATGCTTTGAGTTTGGGTTTAACCTTTAGTTAACTAGCTGCTCATAAATAACGATGACAGCGAATGGTAGAATTTAAGTGTACGTAAGTAATTTTAGCGCTCGAGGAAATAATTTGCGTTTATTCATTTATAAACGAAAAACAAAATGTGGTTAGTGATCTCATGTGCAAGTTTTGGAGGTGGGGAGAATGATGACCGTCTGGATCAAATCGATGTAGTTTAACCATGTTTCACATAAGCTCTTGTTTTGTGATGTGTTGCCAGCCTCAGATAGCAGAATGGGCCGTCACTTTGGAGACTTGGCCAGGGTCAGGCACATCATCACTTACAGCTTGTCCCCCTTTGAGCAAAGGGCATTTGCAAACTACTTTTCCAAGGGAATTCCCAACGTGTGGAGGCGGTTTACATCATCTGTGTTCAGAATGGCACCCCGTAAGTATGATTAGGGAGGTCTCTGCTGTTGAAGGTGTAGGGCAGTCAATATGGACCTCTGAAATTCTGTGCTGCTCTGTTGCAGCAGAGATCCTTGCTGCCATGTTGCCAAACACCGATGTTTCTAATAATGATCTGTGATGTCATTTAATCATACCCCTGAATCATCATCTTTCTCTGCTTTCACATTAATCACTAATGAATACAGTTCTATTGCAGTTAGCTGGATTCCACCTGATTCATATGAGTAAATGTCCTTTAATATCTGAATATGGGTAGCGGGTATTTATGTTCATGCAGATAAATAAGGATTTGGGTACAATGGCCTTCAAAGGCACCTGACACCCTATTATTAGTTAACGTGAAAGTGTTCATCTTGAAAGGTAGGGGCATCTTCACCTGTTCCAAGTAAATAGCAGCGAGTGTGCAAAAGTGTTCATTTTTTGGTATTGATAGTCAATCTTTCTTCTCTCCTTTTAAGCAATGGTGGCGATGTACTTGACCTACACCTGGGGTAACCAAGTTCACGAGGAGGGAAAGAAGAAGGACCCCAAACAGTTTGAGAATGATGAGTGAAGCCTGCCTGGGATGATGCTCCTTCTCACAGATAAAGCAAACCTGTGCTTTCCTTTTTATTTCTATTTGTGCTGGTACTGCAGTGGTGTTGCTGCTCAGAGGTGGTTTCTGCAGTGTGGAGAGGAATAAACTGAGACTCAAACTATGAAATTAAATCAGTAAACAGAACCTCAGTTATACAAAGGTGATCTTTACTGTACAAAATGTCAGTAAACAACTTTGTGACATTTCATTAAAATACAATGTGACAGTTACAGTATATATTATTCTTAATACAATACAAAAAATATACAGCAGTGGAGGTTCCCACTTCACAAGCACATCTTAATAGAATGTGAACCCAAGAGTACCTCAGACGGACAATACTGCATTCACACTGTTCCTCATGTAAAACGGATCTATTTGACAGCCTGTAAAAAATAAGAACCCTTAACGTTCAGAAATCAGCATAATATGATACAGGAAGATGTTTCTTGAGTCTCTGCAGTTCCACAGACCTTTTATCTCTCGTCCTGCTGACACTATTGGCAGTTAATGTAATATTAATACTCTGTAGTGATGATCAGTCGACAACACAAAAGGAAAAAGCAGAAGCCTTAAGACGTGGTCATTTGTAACTATCTTCACCATCTTGCCTGGAGCAATTTTGGCCAACATACTAATAGACTTAATATTTGTTTACAAATCAAAATCATAAGATACTGACTTATGCATGTTGTAAAGAGGCATGATGTGCTTTGCACTTTTACAAACTTTAAATCAAAATTAAGTAACCCAGGACTGCAGGTGGTTTAATAATTAGCCAGTATTTCGTAAATATTTCTAATATGTTTCTTTGTTTACTAAAATCTAATGTTTTTTGTCCATTTACCCCATAATTTACACCTGGCATCAAGTGGGGTTAGCAAAACACCAATTACTACACACAGCAGGCAACTCTCTCCACTTCCTCTTATTGTACGCCTGACATTATGTACTGAAACCAGTGTTTTATTAAATACGTGAAAATAAAAAAGGCTGCATAGATTACACTTGTATCAGAGGCTCCGGGAGAGAAGGTGGTTTCCAACAGACCAGGAAACGGGTGAAGATTTAGTGCAAAATGTGGCAAAGCAGTGGTGGTGCCACGCCGTGCGTGCCGAGAGAAGCACGAGGGTCACAGGATCCTCTTCTGCTTCCAAAGCGCGTCCTGTGTCCCCGTCCTCTGACATAGTTTAATCCCTGCATTCTCATTTTTAAATTTACATTTTTACATGTTGTTAAGCCAATATGACATGGTTAAGAAATACACCATTCAGTTTGGTATATATAAAGACTGTACCAGTCTTTAAAAAAAAATTTAAAAAATTTTTAATTTGATGGTCTTGCATCATCTAACTGCAGATTATAAATAAACAGTGACAATTTGCAGAACTATTTTAGAACCCAAATCTACATTTTATTGTCCATATCAACCCTGTGTTAAGCCTTAAATATCTCATGATAGACCTATTACATGATTATTAAAACCCATGACAAACGAGCAGGTTTCACGTTACTCTAAATGCTAAGATGCTAGCGAATGGTTAGAACTCAAGTGCACGTTTTCCCCTGTTAAAGGTTTCGCTTCTGATAGCAACATCATACATCGCCAAGACTTTTTTTTTTTCTTATGAAATACTGTACAAGGTATGGTCTCAATTGCAGGATTTTAGAAGAGGAAAAACACTTAGAACTCATAGCCCAGCATTTCACCATGAAACGGTCCATAAAATCTTTGTTAATAACAATGTTAAAACTCGGCTAATGCGCAGCCAGCAGCACTGTGGGGCATCGAAGCACCAAACGGCCGTCGCCCGGACTTTGGGCCCCGCGCTGTTGGCACACGACGCGTCTGAGACTCAAACCTCACCCCTCGACACCCCACTTCCCGCCCTCAGTCTCGCAGGGACGCCCTGCGGTGTGACACTCTCAGTGTGACACATTCACCCCCACAGCTCTCATTACTCTTCCAATGAACTAAGGACTAGTTTCCTATGGGGGTGTGGGGGGGGGTATTTACTTACCAGATGCAAATACTATGTGTGGTGCAGTATGGGACAAATAAGGAGCCTATATTTAAAACACAAGGCACAAAAAGACAACGGAGGTAAGGACAGACCTATGTGAAAGCACCTTTGGTTAAAAAAAACAAATAAATAAACCAGGTACTTTGGCTACAAGAGTGATGCAGAGGCTTAACCAAACAGGTACTGTACTGTTTCCTGGGGAACCGTCCAAAATGAAGCAGGCTTCACCTGTCGTACAGTTTGGATGAGACGGCAGTTCACTACAGAGCCACACGGGGGCGCCGCCGGGCTCATAGCGGGGTCTGCGGCCGCTGGGCCGCAGGCTTGCTGTCCAGCCGCAGCCAGTGCAGGCCCTGTCTCGTATAGCGGACCAGCTCGGTCATGCTGCTGCTGTTAAAGATGAGGGGAGACATCACCTTGTCCAGCTCAGCGAAGAACTCTGCAGGAAGGCGGTGGGGGGCGGGGTTAGACATGCAGCCTTCAATGCTCCTCATCACCAGCAGGTGGCGTGCCAGCATGGCAGTCCCCAGATGATGGAATGTACTGGTCTTAAATGTCCCTCTGCCGTTAGGTAGCCTTTGTTATCTGATCACCCCCCCTTCCTGGATTTCTCACTCCCTGCCTCAGAAAATCCTCTCTACATGCCTGTCAGTGTGTAAATCATCACGTGTGTGTGTGTGTGTGTGTGTGTGTGAGAGAGAGAGACTCCTCTGATCCTCTGGAAACTCTGCACTGAAATACACAGATCCCTGACTCGAGGAATTATATTTGACTGTATATCCAGTCTAGTATTCCCAACATCCCCAGTGTAATACTACCCTACAGCCAATAGGTGGCAGTAACCGCTGTCCCATGGGAACGCCTTGTACCTTTCTGTTCCCTGGCCACCTGCTCAGCTTGGTCCCACACCTCGGTGGCATACAGGAAGTTGGAGGTGACCTGCACGTAGCTGGCTGCCATCTGGTGGATGCGCTGAGGGATGGTGACAGAGGAGGAGCCGCTGCTGTTGGACGCGCCGGATGAGTGGCTGCTTGTGCTGCCTGGGGAGAGCTTGGGGGACACTGGGGACGGCATTCCTGCCGCTTTACTGCAACGGGGAGAAGCAAGCTGCTTAACACAGGACCCCCGCCATACCGACCTAGCATGAGGGCTCACTGCAGGGGCCTCCTCCGATACTGACCTATGATGGAAGCTCACTGCAGGGGCCTCCTCTGATACTGACCTATGACGGAGGCTCACTGCAGGAGCCTCCTCCGATACTGACCTAGCACGGGGGCTCACTACAGGAGCCTCCTCCGATACTGACCTATGACGGAGGCTCACTACAGGGGCCTCCTCCGATACTGACCTATGACGGAGGCTCACTGCAGGAGCCTCCTCCGATACTGACCTATGATGGAGGCTCACTACAGGGGCCTCCTCCTCCAATACTGACCTATGACGGAGGCTCACTACAGGGGCCTCCTCCTCCGATACTGACCTAGCACAGGGGCTCACTACCGGACCCTCCTCCGATACGCACCTAGAGTTCACTAGGGTTCACTAAAGAGTCTCCAATTCCTAGTGTGCAATGGACCACCTACCTTCCTATTCCAGGGGAAGGAGCCTGAGTGTTGCTTAAGGAGTTCTGCAGAGAGAGAGAGAGAGAGAGAGAGAGAGAGAGAGAGAGGGAGGGAGGGAGAGAGAGAGAGAAGACTGATGTTAGACCACTTGCCATGAGGGACCGTGAAGAGTAGGTCTACCGTCAGCCAAAGACCAGGGCTTACCTTCAAGTGCTCGGTGAGGGTTTTGGAGTACTTGAGGGCGCTCTCCTTCCTGAGCTTAAAGAGCCGTAGGTACAGCAGGGCCTGGCAGCGGAGACTGCAGGATCAGGTGGAAACAGCGTCACCCCGGCTCAGCTCCTGACCGCAGGGGTCGCTAATCACCACTGTCTAATCAGAGGCCCGAGGGCCCTCAGCGGCGCACGAGAACCGCGGAATGCGCCGGACAGCCAACCCACCAGAGAACAGCCAGCCTCTTGTCGGCAGATGTGGCGTCAGGGGCCAGGTAGTTCTTCAGCTTCATTGTATACCTGGAGCAGAGCAACAGGAAGCGGGACCACTCTGTTACGCAGCTGCAACAGGCCCGGATTCCCGGGGCAGCAGTGGGGCAGGAGTGGGGCAGGGCCTTACTTGATGAGCTCCACGGTTTCAGCGTACATGGGGAACGGAGACTTGGCCTCCTGTGCAGTCCTCTCCAGGGCATTTCCGCACTCAATGAAGGAGACCACGGCATCCAGGTAGTACACGGCCTTCTCGAAGCGATCCATCTGCAGAGTGCGACAGCTACCCATTAACCCTGAGGGCCCCCCGCTCCTGCACAGCAGCTGCCCACCCAGCACCGTGCCATATAAAAGGATCCAGAGCACCCGCAATGCTCCGGACCACAGACCAGTCACTTTACATGAGAGCCTATAGAAAACGTGACCGATGGCGGCAGGAATCTATAAATCATTAAGTGCATGGGAATGTTCATGTCTGACACCCCGATTCCGAATCCAGCAAATAGGAAGGCCGAATCCAGCCAATAGGAAGGCCGAATCCAGCCAATAGGAAGGCCTCGTACCAGCGCGTCGGCATTGTGCTTCAGCTTCTTCGCCTCCTGCAGGTAGTAGTCAGCGGAGTGCAGTCTGTAACAAGAGTGAGTTCAAAGGTGGATGAATGTTCTGGAAACGCATTTTAGCAATCGGCCTAAAATCAGCACCCATCCCTGGGTATGGGCTAAGATGTACAGAGCGGCCATGGCAGCCATACAGAGTCAGAATGCCGTCACTTACCGGTCCTCAAACGTGAGTTTTGATCTTCGGGATTTTGAACCTTCTGAGGACAGCAGAGCAGCAGGCTGGTCATCAGAGACCTTGGAGGTCTTCTCCTGTGGAGAAAGAGGAGAGGCATCAGTTGCTTTCCTTCTCTTCTCCTGTGGAGAAAGAGGAGAGGCATCACTCGCTTTCCTTCTCATTCACACTCCACTTCAGATGGATCCGTTTTGCACGTGCTGCAGTGATGCACTACAGGATTAAAGTCATCTCTGGTGAAAAGGGCAGAATGAGATCCGATTACAGGACGTAGATCCAAACTGAAAAACCAGAGAGAGATCCAGGTGCATGCTGGAACCAAATGATAACACGGAGAGCCCAGCGGCAGGGGAGGTCTCCACCCAGGGGGGACCCACCTTGGGCTCCTTAGCCGCCCCGGCCTGCCGGTCCTCGCCCTTCCTGTGCTTGGAGGTCGAGCTGCCCCCCTTGCCACTGCGGCTGCCCTCCTTGTTGCCACTAGAGACGGGCGCGGAGGACTGGCTGGCAGTGCGTTTGCGGCCCGGCGGCTCTGCCCGTGGCATCTTCTGCAGCCCGGGGATGGAGGGTGAAGGCGCCGGCTCCTCCTTCCTGTCTGCCGCCTTCTTGGACGACCTACAACCAGAGGGAGAGGCTGAGGTGAAGTCCGGCGGGGAGATGAGGGGAGACACAGGGGGGGTGCAGGGGAGATGAGGGGAGACACAGGGGAGATGCAGGGGAGATGAGGGGAGACACAGGGGAGATGAGGGGAGACACAGGAGAGGTGCAGTGAGGCGCAGAAGCTGGCTGCTCACTCTTTGCCAGCAGCTTTGTGATGAGACGAGCTCTTGTCATCCAGCTTGGGCCTCTTGTCGCCCTTGATGGCATCGTCCTCATTCTGGGTGGGACACAAAAAGACAGATGAGCCTGGGACCGCTGCGGAGCCCCAGCCACGCGGCCTGACAGTCAGCTCCCACCTTCCGCTTCCTTTTGCCTTTTCCGGAAGATTTCTCGCCTGGCTGCTTCTGGGACCCTTTGCCGTCCCTTTCGCTGGCGGGGGCCTCCCGCTCCGCTTTGGGGGGGTCTGCCTCGCGGTGCAGTCGGCCCGGGACCCTGGACAACAGGCTGAGGTCGATTCGGACCAGCAGCTCCTGCCGGAGGGGGTAGGGCTCGTCGGAGTCACTGAGCGGGGACAACACCTCCTTCTCCATGCAGACGGGGGTGCGGATGCTCTCTGTGTACTTCGGGGTCTGGGATGATGACGGCAGGCTGTCGTTCTCCTCAGAATCAGATGAGGAGTCCGTTTCCACAAACTCCCGGGACTTGTTCAGCTTGGTGGGGCCTTTGCCCTTCCGCTTCTCGGCGGTCGGCCGGGCCACGGAGCGGCCCTCCTTCTTGATGCTGGGCTTGCGGGAGCCCTTGGTGGCGGCTTTGGGCCGATGGAGCTGGATCTCTGGAGGCGTCTCGCTCTCCACCTTCAGGCCGCCCTTGGGCTCCTCCACCACGGGGGCCTTCTCATTCTTCTTGGGCTGCTTCTTCCCGACGGTCCTGCGTGGCACCGAGCAGCCCTCGCTCTGTGCGGGCGACCGCTGTCTGCCCCGCCCGCCCTCTGAGCCCTTCTGCACCACCCGCAGGTCCCTGTTCGGCGCCAACGCGCCAGACTCCTTGGATCCGCCCTGGCCACCATAGCCCCGCCCCGAACCCGGGTCTCGGGGGTCCTTCTTGTACTTGGTGGGCACGTTGCCGTCTGCCGGGGAGGCCGGCGAGAACTTGTTCACTTTGTGAAGCCAATTATCCAGCTGCCATTTATTGGTGGTGGGAGGTTCAGGCTAAAAGGAAGAACAGGAGAGGAATGAGAACAGGAGGAGGAGACAAGGGAGGGTGGGGAGGGGAGCGGCCAGGCGAGCCCACCTCCGGCGTGGGCACGTGGGGGCCCTCGTTGGCCTCGCTGTCACTGGAGCTGCTCTCAGACTCGCTGTCCGAGCCAGAGCTGCTCTCAGACTCGCTGGGGCTGCTGGAGTCCTCGCCCCTGGATAGCTCCGCCCCCTCACTGTGGTTGCTGGGGGAGAAGGGGAGGAGTCTATGTTAATGCCCCTCAATCCCCCGCCTCCCCGGATGGTGTGAATGAACATGCTGCGTCCTGAAGGCACCTCGTGGACTCGTTTCTGGCTGCTCCCTTGGGGTCCTGATCCTCCTCGCTCTCCTCACTGCTACTCAGCTCCAAGTCGCTTATTAGTGTACTGATTAAAAAAAAAAACAGCATCACCTGTAAGCTGGCAGCTGGCTAGACCCCTGCCACGTCCCCCACCCCCATGACGGCCCCCTGCGCGTCACTCCTCTTACTTGGTGGAAGTGCCGCCGTCGCCACCTTTAGGCTGATGTGAGGCCGACCTCGAACCCGAACCATGTCGCTCTGCAGAAAAGCCAAGTGTGAGAATGCTGGGAGCCGAACAGGAGGCGTAGGGTGAACACAGGATCACAGGAGTGCAAACTTACTCTGTGCCCCTCCGGGAAAGCTGGAGAGCTGAGCCCCCTGCAGGAGGAAACACACATTCACTGTCACTTTTCACCCTACGACTCCATCTTCTGTGTGCTAAAGGAGAGGCTGAAGTAATACTAGTAAGACTGTCCTGCTGTTAATCTAATCACTGACCTACTGAAAACACCTGATGAAAGGCAAAGCAAGGAAGTACCACGTGAAATCGCCCCCCCACCCAAAACACAAATTACACTGTCTGAGCCTGACCTTGGCAGGAAATGGAAACTTTGAGGATTCTGGCTTGCAGGGGGTTTGAATCGCAGTCAGGGGCGAGGGCAGGGACTGAGTCATTTCCTACAGGGGAGAAATCAGACTGGATGTGTTTAGACAGACAGAGGGTGAGTGAGCCCACAGTGAAACAGTGAAGGAAGCTGCTCCCCTCTCTCACTGCTCATGGTCTGTCGTGTGAAGACCAAACCCAAGCGGATGCTTCCAGATAGTCTCACCTTTAAGATGTCATCCACACAGTTGGCATCCCCTGACATAGAGGCCTGTAAAGTAAATCGCAACAAAAAAAACTTTTTCATAGAGAAGATGCAAACTGCATCACTGCATACTAACAGCAATAACTCATTTTACTAAAACGGTTTATAAGATCAGTGAGAGAGTACAGCACCCCCTACAGGGCCGGTCCGGAGTAGCGCCCACCTCTAGCAGCTGCGAGGGGATCTTGAGCTTGGACAGGGAGCTCTTGCCGCTGGCCTTCATCTCGGCTACGCCGCTGCCGTGCGACTGGCCGCCATAGCTCTCCAAGGTGCCCTTGGGCTCCAGGCTCTCCTGGCCGTCCATGGGACGCACGTACGCTGTGGGCTTCTGCTGCACAGGGCCCGGCTTGGACATGAGTGACGGCGGGAAGGCCTGTCCGGGGGGCTGCCCGCTGGGGAAGGAGGCGGGCTGCATGCGGGAGGGCGAGTCCCAGCTCAGCTCGCGCTCCCGTGGGGATTTGCTGTGATGCTCAGCCACATGCGACCTCAGGGGGCCCTTGGCCGGGCTCGGCCCGTGGGCCTTGCTGGCCTTCTTCCCGCCGCTGTAGTCACGCTCGTGCCTCTGGTTCCCCACGGCCCTCTGGCTGCCGCCCTCTTTGCTTGACGGGCCAGACCTCTTCGGGCCCTGGGCGGACGAGCTGCTTCCTGAGGCCACTGGGGTCCATTTTCCGGCCACCCGCTCCGGAAACTGCGGCCGCTCCTCCAGAGACACGGAGCCGGCGGCTTTGGGACCCACCAGCTTGGGCGTATTCTCTCCGATCACGTCCTTCATCTCGTCGTAATTACCCAGCATGCTCTGGATGCGGCTGGACAGCTTATCCTCCTTGCTAGACTGCAGAGAGACCAAAGCTCTGTTACAGCTCGAGCAGCACGTAGCAGGTGAGCTCCCCGCCTTACCGCTCGGCCTGCAAGGGGCCCTGCAGACAGATAAGAGCAGGAAAGCCAAAGGGACCACTGGCGACGGAGCGACAAGACCCAGGCAGGGATGCGTGTTTACAGAAGGGGTGAGTAGCATCATCACGCGGACTTTTCAACGCGGGCAGCATCTTAGCTGCAGTGAGCAAGGAAACGCACTCCAGGAGGCGACATCGACACTCTACCAGGACACACCCTGCTAGCCCCTTACCTGGCCGCGCGAGTCGGCAGGCTGCCATTGTACTGGGTTATGCTGTATCCAAGTCTTACACTGTCGAGTAGTAACTAAAACACTGAAACAACCGTAAGGCCTCGACAACAGAAACACGGACTTCATTGGAAATCTGTGATACAGGGCAATCGGGCCATATCCAGTTTCCCACGTCTCTGATCACGATCACTGCCCTACTTGCCCCGGGGGGCTGGGTGGGGGGGGGCGGGAGGGGGGTCCCGCGG
>JABFEA020000002.1:6099586-6110155 GCA_019775915.2 Cyphomyrus plagiostoma | reverse complement strand
CCTCAGTTGGGACTCCCTCACAGTGCAGGTAATGTGCCTCAGTTGGGACTCCCTCACAGTGCAGGTAATGTGCCTCAGTTGGGACTCCCTCACAGTGCAGGTAATGTGCCTCATCCGGAATTACCTAAGCGACCGCTCATTCTACACAAAGTCAAACCAGTGGTACCCAAGGATTCTCCAGAGACACAGTACCAAAGGAGTCCAGTCTCTGTTTCAGCTCACTGGGTAGCGTCCGTGTCTCACAGCGATACAGCAAATCAGAAAGCACCAGGATGCTAAAGATTTGGACCTTCATCCTCTTACAGAGATATTGGGAGCCACACCCCTTTCCAGTGACCTCATGACATGGAACAGCTGCTGTTATTAACGTGTATAAAAATATTAAGGTACTGCGGATGACTCGAATCTGCAGCCTTGGAGTCGCAAACCCATGATGTTATCCCTTATGCTACCTGGCATCCAGCAGAGCCATGTCTGCCACTTTGTTTTCACGCTAAGTCAGCTTTAGTTGACCAGCTGGCCCCTGTGTTTGTGAGTCTTGTTGCATTTCATCTCACTTTTCCAGTTTAACAAGTTCACTGCCGACAGCAGCTGCAGGGACCCATCAACTGAAAATCAGCTACAGCGTAGCACAGTAATGCTCTTCCTCATTCTGAGACAAAGCTGTTCTCTAGATCCTTATAATTGTGTCAATTATAAAAGTGGGCTGGTTTACTGAAGCAATCTACGTGAAGTATCTTTCTCAGGGCTGAACCAGTGGAGCTCAGGATGGCATTGGGCAGCCACCCTTCAGATTATAAGAACACAACCTTTAATTAATGTAACCCCAGGTGCCTCCATCACTATGGCCTGTAACAGTGACATGCTGTATCCAAGCTGGATAGTGATTAAGTATACTACTGGCCCAGCTGATTACTCAAATACCCGAACACAGTAAACATCCTAAGATTGATCAACGCCAAAATATCCTGGCAGATATAATCCTATGTCTGCATTCCACTCGAACCGGAAGACACACGCATCAAGAATTTCCGGAAACCCCCTTCTTAGCATAATCTACTTCTCCTTTCAATATTTTCAAAGGACTGCAAAGCAGTCAAAATGTAACTTCACTCTTCAACACCTTATAAAACGCATCGACAGAAGACAGTCAATTTACGATGAAGATTTTAAATAAAAATCGAAACTCCTCCAGAGATCATCACCCTCACCTTCAAACCTTGAACCTGAGATGGAGCCGGCAGGATGCACAGCACTGGCCATTTGTGATTATAGCTAATCGTGTTTCCGCGCCTTCTGAATCATCAGGTTTGGTCAGAGGTAATAAAACTCCGGTTACTGTCAAGCGATGGTCTAAAGAGACCAGCTAGGCACATTAAGGCTGGTGCAAAGTTCCCTCTTAGCACAGGTTACTTTTTGAAAGTTCCCTTTTGTTATTTGTGCCTGTAATATTCATTCGGATCCATGTAATCAAACCGCCGTGACCTGGCGGACTGCGGCTGCAGAAATTGCTGCACGTCGTCATGCCAGTGAAATACCCACAAAAACGGATTAATGTCAACTGGCAGAGTAAAGTCATTCTTTGAGTATATCTGTAACCATATTTTAAAAGAGGTTTTTAATTTAATAGTCTCCGTAGATCTTAAAGATCATTACAAACAGGCATGCATTTATTTCCAGGTGGTTAATAACCACATTTCTTCACTGCGTCGCACAAACGCCATCTGGATTGATTTTGAGGTTTTACACTTCACACAGATAAGGGGGGGGCGTCACATAATGAAACTCGCGTCATTTTGCCAAATCCGCGATTTTTGCCCCCCATTCTCCTGAAGTCGGTCCTGTGCCCGTGACGGGAACAAAGCGCTGACGTCATGGCCGAGCGCGCGCGCACACGCACGCACGCACGCGAGCGCAGATACATACACGCATAAAACCGTCACTGTCCAGATTTTGCCCGTTTAATTAGTGGATTGCATTGGTCGAACTTAGTGTCTAGAGCACGATTAATAACCCCACAAGTACAGTAACGAGCTCTTGGTTTATTTTCAAATAAAGTCGAGTGTTTCGCTTGTAACCACCGAAGCAGGCAAAGCAGCCCCGATGCTTGCACACATATTTCCTTACTCAACTCATCCTTCATGACAGGTGCTGTGCAAATTTGCGTCACTTAAAATTGCAAATACAGCATACATATAGCTGCAGTGGCTTATATGCGGGTGCTAACTGCGGCGGTTATAGCGAACAAGACGTACGAAGTGCCCGTGGTTGCTGAATGTATTCCCAATGTGTTGTGTTAGCATCCCCTCGACAGAGCAGCACTGATACTGTGGCTATGTGGCTACATACACGTAGGCTATAGCAGCACAAAGGACTCTGCTACAGTGATATATCGTAAAGTGAGTATTCTGACTTCATCTCAGCAACTTCAAGGCTATTCTTCCTGTATGATAAAGAAACCCATCGGTGGCTTGGCAAAGCAGCTTCTGCAATCTTCAAACTGCTAAAGGCACAGTCTCCTTTGAATTTAAAGTAATCTCCGTCAGGTACACTCAGCTGCTATAGTTATTACCACGGCTATTTCATGTTCGAAATACACGATCGTGCTTACCTCTGCGGTCTCCTATTAGGCCCAAACCATCTCTATGGAAAGCCTTTTGTCTTTTTCACTTTCCAGTTTGTGCCCCCAAGTGACAAAAACAGGCAGTGATCAAGAAGGTACGACTATGCTGAAATATTTTTCTTCTTCATCATCAGTGCCCACGTTACCGACGGAGTAAAAGCACCCGCCTCACTTTCTCAGTCCATCGAAATGTAGCTAATCGACTAACTAGCCAGCTGATGTATGCTAGCACATATTACCGACCAAACAGCGTCCCGGTGGGGTGCTGGCTGCCAGACTGAACTCAGCTCCTAACCTACGTCACATGCCTGCGATGTTCACCGCATCCACCCTCCTGGAAGAGCCAAGCCATCACAGGGCTCATTGCTCCACTTGTCTTTTCGCGTCGGTTCATACTGCCGGGGATCTCCACTTTTGTGCGCGACTCAGTGAAACGGTGGATATGATTTTAAAAAGCCGTTCCCATCCAAAATCCAGGAACAACATTGTCCTGTGCAGTTGTCCTCGATTCTGATGTAACGGGCGTCAATGAGATGTTTGGTCAGGAGATTTGCGCATGTACAACATTTTAGACGGACCTCTTCGCCTGAACTGCTTTTGGAAAAGCTCGGTTAACGGTGTACGTTTCATAACTCCCAGGTGCAGCCGATCAGCATCCATCCTACTTCAAACCTGATGCCAAATGCAACATCGCAGCGCGGTCGTGGTCCCTGCAGTCCACCGTTTATTACGCTTTTCAGTTCAGATGAGCTGTTTATGCTGATTAAATGAATCGAGGGATTAAAAACCCAAATAACTTGATCTCTCGAAATATCATTAGTTTTTGTCCCTCAAAATAAACAAAGTAGTGGTCATTTAAACTAATGATTTTCTAGTTCACAGTCGTTAGTCAGTCAATTCAAGCTCTGAAAAATACAGCAAATTTTCTAAATTGAACTGTTATTCCCGTAGAATGTCCACAATTTCTTTCCATAATGAGGAAATAGTTTAGTAGCTGACACGTAATGCACCGTTTTAAGCAACTAAATTATAGGAAATTCTAAACTAATCCTTCCTGAGATGTGAATTAAATACAATATATTAAATCCCAGTCTATACCCCGTTCTAATTAATTAGGAGCTCATGTGGATATAAAATTGCGGTGGGTCACGACAAGTAATGGGAACAGAAAAAAGAACATGCAAATCAATGAAACACGTTCATTAGCCATTTTTTGTAATAGACATTAGGCTACAGTGTGTGCTGTACAGAAGGTCCGCATATGTTATCACGTTCGAAGGTAACTTAACTATCAAAAGAATCATTGCCTGCCACAAGTGACAGAGATAGGTATTTCATGAAAAGGTACACAACAAGTACCTCTGTCATCGACCATTTTGCTGTAGACTGGAGGTTCATCTCAGTGTCACATGGAATTCAAGGGCCCATCTTCATGCGCATGCGTAATGCTGTACGCTCATCTGCTCCATCTCGACTCTCGAGCCCGTGCACGACGACAGAGATAACGTGACGTGAGTGGTCTTGGTCAAACAAAGTAACTTGATATCTTGCGGTAGAGCTGTTAAATGTTTGATAATAAACAAATTAATGTGTGATACGGATAAACACTTCACGTTTTACCACTGGAAAACCAAAAGGTTTTTCTTAAAATTGCAGGCCATTTTAAGAATGGGTTTCTATTGCCATTCTGTCAATTAGTTAATATACCAGTTAATATAAAACATAAACAATACAAATAGTTAACTTCTTCATCTAATGTTGCATTCGTATTATGCCCTATGAATCTTTTTGTTCTTGAATATTTTCATGCATGAGTGTTACAGTTACACAAATCATTACAAACTTACAGGACTGTCTACAGGCAGCCATGAACATATTTTTAAAAATGATGGGGTCTGGTTCGGGAGCATTCGTTTTAAAATATTTATTGTTTCACTGTTTATTGTATCTACATCAAAAAATACACACAGGGCAATACTATATTGTTTCATACATGTAAGAACAGATGTCATTAGAAATTATAGTATAAAATAAAAACACAGCAAAAAATAATGTCGCACTTCATAATATCGGTAGGAATATGAATATAAGTGATTACCCAAACAAGAAGATATCACATAAGTTTTTGGCTAAATCTTAAGTACGTTAGAAGTAACGACACATAAATGCGAATGGCCATGTCAATAGACCATGCAGGTGAAACGCCTGCGGTGTCTATAAATAGCTGTACTGAAAAATAATGGTTTAATGTTCCCTAGCTTGCGCTCATTTTACATCCCTCCAGTGCTTCATATTTCCAATAATGTGTACCATGCTACAATTGCACGCAAGAAAATAAGTGATTTGGAGTTTTAAAAACACCATATACTATAACCAGGAGGGATCTCTGTGTGTTTTTTTTTTGTGTACAAAAAGCTGTTGGGCGTTTGGGCGCAGACCAGACTTATTCGTGATTATTTACAGTCTCGCGAGATTGGGACGAGATTTGGCGGAAGCCCCCAGGGGGCGTGGCTGCGCTGCCGGCTTGCTGCTGTCTGGCCGGCCGGTTCTCATTCGGTGGTGCAGCGGGCAATGAGTTAAAATAGCCGGGCGCTCGGAACAGGCACGGCTCATTCTTCATTTATAAATATCACGGCGTCTGTTGTTTACACACGTTTTAAATACACGGGATACAATGTCAGTGGTGGGCTTTGATGTCGGCTTCCAAAGCTGCTACGTGGCGGTAGCCCGCTCCGGAGGGATAGAAACGGTCGCCAACGAGTACAGCGACAGATGCACGCCGTGAGTACAGCCGCACCGGGGCTGCCTGCCGGCTTGTCTCCAGCTTCACTTTATCAGCAGGCTTATGCTATATCAACCAGTAAGGCCCAAGGATGTGAACTCTGATTAGTACCTGATGGGTAACTTGGTGATCAGTACCTGATGAGTAATGAAGTGTCACCTGAAGGTTTAATGCTGAGTCCCCGTCAGCGGTTACCCCAAAGCCCACCTGTCCATACCGACTGCGCTGATCACATCCCTCAGCGCGGCCAATAAGCTGATTTGCGCGCGCGTGTGTGTCTGTGTGTATGTGTGCGCGCACTTTGACGTTCTGCTACAAGGCGCCAGCCCGAAAGGTGCTGCTGATCCCCATCTCAGTCAGTAGCCGCAGTCCGGAATATTCTAGCAATGTCCGCCTACCTAGCTGGTATTTATATATGAAGTTAATCCTGGTGGGTTCATACCGACTGTTTATGGAAATTATGTGGTTTTTGCTCCCACATTTTTTTTTTGGGGGTTGAAATCATAAAACGGACAGAAGTTTTTTTTTTTTTTTCCCTCCATTGTAGTATCACATTACAGAGCTAATTAATTTATTTATTGGTAATTGATGTTAGTTTTCAGCCTCTTGCATCTTGTATATTGTACTGGTATTATTCGGTTATTAATGAACCTGAAATTTAGGGAATTTAACGATGAGGACCCCCGCCCCCTATATAGATGACTGTCAACAGTAAGTGACCGTTTATACAGTACGCTATAGCTCTGTGTAGAGATACTCTTAAAGTTATGCTACTTATTGTAGTGAATGTATTCTATTTTTTAGCTATACATAAATATATGTGGAATTTTCTAGAAGTGATTACTATTAGCATATGTGTGCCTGTATGCGTCTCTGTGTCTGTATGATGAGTATTAATGGAAAACAAGGGGAACGCTGTCATTGCAGTGAAGCAGAAACTCTCCCATGTCTCTCTTGCTTTAGTTTGGTTTCCACATTACTAGGGACCAAATAACCCCCCCCCACCACCACCACCACCACCACCACCTGCACAGTACTGGTAGGGGCCTGTTCCCACAGTCATAACCCAGATCTGTGTCCTTGGTTAGCCCCCCCCGGCTTATAAGTAATGTTGAAGAATGTTGTATTTTAATGGAAATATTACCTATAGAGTCATAAGAGACCTTTACATGACCAGGGTTACAGAATCGAAGACTTTTGTCAGGTATTTTTTCCCCAGGCATTTTTAGTTATCTTGCTCAAAAGCTGTGCTACATATTTTCTGTATTTCAGAGCATGTGTGTCCTTTGGGCCACGGAATCGTTCGTTTGGAGCAGCAGCGAAAAGCCAGGTGAGAGTCAGTCTGTAGTTCTGCTCTTTTTTATACGAGTGTAGCAGTTTTTTTATGCTGACAAACGTCAAAATGCTCTATATGAATCGATATAGACAGACGGGCAGCTCACAGAACATCCATGGGCTTCCCTCCCACCCGCAGGTCGTCACCAACCACAGGAACACGGTGCAGGGCTTCAAGCGCCTCCACGGCCGCCCGTTCTCGGACCCCTTTGTCCAGGGCCTGAAGTCCAGCCTCGTCTACGATCTCGCCGAAACCCCGATCGGCACAACTGGCATCAAAGTGAGAGCTGTCGTAGTTATGGCTCTCTGAAGCTGTTCGGCCTGTAATCGAAGGATCAAAGGGTTTTTATTTGTCATTGTGCAAGTGGTGTATACAAGCACAGCAAAATTTGCTGGCAGCCTTGGTAATGGCATAACTCGCATACATACAGCACCAGTCAGAAGTTTGGACACACCAAGCCACCTACAAAGAGTACAGTGTCACATCACATGACCTGGCCACCTCACCCAAACACAGTAGAGATGGCTTTGAAGGAGTTTGATCAGAGAGTGAAGGAAAAACATGTTCAGTATATATGTGGGACTTCCTTGAGGACAGCTGGAAAAGCAGTCCAGGAGGCCACCTCATGAACCTTGTATGAGGAGACGGCGGGATCAGCCAGTTCTTGGAGCAGATGGGGTTAAGGGTCTTGCTCACAGGCCCAATGGAGGGTTCACTCTGCTGACCCTGTGATTTGAACTGGTACCCGGCAAAATTTGTTTTTTTTTTTTAATACGTTTTTAGTCACATAATTCCTTATATGCTATTTTATAGTTTTAATGTCCTTAGAATTATTTTAAAATGTAGAGAATAAATAAATAAATCTTTTTATGGGTAGGTATGTCCAAACTTTCGACTGGTACTGTATATACGTAACAATGAACATTAAATACTTATAGAAACCTATATATGTGAATATTTACTGATGGATAGAGTAGCCTGTAGGTATTGTGCTGGCTAATATGGCTTCTCATAAAACAGCTGCAGAATTCTGTATTTGTACTATGGACTCAGCAGATGAATGGTCCCAGAAAAATACCTGTCTACAGCTAAACAGCAGACTGAGGGGCGATTATTGGGTGAACAGTGAAATGATGAGCCATAAAAATGTGACGATGATTGTGAATTGTGCCTACAGGTGATGTACCTGCAGGAGGAGAAGGTCTTTAGCATTGAACAGGTGACTGCCATGTTGCTGACCAAGCTGAAGGACACGGCTGAGAGCGCGTTGAAGAAGCCAGTGGTGGACTGCGTCATTTCTGTGAGTGCTGCTTGGCTGCACACAGACCCGAGGTGCTTTAATGTTACAGGAGGAACAGCTGATACTGCATATGGGAGCCTGGGCATATTCCCCCCCTCAGTGAGCTTGGTGATCATCTGTCAGCTTGCAGTGTGTGACGTAGCTCTCCCCAGGTGCCCTGCTTCTTCACGGACGCCGAGAGGCGATCGGTCATGGACGCGGCGCACATCGTCGGCCTGAACTGTCTGCGCCTCATGAACGACACGACGGCAGGTAACGCGAGGCACGTCCGCTGTCAGAACGTCAAAGCAGCTGCTTCAGTCAGTTTATAGCCCTCAGAAATCTGCACATGCTCAGTGAAGTTCGGGCATTTATGGGAACCGTTTCGTATTGATCAGTCTTCCTTTTCGATGCTCCTACGTGTCCTCGCTTGCAGTGGCCCTGGCCTACGGCATTTACAAGCAGGACCTCCCCACTCCTGAAGAAAAACCCAGGACGGTGGTCTTTGTGGATCTTGGTCACTCTGGATACCAGATCTCGGTCTGTGCTTTCAACAAGGGCAAACTCAAGGTCTGTGTGCTATTGGGGGACCATTTCTGTGTGGCCATGGGCACCTTTTCAAGATGATTTTCAGCCGCTTCCATCCCTTGCTTCTTGTTCCTTTTGTTTATTTGAAGGTTCTTGGAACAGCATTTGACCCCGAGTTTGGTGGGAAAGACTTCGACGAGGTGTTGGTCAGACACTTCTGTGATGAGTTCGGGCAGAGATACAAGGTGGATGTGAGGTCTAAGCCGAGGGCTCTGGTGCGACTCTACCAGGAGTGTGAGAAGCTGAAGAAGCTGATGAGCGCCAACTCTTCAGATCTGCCATTAAACATTGAATGTTTCATCAATGACATCGATGTCTCTGGGAAGCTGAACAGGTCAGGTGACTGGCTGTGTCGCCACAGAATGCAGGTGATTCCCCTCAGCGTCTGCGTTTACCATGATTTAATGCGACGTCTGTTTGTGTCACGTTGCTTCAGAGGACGGTTCGAGGAGATGTGTGCATCACTTCTGGGCAGAGTAGAAGGTCCTCTCCAGGCCGTCATGGAACAAGCCAGTGAGTAGCTAACCTGACAGGTAAAGCAGGATTCCCCCAGCCAGTCAGCACCGATGCTTCTTTCCCATCTTGTCAGAGCTGCGGAAGGAGGACATCTATGCCGTGGAGATCGTCGGTGGGGCTTCCCGAATCCCTGCAGTCAAGGAGCGAATCAGCAGATTTTTTGGAAAAGAGCTGAGCACCACGCTAAATGCGGATGAGGCCGTCGCAAGAGGCTGCGCCCTGCAGGTCGGCACTCTACCGCTTTCCTGCCCCTCTAGCCAAAGGGCAGGAAGGCCAGTGTGTGTCCCAGTTCAGCTGTGAATGGCTCAGTGTGCTCCTTCCTGGGGGGGGCAGTGGTGTTTCATTCACGAATGCAGGCCGAATATTAGCCCAAGTGCTGCAGCCACTGTGCTTGCATGTCCCTTTACATTCTCTTTGCACACTCACTGCAGCTGTTTGATCATGCAGAAGTGGGGCACCTTATCACTAGCCAGTGATATGCTTTGAATTGATGAGTGACAGGTCCTGGGAGCAAATCAGCTTTCAACTGGGACCATCATGGCCCCACCCCTCCCTTTGAGGGAGCAGGCTAGTTTTCTTTTTAGCTGGCCTTTCTGAAAGGCTTTTATGAAGTGCCAAACCGGCATTACAGGGTGGGGGACGAGGGTCTCGCTGCTTTAAGAAGATGAACGTTGATGGGTATTAGGCTGTGTGTTGCAGGAGCTTCTTGAGGAAAATATTTGTGTTACGAACCGCGTCTTCCTTATTTTGTTGAATCTGAATGTGGCGCTTGCTCCCGGTTAGGGCGCGATACTTTCCCCCGTCTTCAAAGTCCGGGAGTTCTTCATCACGGACGTGGCCCCCTACCCTATTTCTGTAAAGTGGACTCCAGCAACAGACGAGGGTTTAAGGTACAGCATGGAGCCCGATTGCAGCTCTCTGAAGTTGCCCCATAGAGTTCTCAGCTGATGTATAGCAAAGACTTTTTATGCTTGTGTTAATTTCAGCGAGTGTGAGGTGTTCACGAGGAATCACGCCACGCCTTTCTCCAAAGTGCTGACTTTCTACCGCAAGGAGCCATTCGCCCTGGGGGCCTTCTACAGCTGCCCTGAGGAGCTGCCTTACCCAGACCCTACTATAGGTATGGGAACGCCAGGGTGCAGCAACGTAGGACACTAACGCAGCTCTTCTAGTTGCTTTTATTTGGTCGTAAAGCTCATCTGTGGCGATTCACGCTGAAAAACCTGCACGCAGGTCAGTTCAGGATCCGGAAGGTGGTGGCTCAGACCTCAGGGCAGAGCTCGAAGGTGAAGGTGAAGGTGATGATCAACATCCATGGGGTTTTCAGCATGTCCAGTGCCTCGCTGGTAGAGCTGAGTAGGTCTGAGGAGGATGAGGAGCCCATGGAGACGGAGCCAGCCGCGAGGGAGGAGGAGGTGCGTGTTCGTGATGGGAGGTTCACTGCT
>JABFEA020000002.1:6085520-6098286 GCA_019775915.2 Cyphomyrus plagiostoma | reverse complement strand
TTTGTGTGTTTATACACGTGTTTGTGTGTATGTGTGTTTATACACGTGTTTGTTTGTATGTGTGTTTATACACTGTGTGTGTGTGTATGTGTGTTTATACACGTGTGTGTGTGTATGTGTGTTTATACGTGTGTGTGTGTGTGTGTATGTGTGTTTATACGTGTGTGTGTGTGTATGTGTGTTTATACACGTGTGTGTGTGTATGTGTGTTTATACACGTGTGTGTGTGTGTGTGTCTGGGATGTGTGTTTATACACGTGTGTGTGTGTGTGTCTGGGATGTGTGTTTATACACGTGTATGTGTGTGTGGGATGTGTGTTTATATACGTGTGTGTGTGTGTGGGATGTGCACTGCCAGCTGGCCTGTGTTTATGCTGCAGTCCCCTGTGCTGTCTGAGAGCTTATCGGCCGGTTTGGTGGGGCTGCCGGCTCCCTGTACGCCATGTCCCAAATTATTATGCAGATGCCATTTTTGGTTTATTCTAAAAAGAGTCAACTCTGTTTAGGTACTTGGCTATTGTCGGTTCATTTTGAATGTATAGAAGCAGCAATGCTTGATCATTTTTATATAACCTGAAAAAAGAACAAATGCCAAATTGCTATGCAGACTGCCATTTTGAAACTTCAGTCTGTCATATATGACTGAATCTGATTGTTCTCAGTCTGGCGTATCTGTTGCATAAGCATATTGTTCTCCAAAACACATCCTAGTAGACCATACGTATTACTGTATAAGCTATTCCTTGAAATCACTTCAATAGCTCTCTCTTCCATCATCATCTTGTGAGTGCATGTATGATTTCTACTGCTGTTTTAAGTGAAGATGCCAGTGTGTCATTTTCATTGTCTTTAATGTTCAAACATGTCTCTTTAGTGTCTTCAGATTTAGAAAGATCTTCGTTACTATTTTTACTGATGACTGTGCACAATGATGTGGAACAATTTTAGTAGTAGATTTCCCATTAATGAAGATCACTTGACAAACTAAACTGCGATTGGTGTACTTTATCTAAAGATGGATTAAAAGTGAACAATAGGAAGATCACAACAGGTTTGTGATTTGCTGAAAAGGTTTTACCGATATGTTGCTTGCATGCTCATTTGGAAGACGGTGTATATTTGTTGGGTTTGTTTAGATCTCGCCAGAAGGAGAAAGGGGGGGAAAGATGAACGATCATCCACCCGAGGCCAAGAAACCCAAGGTGAAAACAAAAATGACCGATCTTCCCATGGAGAGCAGGCTGCAATGGCAGCTTCCCAGTGACACGCTCAACCTGTACATGGAGAACGAGGTCGGTGCCAAGTGACAAGACGCCTGACTGTCACCCCCTCTCCCTGCCGCATGCACCCCATCAATGCCACCCTCCCTCTGGGAGGTCCAGGCTCGGCCTGAGAGCGGCCCGCTTGTAATCCTGGGTTATTGACCTGCTTCAGGGCAAGATGATCATGCAGGACAAGCTGGAGAAGGAAAGGAATGACGTGAAGAACAGCCTGGAGGAGTACGTGTATGAGATGAGGGACAAGCTCTATGGCGCGTTGGAGAAGTTTGTCAGTGAAGCAGTGAGTGGACTTCACCTGCTTTGGGATGTAATCCTCTGCGTGTGCCACCAGGGGATATGGCTGAAGCCATCAAAAAAGTACAGCAATTATCATGTGTCTTGGTTAATTTGATTAGATCAGGTTGGTTTGGGGGCAGGGTGTGGCTCAGTGAGCTAAGCTATGAGCAGAAGGTCGCTGGTTCGAGCCCCACCTCTGCAAAATAGTCATACCCCCCCCCCCGTGTGTGTGTGTGTGTGTGTGTGTGTGTGTGTGTGTGTGTGTGTGTGTGTGTGTTGAGGCCTGAGCCACCACCTTCTGGATCCTGAACTGACCTGTGCAGGTTTTTCAGTGTGAGATGAACTTTATGACCAATAAAAGCAACTATGAGGGCTTAAGCGGGGCCCTTAACCCCCAGCTCCATGGGCGCCTGCCCGTCACTGCCAGCCATACTCTCACCTACATGTCTTCACGGAGAACAAGAAGGGGGTTAGGAAAAGAACTTTTAGATCAGATTAACTTTACTGATTCTCAGGGACATTCTTGATCAACGGTGTTCATTGTGTCATTTCACTCAGTTGAAGTCCTTTTGAAAGCCATGCACACCTGCTTAAAGGCCCATCTCTTGTAGGACAGAGAGAGTTTCTCACTGAAACTGGAAGACACTGAAAGCTGGCTCTACGAAGATGGAGAGGAGCAGCTGAAACAAGTATATATTGATAAGCTGGCCGAGTTGCAGGTACTGGTGCCCTCGTCCTGTCCTGCCCGCTTCCCGGCTTGAGTGCGCTGTTGAAGGAAGCTGCATATGATCTGCTTTTCTTAAGAAACTAGGCCAGCCCATCTTGGAGAGATGCTGCGAGGCTGAAGAGAGACCAAAGGCGTTTGAGGAACTGGGCAGACACATCCAGCAGTACCTGAAGGCTATCGAGGCGTACAAGATGGAGGTGACTAGTGTGTCTGCTCATGCCTCCCTCTGTGGTTTGGCGCTTTTCCAGTGGCACATGGGAATCGAGCCGTACCACAAAAAAGAGACCAGTCGAGTGCGGTTCCAGCCAGCTTCGGTTTTCCACTGCGGAAGGCTCAGCTTAGTAGAGGCGCTGCTGAGCTTGGAGAGCGACGGTGACGTGAACCGCTTATGCACATCGCGATTTACTATGTGCTCATTTTAAAGCACGTCTGCGAGGTCTGCCGTGTTATATTAGCATCATATGCTAGTGGAATTAGCATTCGCTTCCATAAATTAGCATTATGAATCCGTTCCATTCCGCGGCTTGCATGCTTTACAATGGAAAAGCGTGAGCTAGCGGCCTGGTTCCTGGAGGAGCACCCTGTGTGCTGTGGAGGCATGGAGAAGCGTGAAGCTGATGATGGTGTTGCTGTCGGTCACATCCATAGGAGACACAGTATGATCACCTGGAGGAGACAGAGGTGCAGAAGGTGGACAAGGTCGTCACTGAAGCCATGATGTGGATGAACAGCAGAATGAACGAGCAGCGCAAACAGGAACTCTCACATGAGCTGAGAGTCAGAGCCCAGGAGATAAGGGCAAAAACGAAGGTGGGAGATGTTCAGTCCACGTCAAACTTGGACTGTTTATGCTTGTGGCTTCTTTTCAGAGGCCTTGACGTCTCAGGACACGTTCTTCCCCTGATATGCAGGAGCTCTGCTCGGTCTGCAACCCTGTCATCAACAAGCCCAAGCCAAAGGCGGAGCCCCCCAGGGACGAGAAGGCTGAACAGAATGGGCCAGTGCTTGGGGAGTCCACCAGTCCCGCGAAGGGATTGGCCGAGGCCGATTCCCACTCCACCAGTCCCGCGAAGGGATTGGCCGAGGCCGATTCCCACTCCACCAGTCCCGCGAAGGGATTGGCCGAGACCGATTCCCACTCCACCATTCCCGCGAAGGGATTGGCCGAGGCCGATTCCCACTCCACCATTCCCGCGAAGGGATTGGCCGAGGCCGATTCCCACTTCGCTCCCCAACCAACTGCGAATAAGCTGCCTGAGATGGAGGTCGACTAGCCGGCCAGGGCGCTACTCTGCGCCTCCAGCTGAGATGTTTCACAATTGGCCTCCTCCTCTGTCCACAGCAGTGTCAGTCTAGCCTGCCCCCTCTCGGAGAAACAGCTTGGTCTGGCAGTGCTGGGGCGATGTGCAGTAATGCGAGCCACATCCTCAGCTGCTGTTAGGTCATGTTAGCAAACTGTTCTGTAAGGAATAAAACGTTATTTTTTTTTTTAGTATGTAAGCTGTGAGGTTCAGTAATGTTTGCTGTAATACTGACTTGACGTTGTGCTTGGTTTGTAAGCTGCCATTTCAGTACCTCTCCTTCTGCCCTTAGGAGTGTGTGTGTACACAGGAAATCCCTGCCTTTTCCCTGGTAAGCTGCCATTTCAGTACCTTTCTGCCCTTAGGAGTGTGTGTGTACACAGGAAATCCCTGTATTTTCCCTGGTTTCTTTTTAGTAAAAATATTCTAGATACATTTTTCTGTTAAAACTATGTTCGAAAAGACACAGGTTGCAAAATGTCTTTAGAGGTATGAAGAGCATGACAGTGTTACTGAAGTGGCGGTTTGGTTACTGCGAGGCAGTATTTGGTTACTGCGAGGCAGTATTTGGTTACTGTGAGGCAGTTTTTCATCTCTATAGAATATAGAGCATAAGATACTTGTTTGTCTTTGGTTAACAACTGCTGTGAAAAACAGTTACATCGGTTTGTCCAAAAGCAAAGATGCACTGCTTTGCTGAGCTGTAAGCTTTCATGGTGTCACCAGGAAGACCAGAGTATGCTGCCCCCGCCCCCTGGTTCCTGCATAAATTCTGTTTGAAACCTGGGACCCTAACCTTGCTCCTTTGTGTTCGTCATACTGCATAGCTTGGTATTGATGCTCTATTTATGATGTTCCACCAAACTGAAATAAATACTGTTCAGATCCTATTCATTGTCTTTTGTTGGGAGAGGGGTTCTGTGTTCTTCTTCTTGGCAAAAACGTTGCCATGGATCTAAAGAAAATGAAAGTGTGAATTAGTAGTACAACACTTTAGTAGTTTTCTTTATTTGACAAAAAGAGTGAATATCTCCACACCAAGGATGGGATGCCAGTCCACCACAGGGGACAATCGCACAGTCATACGTCACAATCACATATTATAAGTAGTTTATAGGCTTCTGGACTGCAAGAGCAAACCCAGACAGTAACCAGCATGCAGAGTCCAGCATGCAGAGTCCAGCATGCAGAGTCCAGCATGGTACAATAGGCATGAACTTACATATTAACTGTATCGACAGCAAGACGATCAGAAACATTCGCTAAGTTTCCCTGCTGAGATTCTCTGTTCGCTCCCCCACTCACCAGTATTACCTGTGTGTTTTTAAGTGCTGCCTGAACTTTGGCTTGCTTTGATGTTTTATGGGGCTAAAGTCTGATTTGGGTGGAACAAAGCGGGAGAAGCTGCTTCTCCTCTGCTCTGTGAATACAGTGTGTGTAAACACCGCTCTGAGGGACTGTCCTGCCAGGGAAAATGAAACTCATCATTCTTGATGACTATGACAAGGCCAGTGAATGGGCAGCGAAATACATTCGGAACAGGATCATTCAGTTCAAGCCTGGACCACAGCGCTTCTTCACGTTAGGACTGCCCACGGGTAAGCTGGCGTGGGTACGAGGGCCAGACACCTCCCCTGGTGCCTCGCTGTCTTCAGACACAGCACTCGCATAAAATCATGGGACAATTACTAAATTCAGCAAAATTTTATCGCGTTTCAAATTCATTGGATTTATAACAATAATTATTGCTTCATTCGTTTAGGAAAACTATATATCACATTTAGAAACAACCGGAAGGTTTAAAGTAAATTCATTTCAAGTACTAATAAATTGAAACCCAAATTATCGTTCTAAAAGAACTGTTCTGGGTTAAAAATAAGACTTAATAAAAAGAAAATGGAAAATATGTGCAGGTATTATGGACTTTTATTATGAAACCAGAAAATTTGCAACATTAATACAGAATTAAGCGAGTGTCCCGAGACTTTCTGTGAGCACTGCAGGCGATGCGCCATATGCATTATGTTACTTTCTATTTTACTCTTTCTGACTCATAATATTACTTTTATGCATTCATAGGGGGAACCCCACTTGGATGTTATAAGAAATTAATAGAATACTTCAAGAATGGAGAGATTTCCTTTAAATACATTAAAA
This sequence comes from Cyphomyrus plagiostoma, assembly GCA_019775915.2. NCBI lineage: Eukaryota > Metazoa > Chordata > Actinopteri > Osteoglossiformes > Mormyridae > Cyphomyrus > Cyphomyrus plagiostoma. The sequence goes on along the minus strand of JABFEA020000002.1, from coordinate 6,092,545 downwards.
CTTTCAACATGGATGAATATGTTGGTACGTCATTCTGTTCCAATATAAATACATTTGAACATTTATGCCAGCTTCAAATTGCTCACCAACCAGCTGTTCAATAGCAGCAAATCATAACTGTCCAGTAAATAGCTCTATAACTAACTTTGCATAGGAATTCCAAGGGATCACCCAGAAAGCTACCATTCCTTCATGTGGAATAACTTCTTCAAGCACATCGACATCCGGGCTGAGAACGCACACATCCTGGACGGCAACGCTGCCGACCTGCAAGTGGAGTGTGACACTTTTGAGGAGAAGATCAGGGCCGCAGGAGGAATCCAGCTCTTTGTCGGAGGTGTGAACAGATACTCATGTTGTCTAGGGAAGAGTGCCAGTCATCTCATTAAGATGACATTAAAATTCAAGATGACCCAGCGATGGTCGATAGTATAAAGCCCTCGATACAGATAAAATGATCACTGTAAAAGAAACATCTATGTGTCACTTTAGGGATCGGACCGGATGGACACATCGCCTTCAACGAGCCCGGCTCAAGCCTCTCATCCCGCACCAGAGTTAAGACATTGGCTCTGGACACCATCCTAGCAAATGCTCGTTTTTTTGATGGTGACCTGTCAAAGGTGCCCACGATGGCCCTGACCGTGGGGGTGGGGACAGTCATGGATGCCAGAGAGGTACAAGTTCTCATCTCCCCACACAGTTTGGGACTGGATTATATATACGCCTTTGATAACAGATGCTAGCTCAAATCCTAGGAGGGGATCCAACTGGGCTTCTTGGGCAACTAAACGCGATGTAGATGTTACAGGAGCATACGACAGGGGATGTGTCTCAAATAGGCAGAAGCATTTGAAATTAAAATCACCATCACCATAAACCCACCTCATGATTACTTATGGTTCATTTTCCAAGGTCATGGTTCTAATAACAGGGGCACACAAGGCTTTCGCCCTCTACAAGGCCATCGAAGAGGGGGTCAACCACATGTGGACAGTGTCAGCCTTCCAGCAGCATCCACAGACGCTCTTCGTGTGCGATGAAGACGCCACCCTAGAGCTGCGCGTCAAAACAGTGAAGTACTTCAAAGGTACGGCCTCACTCTTACCCTCAGGATGTGGCCATCATTGACCCCACGCCGGTGTGGGGGGTCCACAGGCCGCTGCTCCTGACCTGTTCATAATTCAAAACATATATTCTTTTTTATTGCTGAGCTGCACTGGTTTTGTTTAATCTTGCGTTGCAGCTTCGTTCCTGAGGCAGGGCGCCCTGGTTTTGATCCTGGAGGACCAGTTTGCAACATAGTCTGTGGGTTTCCCTGCTCAAACATACCTACTAAACCTGGAGATTGGCTGGTGAGCTGAATAAGGCCAGAAATTGGCAAACTGTGATGCAGACTGACCCTCCAGGACCAGAACTAGGGAACCCTGGGACAGGGAAATGCACACAACTAAACAGTGTAAATGGATTCATTGTTGTTACACTGGGACAGTCTCTGCCCAATCAGACTGTATTTGACTGGATTGTGCCAGTAGTATGTGCAACTGAATTCAATTAATTGGTGACACTTAAATTTAGGAGTTAAAGGGTGCTCACCGAAAATGAAGAGAGAGAATGAAGAGATTTTGAACAAGCAGAGAACAAGTTGCATCATTTATGTGAATTATACCAGTGTTTCTATTGCAAAAGTTAATCATTTACATCAAATATCTTAAGCGAATACATTCCATACTATTATGTACTATTTTATGACATGTATTTGGTGAAACATAATAAGTTAAATGACCCGAAAACGATTGTGTTAGAGGGCCTAAGTCCCTTGAGATTAATACAGTTTCAATCAATCAATCAATCAATCAATCAATCAATCAATCTATCTATCTATCTATCTATATACTCATCAAGGTAGTGAAAAATGCTACAAGTACAATAAGCACCAAGTCACCAACAGTTTGTACATTAAACTTGAGAAAGGTTATGAATCTAATGCACATATTGTTTTCTAGGTTGATAGCAAGAATAGGTTTATTTAATTTTGGCTAACGCCGAATAGGCCTGCAGCATACAGACCAAATGTTTGCTTCCTTTTCATGTTTACAGCTTAAAAATCTATCAACGTAATGCATCTACTGCAAGATTTAAGATTTATTGTCATATTGAGTACAGAATGTAGTAAAATACAGTGAAATTCTTACTTGCATCTCCTTACAGCCTAAACTTCAGAGTAATAAATACAAGTATCAAGTAACAGCAATGAAGATGTACATAAATATGACATAGAAAATAACAAGCAAACAAATGAGTAAATGGATAAATAAATAAACCAAAGTGGCAGCAATAGGGTACAGTTACAGGATGATATAAATAATGACGACAGCAGTATTACCAGGTAGCAGAAGAGAGAATATCCGCCAGAGACAGGAGAGTGACAGAAATGCCATTTCCTTAGCATGTTACATCAGGCACCAAACAATTTAATTAATATTTTGTAAGTTTTTTTTTCCTTCTATTCTGTTAAAGACTATGTTGTTTTAAAAAAAACTTACCTTTTGATTTTTTCTTGAGAATTAATAATAAATAGTTTAATATCAAGATTATTGCATTAGCTTATTATTTTAATACTCGTTCAAAAGTCTGGCTACTATAATGACAAGAATGACCAAATATGGGTACAATTACATAGTCCAAGAAATTGTTTTAGTGTCGATCTTAAATTTCTGGAATGTTCCCAAGATTTTTAGCCTCTGCTGGCCAGTGCCAATGAGGACCAGTTATGTACTCAGTGAGAAATAGGCTAAATCAGGCAGTGCTTAGCTGTGGACAACAATGCCAAACAACCTTCATTAGTCCTACTTAGGAGAAAAAATGTGCTTTTGGAGGAGATATTATTGCAGTACTTGTATCTACTCGTGGTGACATTTATGCCAGTGCTGCTCCACTCCGTGTTATTAGGGTTATTAGGGCTATTAGGGCATTATGAGAGTAACAGTATGTGGCTGGTTCTCGGTTCCAGGTATGATGCACGTCCACAACGAACTGGTGAAACCCTTGAACCCAGTGCAGAAGGGGAATGCAAAAGTGGTGGAGATATCGGAGAAGCCGTACAGTGACTGAGACAGCAAGACATGCACTTGTAACAGAATGAGTTCATCTTGTAACAGAATGAGTTCATCTTGTAACAGAATGAGTTCATGGATATCTGAGATGTCTGCAATTTTTCACTCCAGATCACAGCTCAGGTTCAATGATTAGACTGAATATGCAGATTAAGGATTTCTCTGTACCTACTCGTTAATGGGTTTCATGTGAACAAGCAAATGCTTCAAGACAAAAGACTTTTCCAAATTTTGTATTAATCTATAAAATAAAATGTTTGGTCTTATACTTTGTTGCATTTTGGCGTGTTCCTGAATACATTTCTTTTGAGAAGTTCCTATATTCTATGAAAATAGAGGCACAGAACTGCTTTTATTTTAAAAACCGATCAATTTTTAATTACGTTTTTGAATGTATGATAATCTGTGTTACCAGAGTTGATCTGTATCTGGTAGTCAGTGTGGAAAAAAGCGAATCGAAGCCACAATTTCAGCCCTTTTTCTCCTACCCGACATTAATATTGCTTCCAAGCGGGACAGCACAGACAGACGTAAATCAACATTACATCACACGTTTACAATTTCTGAAAAACTTTGCTATCCTTGCATGCTAACGTGGTCTATCTTAAATGTTATTCTTATTTCGTTGACATTTGTATTTATTACACACAATCGAGGTAGCTGTTGATATACTGTCTGTATTCTTACCGAGTATGAATTCTGTAAATATAGCACCTGATTTTACCATTGAACTCTACAGTAAACGTATATTTGTTTTTCTTGTTCAGACTACTTTAAATTGTGGTCTTTGCTTTATAAATAAAATATATTTTAAAAATTTAAAAGTAAAAATATTTAATTTCAATAATAATTAACAAGATATTGGCCTACGTTTCTGTTTCACTTTGACCTAAGTTTAAGTTGCTACCTCATTAATTGTAGGTAGCAGTTTCTGGCAGCATAAAACGACATGTAAGATTCTGCTACCCCAATACATGACAGTTATTTTGACAATATATATAATATAAATATATATCGTATAAATATCCATTCATAACTGTAACGATCAGCGCCGTCCGTCCCGTTCCAGCCCCTCGTGTGACACGCCCTCCTCGTTACCTCTTGTGATTACCTATTGTTTCCACCCGTGTGGCGCCGCCGCACGCCGGTCCAGTGATTTGTCTTGTCTGTATTTAGGTCTGCGTCTGCGTCTTTCCGGCAGACGCGGCATTGAAGTTGTCAATGTGTTTACGTCTTGTGATATTAAAACCTCGTATTCCCGTGTACTTGCCTGGACTTCCCTCTGTCCGCCCTGCATGCTTCCGCACTCACAACAATAACTATGGGTAGGATTTTTTTTTGCCAAAGTAGCAAAAACTGACAGACACACCTGCAAATTCTGGCAGGCAGTAAAAACGGCAGATCCGGTTTAGGGAGGGAGATGATCCAGGACAGGCAGAGGCGCGTGAAGGGGGCAGGAAACAGCAATGCAGAACTAAGGGAAACAAAGCCGGCTTTCACGTTGTAGTAGGATATTTTTAAAAAAACAAGACACGCCGTTTAATCCCTTTGGCTAGAGTTGCTGACTCTGGGTAACCTTTTTAAATCCCCCCGCATGGCCCCGTGGCACAGGAGCGGTTGCTCATGCACTGCTTATCCCACACCAGCGCCACAGCTCCGGATGCCCCTTGAGCACGTTCAAAGCAGCAAAAAAGTAAGGAATGGACGAGAAAATCCAAAGTATGCGTGTCTTTTTCTTTATCTGGTTACTTTATTAAACCACTACATTTGTGTCCCAGCAGAGGTTTAAGCCTCTGATTGTAGTGCATTCAAATAATCTTTCACGTGTCTAATTGCTAATCCAGGTAAACCCTTTGAATATTTATGTGACAGCATAGTTTCACTATCAAAACAGAAATGTGCCGGATGAATAAGTTGTTGCATGGTTTTAGAACCATAAATATGTTCCGCGGTGCTGTCATTCTGTTATTTGATATTTCAAAAAAATGTAACAAATCCTAAATTATGCCTAAATAACTTTGCTGATATGTTAAAGTTTGATAGCTTGAAGGTTTAGCTGTAACATCCAAAGAAAACATATATGAGTAATATTAATTTTTTTGTGGAAATACAGTAGTTAAAAACAAGATAATTGTTGCAAATACTTGTTGCATAATTTATGCAATTTATGAGTTATGAACTAAGCAAGTATCATTGATTTAACTTTAAGCCCCCCCCACTTACTCTGGTCAGATAGTCACAGCATCTGTGGTCTGATTTGGACGAAGAACAGCTACTATGGAGGAAAGTGATAAGGACCTGTGTGCAGTGGTGCAGGGGCTGTGGGACCACGATGTGAATCGACTACAGCCTGGGAAGGATTACATCATCTCTCTGCAGGCGAGAAGCCAGGACCTGCTTTACAGACATTTTAAACCGACACCTTTCTTTGTTGTGTTTTTCTCTAGCGCTCAGTCAGAAGTCTGAGTTGTATATTCGGAAATCCATTACCATTCCAACCATTTCATGGTCGTTATTATAAAAGAAATCATGGAAATGTATCATGTGATACATTTATGGTGCTTAAAATATGATTAGGTAACCTTGTGTATTAGGCTGTCCCAGGAGTGGGTAGAATGAAGGGATTCTCTTACATGCAGGAACAAGTTGCACCAAATGCTATTTTTCTTTCACTGGGAACATGGAAACAAACTACAGAATTAGACTATATCTGGTACTTGTGCACTGATTTCAGACAATTTAGACTGATGTACCGTGATTTACCCTTCTTTTCAATGATTTACCCCGATTTACACTAATGTAACATGCTCTCCACTGATTCACACAAATTTATCCTGATTTACATGAATCTATCCTGGTCTACATTGACTTACCCTGATTTACACTGATTTACATGAATCTACCCCGATTTACATGAATCTACCCTGATTTGCACTGATTTACATGAATCTACCCTGATTTACCCTGATTTGCACTGATTTACCCTGCTTTACATTGCTTCCCACATGGGGCCTCAAGGGAAGAGCTGGGGATGCAGTGACCAGCAAGGATGACAATGACACAGCTCATTCACCCCTATTCCTGTTTGTGAATGAAGAGATTTTCCAAAAGGAGACATTTCTAGGTAAGGTATGGGAGGGTGGTCAGCGGTGGGTGGCCCTTGTCACCGCCCCATAATCCCGAAGGATTCCTACCTTCCAGCTTTCATCTCGTTACTGGACAACTACGAGAGTGACACAGGAGAGCCTGAGGTGGTGACTCCTGAAGAGATAGCCGAAAACCACAGGTTCCTCGATGCAGTTATGGACACCGCAGTCATGAAGGTGTGGTAACCCGGTATCTCTGCAGTGCGAAGTGCAGGGTGAAGGAACCAGGCACATTTGTAAGAACACGGATGAACTCTTATTCCATACTTATCTTAAGATGGGCATTTCCTTACATCTTTGTTACAGATTACTCACAAGTACCTTGCAGAGAGAAAACTCTCCCCGACAGACACCGAGGAATTTAAGCGACAGCTTTATCATATCTGGTTTGAACTATATGCCAGGAAGGGATCAAGCAGGTATGCTGAGATTATAACCCTTTTCTTCCTAAAGGCCAGGTATGCTGAGATTATAAACCTTTTCTTCCTAAGGGCCAGGTATGCTGAGATTATAAACCTTTTCTTCCTAAGGGCCAGGTATGCTGAGATTATAAACCTTTTCTTCCTAAGGGCCAGGTATGCTGAGATTATAACCCTTTTCTTCCTAAGGGCCAGGTATGCTGAGATTATAACCCTTTTCTTCCTAAGGGCCAGGTATGCTGAGATTATAACCCTTTTCTTCCTAAGGGCCAGGTATGCTGAGATTATAACCCTTTTCTTCCTAAGGGCCAGGTATGCTGAGATTATAACCCTTTTCTTCCTAA
>JABFEA020000002.1:6073285-6085420 GCA_019775915.2 Cyphomyrus plagiostoma | reverse complement strand
GGCCAGGTATGCTGAGATTATAACCCTTTTCTTCCTAAGGGCCAGGTATGCTGAGATTATAACCCTTTTCTTCCTAAAGGCCAGGTATGCTGAGATTATAACCCTTTTCTTCCTAAGGGCCAGGTATGCTGAGATTATAAACCTTTTCTTGAAACATTTTTTTCAAGTTAAAAAAATGACCTGGTTTCCAATATTTTAAGCAAGATTACTTCCTTAACTTCCATATTCTATAGTTTCACCTTGCATTAGTAACATCGTCTTTGGTGAGTATCACACCTTGTAAATGCTTTTTGCAAACAGCTAAGAGTCATTCAGTTCTTGTTTGGGAGATTTTCACTAGTTCTTCCTTGCAAAAGGCTTATAACTGTATGAGATTTTTGAGCCATTTTGCATGCACTGCTCTTTTGAGGTTTATCCACAGATTTTCAATGGCGTTTAGACTGTGAAGGTCATGCCGAAACCTTCAAGCTTACGCTTACGCCTAGAATTCATTGTGGATTCTGATGTGTCTTCAGGACCATTACCCTCTTGTAGATGCCATCCTATTTACGTCTTAGTTTCTCTTCCGCAAATAATGTGATGCTTGCTTTCGGAATTTGATAGCGTTTAACTGAATCTCTTCTCTTTACCACTAAAATGATCCCTATGCCCCTAGCTGCAATAGAAGCCCAAAGCATGGTCTACCCACCCCTGCGCTTAACAACTGGAGACGTGTTTCTTTCATGAATTTCTGCAACCATTTTCTCCAAACATGCACTATATGGAGAAAAGTATTGGGACACATCTCCTAATCATTGAATTCAGGCGCTTCGTTCAACAGTCTTTTTGGTTCCACATCACTGTCATTCTCCCAACCCCAAGCCAACTCTTCTGCGGTGGGAAAACCAGAGCAGGCTGGAACTGAGCTGTAACTAGTCTCTCTTCGCAGTACGGCTCGGGTATGGCCTGGTTCCTGCATGCCAGTGGAAAAGCTCCGTGAGAGTTCGTGGACGAGTTCTGACTCCATTCTCTGTCCCCAAGACCAGATTCCTCTGGGTTTGAGCATGTGTTTGTTGGAGAGACTCGCGGCAGTCACACAGTGATTGGATTCCACAACTGGATCCAACTGTACCTCCAGGAGCGGCTGGGACATATTGACTACAGGGGATATAGTTTGGATGCAGACTCCCCAGAAGTAAGCAACTACCTGCTTTTCAATTTAAATGACAACTTCTGCTGTCTACCAGTGTGATCTCATTAATCTTAAAAGTTTTATGGTACATACAGCACCAGCCAAAAGTTTTGACAGGCTAAGCCGCCTACAAAGGGTACAGTGTCACATCACATGACCTGGCCACCTGACCATGCCACATCACATGACCTGGCCACCTGGCCCAAACACGGTAGCCATGCTTTTGGAGGAGTTTGACCAGATAGTGAAGGAAAATCAGGCAATGTGTGCGGTACCTCCTTCAGGACAGCTGGAGAAATATCCCAGGAGGCCACCTCATGAATCTGGTATAGAGGAGAAAGTAGAGTCAGCCAGTCCCTGGAGCTATTGGAATTGGGGTAAAGGGCCCAGTGGTGGGATCACTCTGCCAACCCAGGAATCTGAACCAGCAACTTTCTGAGTACTAAACCACAAAGCTGGTCCCGCCCTTCAACAAGTAATTTTTTTGTTTAATACTTCTTTGGTCAGTGCATAATTCCATACAAGTTATTTTTCATTTTGATGTCTTTATAATTATTATGTTGGGAACAGTACACATAAACCTTTCTATAGGTAGGTCTGCCCAAACCTTTGACTGGTGCTGCATGTTACAAGGGTAAGTTTAACTTCCAGTACTTTCTAAATGCTATCAACTATCAATGACACTAAATGGACTTACGTAATTGCATTCGTGAATTTTTTGTTCTTCTAAGCTGTTAAAACTGGACTTTGGTCGTGGTACATATGAGCAGACTGCAGTTTATAGCACCTTGTGGTGAAAGTCAAGAGGTATCAGTGTAATAAAGTATAGCGATATAATGGCATGGCAGTCCATGATGGAGATTGTTGTTGAGAATCCTTTATGCAGGGTTGCTCATTCTGAAATACAGTTTTCATTTCCTCTTCTTCATCAAGCCTGACGAGTATAAACACATGCTGTCACTGCAGTTCGGCTGGAAGAGCGGCGTGAAACCGAAGGGCAGCATCTTTATGGGCGTCAGCCCCGAGTTCGAGTTCGCCATGTACACCCTCTGCTTCCTGAGCTCACGCCACGAGAGACTCAGGGTCTCCTTTAGCCTTTACGAGGTTGACGTCGTGTGCCACCACCACAGTCACATGCACATCGGCACCACGTATCCTGTCCTCATCAGATACAGGTCCACCCGATCGAATTAGGCTAAAAGAAATCTTAGTGTGAAGAGTCTTTTCTTTTGTGTTATTTCAAATCATAATAAAACTTACAAAAGTTTTGTGTGTGATACAGAAATGTATTTGTGTGTATCTTTTTGGGCATTTGGTACAAACAATAACAGTGCTGTGCAAAACTCAAAAATGATGTTTACGTGACCTTTGTGTTTGTGGAATATATCGTTTCATATATGATATAAAGTCTGACAAAGTGTGTTACTTTAACGATTCCATAACCTATCCTAAAGTCACCTCAGGATTTGCAGTAACCGTTAGCAGCTAGTGCATCTCTTGTGGTTTATTAATACCTCACTGAATTTTAACACTAATTCAATTAATTATGAGAGCTGGTAGTGAAATTTAACGAATACGTAGAACGGCTGGGGTGTTCCTGAGGAAGGGTTTGGGAACCAAAGCAGTGTTCTTCCAGCCGTCCAACAAAAAAAACAACGAACAGAACAGAAGAAATTCTTGTTCTGTTTTTTCTTAATTTGCATACGTTCTGATGTTACATTATTTTTTGTCTGAAATAATATACATTTACCACCCAGATAAGTAGCTTAATGTTTTTTTGTTCTGTAGATTACTATTATTAGTCAATTTATCCCTCTGACTGATGGCAACACATTCCTTCTTCCCTGCCATCCATCCATCCGCCTTATCCAGTATAGTAACAGATGTTTAAGAATTCCCTGAAGGAAATAAAAAATCAGCTTTGAAATCACCCAGAAAGATTTTGTTGTTGGCTTTATTGTACAATGAAACCGGATATCTTGCAACCGTGAATGGTGAGGAACAGGATATCACGTTCAAGCAGCGGCACGCCGCCAGCTTTTGCAGCCATTATTGTTGTTGTCCTCACACGGGAGAGCGGGGCTACAGGGGAGGAGCGCCGCATTTCACTGCGCAGACAGTCAGCGGCCCTCAAGCTCTAAATTCGCTCGCTTTCGGGACAGGATCGCAGAGGCCTCGAGCCCGAGAGACAATGACGGAGCCAGGTGGCAGATATCGGCAAGTAAGTTACCCTGTGCAGCGGGCGGCGGCCGGGAAGCGGGGACGCATTCGGGGATTGCGAGGCGGTGCGCTGTGCAGGAAACGGCCAGGATCGGCCGCGGAGATTAGGCCTTACTGTTTTCGTTGGTGGAGCTCTCTTTAACCGGCTGTCGGCAACCTCCGCTAATCCGCATTGTAGTGTTTTCTGTTTAAAACGTGAATCTTGATGCGGTTTAAACCAGATGGTTATTTATTTAGAAACCCCAACGCCGTCCTTATTCAGGACGTCACACGAACTGCCATTCGACTAGTTACGTTTATTTTTGTCCTGAAGTAACCCGGCATAACCTGTTTTTCTGGTATTTTTTTTTATTGCGTATTACATTAGATATTTAATAAACGTAGTTGTCTCATTGTTATGCACAGCGGCAAACATTTCCCCTACCTGGAAGGCAAGCAAGTGTGGTGTTTCTCAGTAAAACTAAATCGTTAGCTAGTGGTAGATATTTCCCTTTCGTTTAGCGGTGCTTTTGCTTCTCTTTGATGTGTCAGAATGGCCTTTTCTCCGCCCGTCTCGGTCGTACCTTTCAGTCAATAAGCAGCGTCTCACGGCGACCCCGTCATTCAGACCACGTGACGCCCAGGGGGCAGCGTGGCACTGCCCTGTCCGAACATTAACTGCGTCCTGCGTGGCTTTTCAGACCTCAGATGGCGTGTTGCCGTTAAGCCCGGAGCGAGCATCGCACTGGCAGCCCGTCTTTGCATTGCCGCTTCCCACATTCACTATGTTTTCACTATGATCCCCCACAAATTCGATCTTTTCCGAGGAAGCGATTATGTGCCAGCAGGTGAGGGCTGTGGGGCAGACTCTTACGGTTAGGTGTTGGTGTCAGGTGTAATGCTGGTATCCAGTGTCACTGCTCCCAGTGTCTGATGGCAGCTAACTAGTGCAACAGCTAGTTACCTCTGCTCATTTGTAAAGTCTGCTTGAACACTGGACTATAATGTTTTAATGAAGGCCATTATCATTATCATTATCATAAGTGATAAGTAATAAACATAATGATCAGTTTTATCATGTATTTTGATGGATGGAACTGTCCATTAACATTCAGAACATTGTGACATACTATTAATCATTAATATTCCTGTTGGTTAAATGCCCCAGTGTATGAGGTCACCGGCAGCGGTTACATGATGGCACTGCTTTGTTGCCAGTAGCTGCAGTGTCACTGTCCTGCAGCATGAACATGCGAAATGGTGGACGGTGGAATGACTTCTTTGGACATCTGCACCGTTTGCCTTTGCACATGGCTGCTTCGCAGGGCGCTCTGAGCTTTCTCGCTGGCTGACCGACACGCCCTGTGTGCCTCCACAGCTGACAGACGAAGAGGAGCCAGGGGAGGGTGCCCCGGGGACCGCTGATGCCCCACCTCCCTACACCAACGCCACAACACCCAGTGCAGGTGAGGCTGCCGCAGTGCCGACTGCGCTCCCGAGTCGCCCTGAGGGGCGGCGGTGTGAGGCATGGACCGCCCAGTAAACCTGGGTCTCTTCCCGTTTGGGGAAGCCAGTCACCTGCTTCTGAAATGGCCGGTTGATCTGCGAGGCTCTGGTGAGTCACAGAGGACGGTTTGTTGCTCGAATGGGGCTGTAAGTCAGCCTGTTGCTGCCCTCAGGGCCTTGTGTGTGCTGGACGGCGACTGTCCATCCCCAGTACTGCGGCTCACGGGGAAGCGGGCAGCCCTGGTGGGCCGGTACTCTGCAGGTCTTCCTGTGGGCCTTATTGTGGCTTCCTTCTGCAGTGTGTCTTTGTGACGTAGTTTATTTTGTATGCCCCCCCCCCCCAGCTTATTTTGAATTCAAAGAAGATGGGTCCTTCCCTAGACCTCCGCCCTACCATGTGGCCACGTCACTTCCGTCCTACGACGAGGCGGAGCGAAGCAAAGCAGGAGGCGGCGACCAGCTCGTCACTGCCAGGGTGAGCCTGGAGCCCCGAGTGTGCCGGCGCTGTGGGCCGGGACCACAGGGGGCGCCGCCTTGCCTCTCCCTCCTCCGCTTGAATGTGAAGAGCTGCTTCCTTTTCTGCAGTTGGCGTTGGTAGGTTGGACGGGTTGGTTAGGCCTCTGTGTCTGTCATCGGAAGATCACCAGTTTGAATCCTGTCCTCGGAATAGTCACGTCTCTGGTGGGCTCTTCAGCATGGCGCCGTACTCTACCGTCCCCAGAAAAATGCCCAGAGGGGAGCCAGATTAATGGCTAACCCTGTGCTCTGAAGAGAAACAAGGGCAATATGTATAAACTAAAGCATTCCAGTGTACCTGTACTCAGTATAGTGCAAATGAAGCATCATTTCATTCATTTCGAACCCTCTGCGATAGCTGCCTGCTCCCCCTCGTCTCCTTTTACTCGTTGTCTCTTTGCCGTCCTTGCATCGCTTGCACGCAGCACAGCGAACAACTGGATGCTTCTGAGGACATAACGCTCCGTTACGTAGAGGTATGCTGACAGAGTGCGTGTGTTGTGTAGCCTGCCCCAAGCAGGTGGCCTGCACAGTGTGGACACAGGGCAGCATCCAGTGTGGACATAGGCAAGCAGAGGACACGCCCCTTCCCTCTGTGGCAAGCAGAGGACACGCCCCTTCCCTCTGTGGCAAGCAGAGGACACGCCCCTTCCCTCCCCCAGAAAGTCAAACTTAAATAGCAGTAGACTTTCTCTCCTGTATACTGGGCACAGTAGTGGCCTATCTGGGCTGTGTTTCTGGCCAGGCACCAAGTGGCACCAAAATAAACATCTGGTAATATTGACCCCAGTAGCCAATATGGCTGCCTCTTGGGGTGCCTTGCTCCATGGGTCCTGCAGGCCACTTGCAGACGTGTGTCAGTTTGTGTGTAGCTGTCTGTGAGGCCAGCACAAGCTCTTGTACGCAGCAGGTGGACGATGACCTTGGTGTGAGTCACTTTGAGCTGAGCTCCTCTTAGTCAAACTGCTGCATAGAAGAGCTAAGATGCCTTTAGAGTTTGATTTAGATTCAGGGCCACAAATTCTGCCTTTCCCTGGAATCGTCATTCCGGTGTAGGACACCGTGTGATAGCCAGGCTCGCCAGTGTCGCTCCCCTCCTCTACAGGATGATGACTTTGCCTCCAGGGACGACTTTGATGATGCCGACCAGCTGCGGATAGGGAACGACGCCATTTTCATGCTGACTTTCTTCAGTGAGTCTGAGCGAGTTTGAACCCTGTTCCGTGTGAGTGTGGTGACTGCAGGGGCAGAGAAGAGTGGCTCTCGGGGGCTGCAGTTTGTGTGTCCCGCCGGTATCGCTTATGCATGCTCTGAGTGTGCAGCGGCCCTCTAGTGGACAACTGATGCCAGTGTGGAAAATTCAATTTTGATAAGAAGGACAATGAGTAAATGCGTGGGGAAAAAAATCAGCAGGGTTCAGCCATGACACTGAATTTATAGGGAGGTGTAAGTAAACACAGTGTAACTGACCCCCCCCCCCCCCCCCTCCAGTGGCGTTCCTCTTCAACTGGGTGGGCTTTTTCCTGTCCTTCTGTCTGACCACATCGGCAGCGGGTCGCTATGGCGCCGTATCCGGGTTTGGACTGTCGCTCATCAAGTGGATCCTGATCGTGAGGGTGAGATGGTGGGCGATGGGGGCTGGTTGTGGATGTCCCCCCCCCATTTGAAAGCTCTTCACACTTTTATTTTTGTTTTCCAGTTCTCCACGTACTTCCCCGGGTACTTTGACGGCCAGTACTGGCTGTGGTGGGTGTTCCTGGTGCTTGGTGAGTCGAGCTGATGGTGGCGTCAGTGCTGTGGGGTCGCCGTGACCCCGTCACTCCGTGGCGCTGCGCTGCCCTGTGCTGCCCTGCGCTGCCCTGCCCTGCGCTGCCCTGCGCTGCTGAACACGCTGTGCTTTATCTCCCCAGGACTCCTGCTTTTCCTCAGGGGATTTATCAACTACGCCAAGGTGCGGAAAATGGCTGATTCCTTCTCCACACTGCCCCGAACTAGAGTCCTCTTTATCTACTAGAGGTATGTCAGGAACTGGTCTGTTAGGTGTAGTGGACAGGCTGGTAACTGACGTGCGTTACCCAGGATAGAGGACCGTGCATCTGTTTCTCTGTTATTATGTTGCAGTTGCTTATTGTAACCATTTTTCTTGCTTTTATTATTCAGGAAACATGGAAGAAGCTGAGTCCCACTAGGAAGCTCTGAAAATCCTACAGCAGCCTTCTGGATCTCTCCGAGAGACTCCCAGAGGGATCAGCGCTTCAAATGTCACCCCCCCCCCCACCCCCCGTCAATACTTTCTATGTTTGTAGATGGAATAATTTACTAGTGGATGCTGAGAATTCTATTGAATCGTTAGTGGCTAATGTTAAGTGCTACTTGAAAACGAGTCTGTGATGTACGAATAATGCTCTATGATCTTTATACAATTAGCATGCATTATCCCTTTGTCGGCCAGTAGAGGGCGCATGGTCATTCTTTTCGGTCTTAAAATGCATGTAATCTGGTCGCGCCGTTGCTCAGGCGACTGATGCCGTGTCACCGCAGGGGCGGGGGTTATCGTTGGTCCGCACAGTGGTTTGCACTTTCCTGTGCTTTAAGGCCGTTGGCCTTAAAGCACTGATTTCTTAAACAAGTTGTACATTTTGAAATAGCTCTTTCTAGGAATAGTTTGAAATACAATTTAATTTTTTTTTTGTGAACTTATTGCACAGAAGATTGTGATGCGCGCGTGTGTGTGTATGTGCGTGCATATTTTCCGCCGTCCAGATAAGGCGGCTCGGCGCCGCGCCTGGTCCTGGTGTGCGGGATCTGCTAGCCTCAGTTACAGCGAGATGATCAGACCTGTCTGCAGAGTCGGACGCCCACCAGCCAGTGCTCTCTGGGGCAAGGAGCATGCAGCCGCCCTGTGAACTGGAGCCGCTTATTCCACTGGGCCGGACACCAAAAACCGCGTACTTATCTCACCTTTTAATTAAAACAGAAGCTGCAAGACCCCTTTTAACAAAACATGTGACCAGTAATTTCTGTCTTGAAGATGTTTCATACCCTTTGTTCTGATCTTGGGTGGCCTGTGTTTTACCTGGGATGGGAGAGTGCCTTGTTTCTGAAGAGCACCACCATTGTAAGAGTTAAATAGTGAAACAAACGTGGGCAAGACTGTAAATACCGACATCTCTAATAAATGTCACTTCTGTCTGTGAGCGGTGTTATTGCTAACGTAAGTGTAATCACTGGTGAAGTGATGTGGGCACTTGTCCGGAGGAACTGGTTTACTATGCTTTCACATTATCAAAATTAATATAAAAAGAAACGTTGAAATTTCTGGCTAGAGTGCCGCTGTATCATAAAACAAGATTTCAGTGAAGATGGAAATTATGTTCCAGTTACACACCTTCATCTCTGTATGGAAATAAGTTAACTGACATTTTTAGTGCGTTTCAAAAAGTTTTGTCGGGTTTTGCGTCTCCATCCGGGTGTTTGTCTCGGCTTTGTTACGCAGTACCTCTTCGCCGCCACTGGAGGGAGCGCTATCCCTCTTGCACTGCCATAATCCCTCCGCCTGGTTCACGGGAACGTGCCGGCGGTCTATGCTCGGTGGGAGTCTCGCTGGAGGGGGCCGTGGCTGGGTGAGGCTGTTAGGCTCAGGGTCAGGCTTACGTTTTGCGGGACGGTGCGCTGAGCAGAGGCGTTGTCGCGCGTCTTCTGGGCGCCGCGGGTGTATTCACTGGATCCTGGCCGACTTTAGGGCTGTGATGACTTACTTAAACATAACATTGACGGTTTTATGTGTGCAGGACGTCTTCCTATATCAGCACTTCCTAATGTTAATGTTAACTAATGTTAATGGTTCTCCTGTTGAAAATCCGCTGGGGCATCATGGAGACGTCGCCGTTATCTGCAGCTACTAATTTAAGTTCAGTTTAGCCGACCTGGCGGCTCCTGACCGAGAGGAGTGAGAAGATTTTCATATCGCTGTTCTTTATTAATCGGGGCAGGTAAATTAATGAATTTTGTTGCCGGCTTGACACTTTTATTCTCAGTGATTTACGACTGTCACCCGTTTGTACAGCTGCGCATTTTACTGGAGTAATTAGCGCCTGGCTCAGGCACACCCTGGTGGGGGGTTTGACCCTGCAACCTTCCGGTTATGAGGCAATTTCCTCAAACACTATGGTGTCTGCCACCCCCAAGCCCACCCCAATAATGTTTTTTGTCTAATGTGTACCTTCTGTGTACTCCTAGGCCGGGGTGCCATAAGGCGGGGGGAAGTTAGGACAACTCCAAGGGCCTCTGACTGAGAGGGAGTCTAGAAAATTTGGAAAATGTCTGGACTGGGGGGCCTGATATGATATGCATTCAGGGGGCTCAAAATCTCTAGCAACAGCCCCGCCCCTATTATCCAGTATGTTTTTGTTTATGTGCTGTTGTAGATTGGCAGTGTCAGCTTTGGGGCTCATGTGGACACTGGAGGGAGGGAAATTGAAGGTGGTGTTACCAAGGCACAATGAAGATGCAGCTCCCACTCCATCCCAGTGTTTGCCACAAACCCAGCCAGGCAGAAGCGTAGGTGTGACGATTCATCAGCTGTCCTGCAGGGGGTGTGGGTGAGTCAGCTGTCTGTCAGGCTTTGCCTCACTGCTGCTGACTTCAGTTTTTCTGTTGACGTTGGGAAATCCGCCCATCCATCTTCCAAACACTTACTTAGTATGGGGGGAGACTGGAGACTGTTCCAGACAATCAGCAGAGGGCACAAGGTGGGGCACATCCTGGGCAGGATGCCAATCCATCACGGGGGGGCACTGGCCAATCTAGAAGTTCCATTTCACCTGACTTTATATTTGCATTTATTTAGTTGATGCTTTCATCCAAAGTGATGTACATTTTTATAGACAGAAAGCAGGATTATGCATCCCTGGAGTGAAGGATTATGGGTCTTGCTCAGGGGTCCAATGGTGACATCACTCTGCTGACCCTGGGATTTGAACTGGTGACCTTCAGATCAATGACACAGCTTGTCTTTGGACTGTGGTGAGAAGCTGTATTTCCCAGAGGAAACTCGGGTATCACGGGGAGAACAGGAGAACTGCAGACATAGAACAAGGGTGGGATTGCAGCCTCAGCACAGGAGGCCAGATGCATCAGTGCTGCCAAGCATGTCAGGGGAAAAGTACAATGATAAAGAATCAGGAAATAATCCTATTTCTGTAACTCTTTTCAGAAAAACTTCTGGGACAAGAGTCCGGAAACACACACATTTTTATTTTCAGAAAAAAGTGCATTAGAATCTCAGTTGATCAATATTGAAAAAACAACCTACCTGAATTTAAGCAGAGAAAGGGAAACGTCTCCACTGTATCAGCAGTGAGAGGTTATTGCTCTTTAATGATTCATTTCTGGTTGCTTTGCTTGCATCAGTTTTCCCTGGAATGTCACACTGTAACACCGCCGTGTCCCTCAGGGGATCCTCATGCTACTTGGCTGCTCTCTTCTTCCAGGAATAGAGCCAGAACGCGACTGACGGCTCATGACTCAGTGATAGTAGGCGCCTGGGCTGGGGGGGGGGGGCAGGCCACTCCCTCAGGGAAACACACTTCAGGATCGCCGCTGTTTATTTTCCATCCCGCCCCTAAAGCCGTCGACACGCTTTCGTGAGGTGCTGTCTGCTTCCTTTTGGTGGGGGTCTCGTGTCACCTCAGTGACAATTGGCCCGTGCTTTCACGTCTTTAAGGGTCGGTGTGAGGCTTGTGGGGGTGTCATTGTGCGTGGGGGGCTTTCCTGAGTAAACGCTGCACTGGCCTCCTGCAGCCTGCTTCACCTGGATGAGCAGCAGTGAGTCATGGAGGGTCTGTGGCGCATCCCTGCTGCTTTCTGAACCTGAAGCTGTCTGAACAGCCTGTCTCTGGGTGGGTTTCTATGGGGTGCTTTTTGGGGGATTGGGGGGGTGTAGTGTGCTTTGTAGGGTTGTTGTTAGTGTGCCGTAAGGTGCTGGGTGGGGGTGTTGGGGCCGGCCACAGAGCCGGGGGGGTGCGTTGCGTCTCCATGCTGCACAGATATGCAGCCTGTTTCTGATTCACGCTGCCTGGGGGGGCCTCCTTGGCTAAGTGACCCACATACTGCAGTAACGCATGAATTGAAGCAGCCCCCTTGCTCCCCTCCCTCTGTCTCTATCTCACTGTTCCTCTCGCCCCATCTCTCTCTCTCTCTCACTCATTCTTGCCCTCGTTCCGTAACTTCATTGACTAGCTGTATGAATGAGTCCCACTCACCCTCCCCAGAGCGAGTGCAGTGTGCAGTGAGACCAGCACGTCACTGCGTGCAGGGAGGGGGCGCTGATGGGAAGGTCGTGACCTCATCCCGTGTGCCGCATGGGGGCAGCTGTTGCGGGGGGGGGTGGCGCTCTGTGTGTCTGTGCTTGTGTGGCACGCGTGAGCTCCGTCCACACGTATGACGCACGTGAGCATGTGCTCCAGCCCCCGCGTGTGAGGGATGCGGCTTGGGGCTGCAGACGGCATGTGGACGTGGGCAGAATGCCAGTCAGCAGCCGCTCAGGTAGCGGGTAACACAGCTCTGTTTACAGTTCTCTGCTTCTTCAAAGATGTACAATTCGCTGTATATTCAAAATAATTTCACTGTTTAGTTGCCCAGCTGTTGTAGAGAGGTTTTTATTCAGTGACAGAATTGGCTGTGGGGCATTTTATGTCCTTGGGGGGGGGGGGGACTGCTGGAGCCCAGTGTGATTCAGCTCT
>JABFEA020000002.1:6036479-6046985 GCA_019775915.2 Cyphomyrus plagiostoma | reverse complement strand
GAGTTGGTGTGGCCGGGAAAGATAGATGTGTTTTTACACACGAGTACTTTGTCTTAATTCCGTGAGTTATGTGGCTGTCCTGCGTAGATTGGCACAGACCAGCAGTCCTCCAAAAGTCTGCCTGATGTCGGCCAGTTTGGCTGTGCCTGTCCCGTGACCCGCACAGACTGCTGATATAACGCCCGGCACGGCTACCTAGCTGACTGGATTTTCAGGTCGTCCTGGGCTCAGGGGTGTCGCAGGGTAGTAAAAGGGTGGGCGGTTATGCAAGGTGGCAGGAAGCAGGAGCAATAGGGGCATCAAGAGGGGCCAAAGAGCACAGTAAGAGGCATGGCGCCTCAGCCCTGCCCTTACAGGTAGGCTTGGGGGGGACTGAGACTTGGCTTCCTGTGGAGCCCTGTAATCAGCCAGCGCTGACTGAGCGCGCTCCTCAGGACCTGTTTACTGTATCCCGCCCCCATTCCGCTGCCCCGTCTGCCCCAGTGATTTTGTGAGATGGAGAGCTTAACCTAGACTGTGTCATGCAGGATAGGAGCTGCGTATTACAGCCACCTCGAAATGCTATTGGGAAAGCAAACAAGTGGAAATGTCGGTCAGACCTCAGCATGGACAGTCCTGCCATTAATTACGCAGCAATGCTAATGCGTTCAATTAAAATGGTGACCTGGGGAAAATGACTGGGAAATATACAATTGCAGTGCGGCTGCCTATGGACTGGTCTGTTACTGCCAGGGCTGAACATGCAGCTTGCACATAAATATAAGTATATAGAATATGCAGATAGGGAGAGAGTGATGGCGTCTAACAGGCTCATGTGCTCATTTTAGGGATGTACGACGATTGTTGGTCACCTGACCTTGCAGCCCCGGTCATGCTGGGGAAGGTGGTGTGCAGATGTCGGCATCCGGCTCACACTCTTAATGTAGTTGGTGTTCTGCTGATGTAGGGGGGGCATTTTGGTGTTTCAGTCTGCAGCTGTACTTAGTGCCAGAAATCAGGGGGCACGAGCGGGTGCAGGGAGGTGCCGTGATCAAGGGTGAGAAATCGCAAGCAGAAATCAGCCCTGCTTCAAACCTGCTATGTGCAACTGGTCCTGGGCTTGTGAGTGTGTGTGTGCATGACTGTGTGCATCTGTGCCAGTGTGTGGCTGTGTCCATGACTGTGTCTGTGTGCGTCGCTGTGATCATGTGTGCCCATGTGCTTGACTGTGTGTGTGTGTGTGTGTGTGTTAGTGTACTGTACATAGTGATCAGATCTTTTGGCACTTTACACGCTTCCATATGTGATGCAGTTTTACTGAAGGCGGGACAGTGTGGTGGATTAAGAGTCCACTGAGTGTCAGTGTGCAAAGGCGCGGAGAATAAAGTGACACTTATAACGCGGACGTGAGTCACTCTGCGTGTTTGGGGAAAGTCCGCAGTAAGAGCCTTCCTGAGAGGAGCTAAGCTTTATCTGTACATGGCCGTGAAATTGTTTAGAATGGGATAGACCATGCTGCCCTCTACACACTGGTCTGTTTGCAGGAGAGACAAAGGAAAGTGCTTCTTCAGCAGATCGTCAGAGGTGGTCGTGTAACAGCTATCTTTCAATCAGACAGAGACATCAGAGCAGCCCTGCCTCTTTGGTAATAATCATCCCAGGAAGTGTCTCTGATCAGATCAAAGGCTCCCCCCTTCTTATCATGTTTCTGTGTCCTTAGTTTTCACAATCACCCATTTTCAGATTCTGTTCCTCTAGTTTGCACCTCCCCATTAAGACAATGCAGAGAAAAAGCCACGGACACAGCTGATTGGCTCTTATTCCAGTGTAAACGCGGATGCGGATTGGCCCTTAATCCCTTCTGTCCCTTGATGGCAGTCCAGGCCCTTAAAGCAACGCGTATTCAGAGACTCTTCTAATTGGTTGCCGTTTGCACTCTGATCATAAACAATAGCAGCATCAGCCCTTAATAAACACTGCCTCACTGAGTCATTTCCCCGCTGAATTTCAGCCTAGTTGTGCCTAATTAGCTCATATGTCATGTAGAGTTATAGTATTGCGAAATTAGACATTGGGTGAGATACAGCTGCTGTTTTATCAGCTAGCGATTATATTCCTGGCTATTCCCAGTACATTCCTGGTGTCGTGTCAAGGAATTTCTGGAGAGCACAAATTCTTGGGGCCCTGTGGAGCTGGGGGAGTCTCCTTGATTGAAGCCCCTGCTCCCTTCCTGTGGCGGTGTGGAAGCCTGGGGGGTCTGCCTCCGCTTTAAAGGAGAGGATGACCTCTGACCCAACTTGGGGTTCTGGGTGAACTCTGTGCAGCAGCATGCCCTTTAACGAGGCGTGCCCCAAGGCTGCAGTTCTCCCGCGCCTCCAGTGCATGCTCCGCATTCCGCCTGCCCGCCCGCCTGCCCGCCGCGCCACGCACATTTCATTAGTGGTTGAGGCCCCGCCCCCTCGCTCCCCAGCTGGATCCCACACTGTGTAGCTGACACGGGGGTGTCTCGCAGCCACCATGATGGTCAGACCTAAATGCCCTGTTCCTTTCACCCCTCATTACATGGTGCATCCTGGGCCACAAAAAGGCTTTGATCCTTTGATGCCCTGAATTCCCATCTGTCATGTGCTGGCTGGTCACCTGATCAGCTCATGTGTGGCCCAGCTGACCCCAACCTTATAGTCATTGTACCACAGATCAGGAAAAGACACAACCCAGCAAGAACGCCAATGTACAGAAGTGCGTTCATGTGTTGGGGGGGGGGGGAGTGCACCTACCTCAGAGCTTCCTGGAGAGTCATGGTGGCTGTCCCTGTCCTTGTCTTTGTCCCTGTCTCAGTCCCTGTCCTTGTCTTTGTCTTTGTCCCTGTCCTTGTCTCTGTCTTTGTCCCTGTCTCAGTCCCTGTCCTTGTCCTTGTCCCTGTCCTTGTCTTTGTCCCTGTCTTTGTCCCTGTCCTTGTCTCTCTCCTTGTCCTTGTCTTTGTCCCTGTCCCTGTCCTTGTCTCTCTCCTTGTCCTTGTCTTTGTCCCTGTCTCAGTCCCTGTCCTTGTCTTTGTCTCAGTCTCAGTCCCTGTCCTTGTCTCTCTCCTTGTCCTTGTCTTTGTCTCAGTCCCTGTCCCTGTCTTTGTCCCTGTCCTTGTCTTTGTCTCAGTCTCAGTCCCTGTCCTTGTCTCTCTCCTTGTCTTTGTCCCTGTCTTTGTCCCTGTCCTTGTCTTTGTCTCAGTCTCAGTCCCTGTCCTTGTCTCTCTCATTGTCCTTGTCTTTGTGCCTGTCTCAGTCCCTGTCCCTGTCTCTCTCCCTGGCTTTTAGCCTTGTGCTCGTCACTCGTTTTCATGACCTCACGCCTTTTCGGTTGATCACGTTTCCCCAGTGGAGTAGGTCCCCCCGCCCTGCGGCACTCCCGTAGCCCGGAAGGAAGAGGAGGGAAATGCTGACTGGCCTCCACCTTCGTCAGCAGGAGGAAGGACAGACCTGACTAACCCTATCAGTGGAGCATCTCGGAGTTGCCGGCAGAGGCTATATTTAAGGTGTGATTCAGCACCGCTGGCTCCAGCAGAGCAGAAAAGATCGGCACCCCTCCATCCAGAGACGCCCTCGTTGACGACAGACATCTAAAATAAGCTCCATCTCCATGGCATGGCCTTCCTAATCTGTGCCGCTCGTGCTATGGGAAAGGACGTTGTCAAGGTCTTGACTCTGTAAGGCACGTTGTCTTCTCATGGTGTCAGGTTCTGTTGGACGCGCATATTTTGGATCTGATGAACAACAAATTTATGGATACTGCGATTCGACAGCAGAGGCAGCGTCAGACCCGACTTTGGCTTATTGTGTGGTAGCATCCTGACCCAAGCAGCCGGCCGGCCGTCCTCAGCTCTGCTGGAAACCATGAGGCGTGTCTCCCACCTTTATTCAAAGATGAACTCAGCTAAGGCTCCATGCCACTGACGCGAGGGGATGCTGAACTGGCATCTCGCACCGAGGGCCAGGAGGAAGCAGCAGCTTTGGGAGTTAATGTGCTGCCAATTATGCTCCTGCTCCCCACTTCCTGTGACCAGCTGGAGCTTCCTGTCCACCTCAGGGATGCGGGGGCCTCGCTGAGGGACAGCCTCCCTTGGGCTCCCGGTGGCACGACTCATCATCTTAGCCGGTTTCCATGGAGACCGTCACCCTGGGTCCCTTCTGGGTCACCTGTCGGGCATCCCCAGCCTAGAGGAATGGCAGCAGGAATTTGGTCCCTGGTTGTTTCACCTCCCATTTCCACTGAGACCAGTTTGCCTTTTTTATTGCTTGCTGGTTTTTCAGATCAAATTGTCTGACCTAAACAGAACGAGGCCAGGCTATCGGCGCTTTACTGTGCTGTGGGCGTCTGATTGGGCATCCGATGTCCTGCCACGTGACACGGTGATCGGACCTCTGCAGGTGTCGTGGGAGGGGGGACAGGCGGACGAGGGGAGAGTGATAGCGGAAAGAAGATCCGGCGTCACCGCCACAGATTGGCGACCGCTGTACGGTTATCGATACGCCGGGACAGGATCTGAATGCCGGGCAAGAGGCCGACCCAGCTGGGGCCTTTGTGGCCCCAGGGGCCCTCAGCCAGCGGCCCTCACTGAGTTCTTTGACAGCAGGGGGCCCAGGGGGGTCCAGGTGACATGGGAAACTTCCAAGACTGAATGGGAGCCTGACACACAACACCTGGGATGGGGAGCTTCCGGCACCTTCCATGCCGCCCACAGAGGAGGCTTTGTGTGGCCAAAGGGATGCAGGCGGCTGCAGGATGGAAAAGACCCCTGAATTCAGCTGCTTTTACCCATCTATCAGAAACGCGTTTTGACTGAAATTTTGCACATGGAAAATTGCATTGATGACCTTTAAATTTTCTAGTTAAGTGGCACGTTTGTTTATAATGTTGCTACAGCCAGACGGGGTGCCATAATGGCACGATTCCAAGGGGCCCTGAGTGACAGCCCTGCTATGATATGCTATGATGTTGTAGCTTCCAAATGGAGTCAGATACAAAACCTTTATAATTGGTGCTTCAATTGGAACTAAATTTGAGAAAAATTGGTCATAAGATGAGCACACAATTAATAGGCCTCATATATAAGATTCGGATTCTTTCTTTAAATTCCTGTCTTTTTTTTACACTGTTGATATTGATGTTTCCTTGAACATCTGACTGGTGGTTTTCTACCTTTCGCTTCAGTCTGAGCAGAACATCTGTCAGGTCACTGAGGTCCACAGGTCAACATAAAAGGACAGACGTGAATGGGGGGGCTGTTTATGTGCTCGTGTAAGGTATGGTGGGGGCTGGCTTGTTAGAGGAATCAGGGCTTCCTATCCAGGACAGAGCTGTAAATTCCGGTGTGACGTTAACGAGCACAGACCGCAGCCACAGAAAAGTGAAAATAGAGATGTTTTCTCCTGACCTCAGGCAGGTAAGCCCTGGGGACGGTCTCGCTCCCCCCTGACGCCGGACGGGTGCTGGCGGTGCCGTGTGGCACAGGCCGTGTGGCAGCACCAGATGGGCATAGCATGATGGCACAAGGTGATGCCTTTGGTCATTTCCACAGGCTCTCCAGATGGCCACTCTCCTTCTGCAGCCAGAGAGCCTTTCCACAGATCATCTGGAGCCCGGACAACAGGACACACGCTGTCCCATAATGCACCTCTGATGTTGGGAATGAGAAAGCTGGCTACGTTTATCAATGGATGTTAGATACCCATTCTCTCTCTCTCGCTCTTGCTCTCTCTCTCTCTTTATATCTCTTTCTGTCTGTCTTTATGTGTCGCTCTGCCTCATCTTCTGTCTCTCTCTCTCTCTCTCTCATACAAGCACACAAGCTCCCTAGGAAGTGAGTATAAAAATTTTCCTTCAGACTGGGTTTTGCGGCATTTTAACCAGCTTTCGCTGTATAGTCCAGTTCGCCGTTCTCCCAGTCAGTATCTGCAGCCGGATTTGACATTTTCCAGGACAATGTTTTACCATTTCACTTTTCCCATTTGTTCTCTTTTAAACTCATCACCCAAAAGAGTATTTGGGTTTTTGAAAGGTTTCTGTGTCACGTATTCCTTCTGCTTGTTTGCTGCATGGAAATACCGAGTAGCCCTCCCGCCCCCAACGCAGCCGGGGTCGTCGCTTATTTGATCCTGGGCTTTTTTTCCAGCCGGAGTGGATCGAATTACCCTGATTGTATAAATAGTATGAATGATTTCCGCTGGCAGATATATAACGCAGGTATCTCTTTACAAAGCTTCCTCCTCTGGCCGACTCGCTGCCTTTGCCCTGCCTCAGAAATCCCTCAGCCCCTAATCCCCTGAGCAACAAAGGTCTGCTTCTCTGCTTAGCGTGGCGTGGCTTTCTGTGCGCGGCGGCCGGGGCTGTTCTAAAGGCCAAAAGCCTCCTGTTTACAATTTCCCTATTCCTGTTTTTAAGGCTGCGCCGCAGGCTGCCACAAAGGGCCGGGTTTGTCCAGCGGGAACAAGGGGGCCATTAGAGGAGAAATGAGGAAGGAAGGAAGGCAGCTTCAAGTGGATGACCCTGGGGGGAGGGGGGACAAGGTCCCTTTGGGAGGGCACTCGAGAGGGGGCACTGAGGGTGTAGGGCCTTTTTTGGAATGCGTAAGTGGAGCAGGAAAGACGATGACTCCTCTTTACATTTCCGTTCACTGGCGCAGGTTCACTTTGCCCCCCCGACAGCCACCTTAACCCTTTCAGCGCCCGGCTCCACCCTGCCCCACCCGCACTGTACGAGGTCATCAGTTAAGTTAGGCCTTCCTCACTCACTCCCTCTGCAGATCGACGTCACAGATGGACAGTCCATTCTGTCCCGGCATCGTCGTCTGACAGCATCTGCCGCATTTGTGTCTTATTCACGCGGTGAGCAGGCAGTGCTTTGGCCCTTAACCCGGGCTGATCCCTGCCCCGGGTCCCTGCTCCGTACCCCCAGGCCTGTGGATCGCCAGCCTCTCTGACGTCAGCTGAGCAAGCGGACCCAGCAGAGGTGGGGTCCTGGCCACGCACTCAACCCAGAAACGCTCCCTCCGGGGAGGGCTAGGAGCTGCAGAAGCAGGCAGATAGACTCCCTGCACACAGTGAGGAGCAGTGAGGGATCAGGACTGGGGAGAAGATTTGCTAAGGGGGGGCGCTCTAATTAATATGCAAAGGGAGGTGAATGAGAGAACCAGGGAGAGAGCGAGAGATTGGGGGAGAGAGAGACACCGAGAGACAGACAGAGAGAAAGAAAGAGACACACCAAGAGACAGACAGACAGAGAGAAAAAGAGACACACCAAGAGACAGACAGACAGAGAGAGAGAGAGAGACACCAAGAGACAGACAGACAGAGAGAGAGACAGACAGAGAGAGAAAGAGAGAGACAGACAGAGAGAAAGAGAGACACACCGAGAGACAGACAGACAGAGAGAAAGAGAGACACCGAGAGATAGGGAGAGAGAGCACCTCTCCTTTTCCATATGGCTGCCATTTGTCTGGGGGGGGACTTGCAGACATAAATAACACTTAAAAAAAGCGAAGGCAGAGCGGAATGCACTTCTTCCATGGGGACTGGATCTCCGGAGGCCTGGTGTCCTTCACGTCAGGGAGGGAGCAGAAAAGCTGACTCCCCAGGAGGCTGAGGGCACCACAGGACAGGCTAGGCTGGGGGGGGGGCACACCGGCAGCTAGAAGCCACGCATGTGGGTCAGCAAGAGACTCGCTGTAAAGTTACAAGAAAACAAGCGGGCAGCGGCACCCGCTCTGGCTTGGGGGGTGTAGGCTGGAGCCATGGGCCGGGGGGGAATACCGGGAATGAAGGCTGCCTCGAACCAGTGACCCAGCTCTGATTGAAGCTCTCTGCCCTGGCACAACTCAGCTGCCCTCCTGCATGCCTGTCGGCCCTGGGGCCCGGAGCAGCCTCTGTCAGCGTGCACTACGGTCACTGTGATTAACAGCCGCTCGGCATGCCGTGGAAGGCTCGTTCCGGACCCTTCCTTCCTGCTGCAAGTGGAATTCTCATTAAGTCATAACTACTTTTCAAGAGGCGCATTCTTCTCAGGGGCGGGGGGTGGGGGGGGCTAAGCTGTCCGGCTCTCCCCAATGGAAGCGGATCGCAAAAATGTTACAGGCCGGCCATTTGGGATTTGCCGTGAGATGTGGGGAGAATCCATTAGGCCAGCAGGCAGGCGGCACGAATCGCTGCCGATTATTTTGATATCACATAAGCGGGGATTCAAAAAAGGCCCCCAAGTTTAACTTTTAATTCTTTGCCTTTTCCGTTTTTAAGGACAGGAACAGCCTGCTAGCAGCTGCTGCTTTTGGATTCCTCTCTGTAGCCCGTGTTTGGGCAGTGTGTGCGTGCGTGCATGTATGTATGTCTGTGTGTGTGTGTGCGTGCGTGTGTGTATGTCTGTCTGTGTGTGTGCGTGCGTGCGTGCATGTATGTATGTCTGTCTGTGTGTGTGCGTGCATGCATGTATGTATGTCTGTCTGTGTGTGTGCGCGTGCGTGCGTGCGTGTATGTATGTCTGTGTGTGTGTGCATGCGTGCATGTATGTATGTCTGTGTGTGTGCGTGCATGTATGTATGTCTGTGTGTGTGCGTGCATGTATGTATGTCTGTCTGTCTGTGCGTGCATGTATGTATGTCTGTCTGTGTGCGTGCATGTATGTATGTCTGTCTGTGTGTGCGTGCGTGCGTGCGTGTGTGTATGTATGTCTGTCTGTCTGTGTGCGTGCGTGCGTGCGTGTGTGTATGTATGTCTGTCTGTGTGTGTGTGCGTGCGTGCATGTATGTATGTCTGTGTGTGTGCGTGCATGCGTGTGTGTATGTCTGTGTGTGTGCGTGCGTGTGTGTATGTCTGTGTGTGTGCGTGAGTGCATGTATGTATGTCTGTGTGTGTGTGTGTGTGCGTGCGTGCATGTATGTCTGTGTGTGTGTGTGTGCGTGCGTGCATGTATGTATGTCTGTGTGTGTGCGTGCGTGCGTGCGTGTGTGTATGTATGTCTGTCTGTGTGTGTGTGTGCGTCGTGCATGTATGTATGTGTGTGTGTGTGTGTGCGTGCGTGTGTGTTTGTGTGCACGTGTGTGTGGCTCTTTGTCCCCAAGCCCTATGATAATTACTCAGCAACGCCCCCCGCAGCCCTGCAGGGAGCCAATGACAGCGGCAGTGAGGCGGCTAGAGAGTCACCTGATGCTCAGCTTCCTCCCGCTGGGATTCTGTCGCTAAGAGCCGGCCGCTCTGGGCTTCCTTACCTGGAATAAATGTATCGCCAGGGCTGATTGGCTTCAGTGCCCCCTTGCTTTGCCCTCTCATTTAGCAATTAGTCGGGGTCCGTGCTTTTCCTGCCGTTTCCTGAGTGCGTGTAAAATGATAGGTCTCCCCCGGCTGTGTGTAATGAGGGCAGTCCCACAGGAGACGTTAACAAAGCCCGCGGAGAGGCACCGGAGAAACACGAGCACAAATAAGCGCCGGGGGCCAGTCTGGCACGGAAACGCTTAAGCGTGAAAAGCGGCGCCCCGCGGGAAGCCGATGCGTGGCGACATTAAATAGCGGCACTTACTGCTAAAAACACCATTACAGAATATCCAGAATGATGATCCTGTCTATAGCCATGCATGCATATGAATATACATATGTGGGGGATGTGTTTACTTTGTTATGTAAGCATAAAAGGTGCCATATAAATAAAATGCATTATTATTATAGGATATATACAGAAGTAGGCGGCTCCCCTTAAGAGGCACAGGGGCCTCTGGTTCTGGCCTTTCTATCAGAGAAGCAGGCAGCTGCCCTCCGGCTCGCTGCTTCCTCTGACTCCACCTCTCTTCTCCTTAACAGAGGAGTGTTTTCGTGGCCCCTGGGGGCCCCTCGCCGGGAGACCTAGGCTCTGCTCCCAGAGGCCACATCTCTCTCTTCCCCCTTTTCTGTCTTTTGACGGAAGGAGGCAGGGTCACGCGGGGAGCCATTGACGCACGCGCTCAAGGCAGGGGAGCGGAGCGCGTCTGGGCATGCATTTTTGGCATCTGAATGGGGCCCGGGAGCCATTGTGGGTCGCAACAGTTGGCTGACCGCTTCCATTCAAGGGCCGAGCACTCGCTAGGAAAAAGAAAATTAAATAAAGGACTCAAAGCAAAAGTCGGAAGAATGGATCCTTTTTTCCTGGCCCCTGTTGCATCACCCGGGATGATAACGAGGTTGGTCTTGAAGTGGCCCCTCCCTTTGCGTGTCCGCCATGCGTAAACATCAGACGGGGCCCCCTAAATGAGGCACGAACGACGCACAGTTCTGCGGGGAGGAAGATGCAAACTCCCACCCTCAATTACACTCAGCTTGACCACAAATCAAATTTTGTTCTGTGCCACTTTTGTACAAGTCCTGTTATGAAGTCCGAAGCCACAATTTCTGATAGTGACGGAGGTGAGCCTGGGATATGCGGCTGCTGTAAGCTTACACGCTCACAGACAAACACCCATGGCGCGGGTCTCTGTTAACCTGATAGTGACGGAGGTGAGCCTGGGATATGCGGCTGCTG
>JABFEA020000002.1:6007129-6028238 GCA_019775915.2 Cyphomyrus plagiostoma | reverse complement strand
TCTTTCATACCCCCCCCCCCCCCCCCCCGGCCCCCCCGGGGTGTTTGGGTGTGGGTTGTGGGGGTTGTGGTGTGGGGGGGGGGGGGGGGGGGGGTTGCATAGATCACATTTGAGGACCAAAGTGTAGTAAAACCTGAAATTTCCCTACTTTTGGGGAGATCTTTTAAGGTCCCCATTTGGATAACCTCAGTTTTATAAATGTCTGTGGATGCAAAAAAAAAGTAAAAATGCCAAAAGTCTTGTATTTTGGTTGGTTACTTTTGGTTAAGGTTAGGGATGGGTAGAGGTTAAGGGTGTCGTGGTTGGGATTAGTGTTTTTCCCATAGAAATGAATGGTGTGTGTGTGTGTGTGTGTGTGTGTGTGTGTGTGTGTGTGTGTGTGCCCTTCGTAGCCAGGCAGGGATGGCTTCTCCACGCGATTGTGGTGTCAGCAGCGTGAGTAAGCGGGAACCTGGATGACAGAGCGGAAGGGATTTGCTCGGCTTATATGTGACCGCGGTGGGGGGTGACGGGGGGGCAGCGTGGGGCGGCTCCCAGTGGAGGTCCTGGGAAGGAGCACGACCCACCTGGTCTCCAGATGAAAGCCCAAAGCTGAGTCAGACATGGCACAAGACAGCTGTGAATAAATCATTTAACTTTTTTACACAGAATTTTGTAATATATATCTGGTTAACATGGAGAAATCTGCCAGAGGATACAAGTATAAATCTATATTAAAGCCCGGTTTTTTGGTTTTTCCCAAATTCATACCCAAACCTCATAAAACAACATTTTGAATGTATTAAATTATAGTAGTAAGAGACACGCCAACTAAATATTGCATGAAAGTACTGATTCAGTGCCGAAGAGTCACTGGGAGTCAGAAATGCTTCCTGCATGCCGTCGCATGCCTGTCACATGCGGGCCGTATGCCCATCGCATGCATGTCATATTCCCGTCGTATGCCCATCACATGCCTGTCATATTCCCGTCATATGCCCATCGCATGCCAGTCATATTCCCGTCATATGCCCATCGCATGCCTGTCATATTCCCGTCGTATGCCCATCGCATGCCTGTCATATTCCTGTCGTATGCCCATCGCATGCCTGTCATATTCCCGTCGTATGCCCATCGCATGCCTGTCATATTCCCGTCGTATGCCCATCACATGCCTGTCATATTCCTGTTGTATGCCCATCGCATGCCTGTCATATTCCTGTCGTATGCCCATCTCATGCCTGTCATATTCCTGTCGTATGCCCATCGCATGCCTGTCATATTCCTGTCGTATGCCCAGTACAGTTTATGGCAGCGCCCCCTCTGCTCGCCATTTTATCTTTGGGTTGATTATTTCTTTTACTTGACTTTTTAATGGCATAGAGGTTAATGCAACTTGTGCATATATGAATTATATTTATATTACATCGTGGGGACCAAATGTAATCACAATGTAATAAAAATATGTCATTTTGACATTGTGTGACCATTTTTCAGGTTCCCACAAAGATCTACAATGCAATCATTAACCTAAAAATATTTTGCTTAGCTACGTACGGTTAAGGTTAGTGCATGCTCCTTATCTCTGGGTAGGGGTTAAGGTTGTCATGTTGGGATTAGAGTTTTCAGCATAGCAAGAAACGGAAAGTCCCCACAAAGTTATAATTACAAAGCCGTATATATATGTCTGTGTGTGTGTGCATGCATATGTTTGTGTGTGTCTGTTTATGTGTGTGAGTGTGTGTGTGTGCAAGTTTAAGTGTGTATGTGTGTGTGCATGTTTGAAGGTGCGTGTGTGTGTATGGTTTAGAGAGCCAGCAAGCTGGAGTTCAGGGGCTCTAATAACACCTGACTCTTTTTAGTACTTCTGATCACAAGGGCCGTAGGATTAATGGGGTGGGGCTATGGATATCCCACCATCTATTTGGATGTGAAGGGGGGGGGACCGGATGGAGCAGCGGGGGCCACCTGGAACAGGTGGAGGGAGGGGGACAGGACAGTGGAAGGCTACTTCTGCAGTTTAGCTGGGTTGGTTCCCCACCTGGATGGAAACTTTCTGTCGTGTTTTATGGGGCCCAGGGCCCCGGGGCCTGGCTGTGCCTGACAGGGGCCCCACAGGAAGCCTGGACATCTTCAGCTTTACACTCCTTCTACAGCATGGAGACCAGGGCAGCAAGGGAGATCTCTCTCCCTTTCTCTCCCTCTCGCTCACAAGTCACCCCCCTCGCCAAGCTCCTAGGTTGGGTTGAGGACGGATACAGCCCCCCCCCATGGGTAGGGTGTCTGCGCAAGTTTCCAGACTTGCAGAGCGTTCATTTCTCAAAGCGAGTCCCGACACAGACCCTAGCAATGCTTCATTCCCCTGTGTTGTGTAACGAGGTCTTGGGCCAAGTGAAACTGATCAGTCAACACAAGGACAAACCTCATAATAAGGACTTGGCAGGCTGATGGCAGCCCTGCGTTTCTGAACAGGCTGAGCTGCCGTTTCAATGTGCTTTTAGTTTATCGTATCAGGGGAACGTTTACTAGAAAGGGTAGGAGTGACTGTATCTTCGTCGCACCTATAATTACCTCTTAATTTAGCTCAGAGGTACCAAGTACAGTACTTGCTCAATTGTATCAAGGGCAAAAAAAAAATGTGTGTGCTTATGTGTGTGTGTACTCTCAACCAGGGGACATAAATCACAGCCGCAGTCACACGGTACCCAGCAAACCTACCGCCAAGGGCTCAAACACAGAACTGGACCGTATGACCAAATGAAATGCTCAGCAAACTGAATCTATTGAGCCCTTGAAGAAAATGTGCTAGTAAAAAACAAAGACGAACTCCACCTTTCCTATGATCTGCTAGAGACATAATTATAAGTGACCCTCTGTAACTATGGGCAGCAGATATCATTTAACTTTTTTCTTGGCTCTTGTTATGATGCAAACCTCCCCATGTGCCTTTTAAGAAATGTTATACTTAAGCAGGACAGTTACATAACAGAGACTCTTCTCTGCCCCCTTGCATCCATGACCTGATATTAGCTGGAATCTGAGCACTTCATCCCATAAACGAAAAAATGTGTTTGAAGTTGCGCCATTATGACTTTTACGGCACAATGCTGCCACCGTGTGGCCTCAATTTGCAATGATTCAACGACCGTTCATGTTCTAATGTGACGTGCCGAGAAAGGCAGAGAAAGCACTCGGCATAAAACAACCACGGACACCATGAAATATTTACATTACATTTAATTAGCGGGTTACGATTTCAGGTGAGAACATCTTAGCGGCTCATATGTGAATACAAGGGTTTGTTTAAACGATTCTAAGACATATGATCTCAGACTATCAGTGAAATACAGTACAGTGTGTGATCTTGAACTGTTACATATTAAACTAGTCAGTGTGTTACTCAGAGGTCACTGATATCATAACAGGAAATTACATGTTTGTAATTCACTAATATCCTCCTCACTTGGGACACAACAAAGCATCAATTTCAATGCCTTTACCGTAATGGCAAGCCTGAATATTTTAATTATATCATTTTCATTAATATTCACTTTATATAACAGTCAAAGACATAGATAAATATTTATATTTAATGTATATAGCTATATATAGCACCTCATACAAAGAGGTGATACCATTTCAGTTTTTCCACATTTTAACATGTTGATGCACCTAAATGCCAGACACTGTACAGTTTATGGAAAAATGATGCTCTTATTTTACGTTTAACTGGCTGATTAATGGATACATGTATTACAGTAAAGTGAAAAAACAAGTTTCATGTAAGCACATTTTCTACCTAAATAATATTTTAAAAAAAGATCTTATATGTAAGTAAAAAAATAAAGATTTAATTCATCATTAGTGATATGTAAGTTGTAGTGCACAGTATAAGGACGATAGTCACCAAGACTATTCAAGCTGTGAAGGCCTGTGTACTTACAGATAAAAGCCGAATCATTTGTATCAGCTATAATCACATGTTAGCGGTGACAGAAATTTCTGTGAGCAGCAAGTTTAGTGTTTCATTATGTCAGTAGATAGGAATAAATTGCCTGAAATAACGTTTTACTGGGAGAGGGCTTGGTCTTTCCCCTCTGTGGGCCCGTCTTCATTTGCTTGTGTTGTCTATTATGCGAGGTAAGAAGTAGACAGCCTTCTGTCCCATGTGGGTCCTCGGTCCAGCCTTGGGCCGTCCGTTCTTCTTGATGCCAACATACCAGCCTTGGTCCTGATACTTCTGAGACATGTAGGTGTTGTAGTGATTCTCCTCCAGCTTCTCCAGAAAGTAACACTCGTCATTCAGGTTGGACTGGAAAAACGTGGAAACAGAGGTGAATCTTTGCTCACCTTTGCCAGAAATCATTTTACACAATAAAATAAACCGGTCAACAAACGATTTGGCAGGAAGCTCACTGTGCCGTAAAGCTGGCCCCGCTCGTTCATGGCCAGGTATAGCGCCGCCTCCCGGCCCTCGATCACCACTACACCGATGCTGACGGCTTTCAGCCGCATCACATCTGCAACAGGGAAGCGTCGCGTCAGCAGGAGATGGGGAGCAGACGCCATCCTGACACTTTGGCTGAAGCTGGATGTCGAGGCGGCACTCAGATCCTGTTTTCAGCAGTCACACACGCATCTCTATCTAAATCCACAAGCTATGCAATGCAGGTGCTTGTTAACAACGTTAACAGCTGTGCCCCAGAGCCCCCGGCTTCAGTCTCTTTAAATCTGATGAAATTTCTTATGAAATGCATGCCAAGGAAAATGACTCACCGTATATCACTGGCTAAGATTAAAATACAACAAAGGTCTGTCATGTGGCCACGTTACCAGAGGCAATGCCGTTCTACATCAAGCACCTTTCATTGCTCGTAGATAAGTGGAGCCTTTTAAACGCCGGTGCTAGAAGAGCAGCACGGCACTAATAAGGCAATGGCGCTGCTTATATAAAAATGTCAAAATACTACTCGCCCGCAATTAATCTCCCGAAGGCAAGCGATCGGAGGACGATGGGAAAATCCCGGCTGCCCCATCGCCCCGGTACCAGCGCGGCGCCCTGTAAACAAACAACTGCTATCAGCCTTAATCTCGCCGGCAGCCTTACTGTAAACGTCGTCCTCGTCCCTGCTGCCCTCCACCGTGCCATCAGACAGGATCCGCAGATGATATCCGCCGTTCAGGCAGTACAGGCGCATCAGCTTCTTGTAATCTTGCATGTCGATCCTGAAATTCTCCGGCGCCAGCGGAAACACCGTTATCTCCCCTTCCGTCATTTTGCTGGCAGCCTCCTGGCGTCCCGATTACGGTAAGAGTAGGTGCGCATATAGCGTAGTGACGGGGTATGTACCACTCTCCCGGAGGGGGTCCGCGGGGCGCTGCACTGCCACCCTCATTGGCCTCCGATCGGGCCCCCGCTTATCCCAGCAATCTGGGAAAGTACCCAGCGCTGCGCCAGTTCTGTAAGCAGCCAAAGGTGTCCCGGAAGAAGCCTGAGCGTGTGCCGAAAGAAAAAAAAATCGAGAAAACACATAAAATCACATTAAAATTCCGTTAAACCACAAGAAAATACCGGTAAAGCATATCAATTTATATTTACATGTTTACAATGCAACCAGATACCAGGAGGTCAAAGGTAAGAAAGCCACGGTGAATATTTACAGACTGATGCCGCTGCAAATTTACGTTTAATATCATCAGTCCAGGATCGTCAATAACTTCGCATGCCACGTATGTGTTTATTTTAAAATATACCCGCGTCCAGAAGCGATTCTTATCGGCTTTCCTTCATGAAGAAAAATAGAAATGATTTAACGAGTTTTCCATCTAAGGAAACTATTTGCTGCTGTCAGTGTAGCTCACCCATAAATCCACATCTGAACAGTAGCTGCAGTAAAGCCCCGTTAACGTTAAAATTCAGTAATTTGGCAAGTCTCTACATACAAAAGAATTTTGGAAAAGTGTCAGCGGCTGCCAGAAAAAAGCAGCCTGTGGAATGTGATGGTATTGTGCAGAAGGACCATTTTCCGGGAAGTTCATTCTGTTACTGGCCATGGGAGGCCTGGCAGCCCCTTGAAATGCAAGCAAGTCGCTCCAAGTGTGTCTCCAGTGACAAGCAGCCGGCCGGGGAGCTTGAAGAGATTTACCTGTGAAAATGCCTCTGGAGAATCGCCAAAGGTGGCAGCATTTCCATATAACATGTCTGCACACGGGATAGTGAATGAGCTCTCAGTGGTCTGCTTGACATCCTAGCTCTGTCTGTGCGCTTCGCTCTCTCGCCCACAAGTGTTTATCCCTTATAGACACACCCTGCCCTAAAATGGCCCTCACAAGTCTATATTTATCTCAGCTAGTGAGCTTGGCAGCTGAAAATGGGCAATGTCATAATACCATCCTGTCAAAGTGAGTGGTACGTCCCGGCAAATGCACCTGCTTTGAACCGGAAGGTAGGGGAAGGTTGCAGAAGTTGGTTGAGGACTAAGTGGGAGCCATTTTGTCTGAAGGTTTCTAAGAGAGCAGCCATAGAAAATGAATGCAAAGCAAACAGCAGACGCTCAAAAGCAACTCACTTTATTTAATTTCTTTCCTTCCTTTTTCCCGTTCTGTACTTCTGTCTAATGATGTTTTATGTATCACAACACATCCATGTAAAGCACTTTGGGACAACTCTGTTGTGAAAGGCATATATAAAAATAAATTGAATTGAACTGAACAGAACTGAACTGAGCTCACTTATGAGCAAAATGAACACTGTGAGATCTGGTCAACATCCCCAGCTTACAGTGCTACATCACAACCTGAGCTGCAATAATGTGGGTCATTGATTTATAACAAGGTGTCAGCCACTGCAAAGCCAGCATTCAAGTGCCTTGTGTGATTTGCTTAGTCTCAGGATCCACCATCCCTCAGGAACATCCCTGCTCTTGCTCTGATAAACACTCATTTTAGCTGCAGGGGCGTCTCACAAGGCCACAAGGTCAGTCTCTGCTATTTTCCTTTTTAAATCAGTGACTTTACGCAGCAGATCCACAGAAGTCAGCCAGCTAGCAGGTTTCTCCTGCATCATTGATCCCATCCAGACCCAGGACCCCCTGCGATACATCTAAGGAGGCGTGGTGAGTCACTCTGAGACCTCACACCTCCAGGGTTGAAGCTTTTCCTTGCTGCCTGGTGTGTTTAGTGTTTGCAGGATCTCCTGAGGGTTTTCTCCCTCAGTTTCCTGCCGAAGCCAAAAGACACGCTTTCCAGGCGGAATGACTTCACCAGTGCATGCTGGGATATGGTCCCCTTTTACCACAACGTATATGGGGTTATGTCCATTGTCATGACAGTCAGTATAAGGCTGCTCATGATGGCACCTATCTTGGCATGATGTCACCTACCTTGGCATTTCCAAACACTTCATGAGAATTGTGAGGAAATTTGTAACAATAAGAGCACAACAGCTGAGAAAATTATTTACTCCAAAGAAACACAATAAATTTGATATTGGCACCAACACTCTGTGTTTTGTTACACTGTATCAGCTCATCAAGCCCCATTCACAAAGGCAAGGGATGGAGTCAGATTCAGTCAAGATAGAGGTCTGAAAAGCACAGACTCTGTAGGTCCCTGAACAGGATAAGCGGTTATAGAAAATGGATGGATGGATGGATGGTATGTGTGTTTACTATAACCTGCCTGAATGTTTTATTAAAAATGATTGCAGTTCATATGCTGTACCCCACAAATGATCCATTTAGTCCAAGTAGTGATGTCATTAAGAATATCAGTGTATCAGAGTATGCAGTCGCTCTCCCATTCTGGCATGACCTGGCTGCAGAAAGCCTTTTGACAGCGGCATCAAATGCTTAGCAGGGGAAAACTTGAAGCAACATTCTAGCATGTCTAAGAAATGCAGACAGGAAAGGATTAGCTCTAGAATAACTAAAAATCCAGGTTCACGGTGTGTGTGGAGTTTGAATGTTCTCCAGTTGAAAGACAAACAGGATAATTGGCTTAATTGCCCGTTATGTGTGAGCGTCCTACTATCGACGCCATGACCTTATATTAGAGAAGCAGTTATGGAAAACGTGAATGAGTTATGCAACTTTAACTTTAAGACGTATTTATATTATTCCTCTGCCCGCCTAGTCACACACTAAAAATACACGAATTTTTCAAAATCAGAAGATTCTCCCTAGGCATAAAGGCTCAGTAAAGAGATTACCTAAAAAGCCTGCGGTGTGTTACCGCGGGAGGGCGGTTGTACAGTACTCATATTCGCCAGCAGATGGCCGCAGAGGTGAACAGAATGGCCGTAAGGCATGGATTTTTTAGAACAGGTAAGTGATTTAAAAATGTTCAGACATGGTATATATTTTGACATATCAAGAGGAATCAGGTGCCGCAGTGTCATGCATTACTTTAATTCACTTAGCTTATGCCCTTGTTTCTCTCCATTTGTATATGTGGATATTTCAGAAAAACATTTCAGGTTTCAGGGTTGATGTGCCCTGCGATCGACTGCCATCCTGTCCGTGGTGAACCCCATGTCTGTGCCAGGTGCTGCCTGGGATTGGCTCTAGGGCTCCCATGATCCTGAGCAGGGTAAGCGATTGTTAGATGGATGGATACGTAAACTAATCAATCACATTAATACTCTTTCTGACTGCGACGCCGTACAACTGTGTCCGAATTTTCACATGACGTTTTGCCTTCTCAAAGCCATTAGACTGAATAGAATGTAAAGGAATACGGCCAGGAAAAGCGCATCCGTGTGAAGCGAATTCGCTTCGGGTTTAGACTCCCCGCCCAAGCATGACATCATCTATCTTCAGTATACAGCCAACCAATCAGCGGATGCGGATGGACCTCACTGGGCAGAGCGCGCCGAGATCCTGCGCTGACATTGGTCCGTCTAACTGTCAGTCATATGACGTCCCGATTCAGGGTAGGTTGGTGCTGAGCCTGAGTCTGGATCGCGCGGCCGCGGTTAAAGAGCCGCGGAAAGAATCCGTGTCCGTCGTTCTCTGCTGTAGCCCGTTCGCTTCGCTTCCTGCAGGATGACGGTGTCCGTGCATCCCTGTCTCAGGACTGTCGTGCTTACGGTACTGTGTTCGGATTAAATATGGCATAGGTGGGCTTGGAGCCGTGCCAGCCGTAGCGAGTCGCGTACCCACCCCAGCCGGAGAGCCGGCGGTGCTTCGCCCGGCAGCGTAAGCAGCGATACCCGTTTCGCCAGCGGTCGTCTTGAGGGTTAAGCAGACAACGGGGCGGCGTCTTCTGTCCTCCCGGTAGTTTGGATACTGACCAGTTGGCTCGCGAGTAGCGAGTCCCCTGAAGGATTTGCTCACGCCCGGCGGTTGCTGCGGCTTTGGTCCCAGCGCAGACATGGGGCTGCCCGCCCTGGAGTTTAGCGACTGCTACTTGGACAGCCCCCAGTTCCGCGACAGGCTGAAGTCTCATGAGCTGGAGCTGGACAGGACGAACAAGTTCATCAAAGAGCTCATCAAGGACGGCAAGGCGCTCATTCAGGCGCTGAGAAGTAAGCCTTTCGACAGCCGAGCCGCGCCGAACCGAACCGGGACGGGCGGTTCTGACGGCCAATACATGCCCCTTGTCGCTTCCGAGCGGCAGTCAGACCGCTGGTCCATCCCTTAGTCATTCAGACAGATATCTAATTGATTACTTACTTAATGCCGGTGTCCAGTCACATCGATGGCAGGTGTGATGTCGTCCATTGAGGGCTAATGGGTATCATTTCTGGATCAGAACCCTTTGAGCTCTTAACTCAAGGTCACAGTGTCCTGCCGCAGCTGCTCGGTGTGAGGAGATGGACCCGGTTCCAGGTGGACCAGGACACATACGGGGTCTCAACATGCTGCTTCTCTGTGTCCATTGAAGGGTCAGGTCGTTTCAAGGAGTAATTTTATTATTACGGGAACGGGGTTTGGTCGCATGCTTTATTCTTGGTTTTATTTTTATTCATGCTGCTTTTAAAGATGTTATTCTGGTAGTAGGTTAGCATGTGCTCATCTGCATGCACACTTTCTAAGGTAAAAGCTGATTAAATCCCTTTGCCTGCAGTAGATTCCTCGCTGTAGATGTTTGACCTCAGAGCCCCTTCTGCACCAATCACAAAGATTTCTGGCTGCCGTTTTAAATTCTGCTTTGAATTTATTCAGCATGGTGGTTCAGCCACTCTGAATCCTGGATCCCACAGAGGTTGTTGATAAATGGGCTAATTTTTCGCTTGGCAGGGTAACTGTTTGGGCATGTTGGTGAGTTTGGAAATTCAGCATAAGCATGGCATGCAGCCAAAGTTGACCAGTTCCATTTTAAAGGAGTGATGAACCTCATTGGATGTGACACGCCAAACCTGTTTCAAGTTAAGCATAAGGAACAGACATTGTTCGAAATAAACTGAGAGCTAATTTCATGTTCGCCTTGGCTGGACAAGCCTGTGACCTTCATCTGCCTTCTAGTATTGAGAGAGAATTTCATACTTCCCCTGTGGTCCTTCATGCCTGTTGTGTGACCCCGACACCACCTGTCATTAGCAGGCTGGACCTCGAACCACAGCCTTCAAATCATGGTCATTACACACATTCCCCCAAAATTACAGTTTGCGTTGTTGCTGCAAAAAAATAATGGTTATCTAGTTTAATTCTGAAATGGTTTAGTTCTGTAAGATAGGGTCCTGTGTGACTTCAAATCATGAGAGAAGGTGTGTACTGGCCTTGATTTCACAACTGGAGCTGGGTGTTGTGTGAGGATAGTCATTGTATTCATTGTTAGTGAGTTGTAACAAACTATGCCAGTCTGCTGAAATACTGACCCACAGATGACATCATTGCAAAGAATCAGGTCAGATGGGTGTGCAAACTGGGAGACACTGGGCCAGGTTTAGGTGACGAGCTTAATGCTGATCACAGCCTCAACTTGGAGATCCTGGGGTGAGGGGCTAATTAGGTCTATGCTTTCTAGTTTCTGGTTAGACCAATACCAGTGAAACTAGCTTGAATTGCTTGGTCTGTTTTTGATGCATTTTTATTTAA
Organism: Cyphomyrus plagiostoma; assembly: GCA_019775915.2. Taxonomy (NCBI): domain Eukaryota; kingdom Metazoa; phylum Chordata; class Actinopteri; order Osteoglossiformes; family Mormyridae; genus Cyphomyrus; species Cyphomyrus plagiostoma. Next base: position 6,017,220 of record JABFEA020000002.1, on the reverse strand, counting down.
TCACTTATTTAATGAGTTCTGTTGTTCATGCCAAAGTTTTTAATTAAAATTAATAGGTTCTCTGCTTGCTGTCCAGTTCAAGTCTTTCACTGGAGAATGCAGTGTGCAGTTCAATGGCTTCCTTCAGCTAAACCAGACAAGATGATCTCCAGTCGAGAGTGTCATAGTCTGCATCCTACCATCATCTCACTTTTCCATGTAATTCCATGTAAAGATCCTTTCTAGAAAATTCTGTGACTCTGTCCCACAGGTGGCTTTTCAGATTTTTTTCCGTACATAACAGAACACGAAGTTCAGGTTTTTTTTATTCACTGTGTAGAGGCACCACAGTCAGCGGAGCTTTGAAGTAACCTGACTCTCTCTTATCAATGTTTTTCAAGGACCTGCAGCAGCTGCTACCTTTTAAATGGATTCATTAATTTAAATGAGTTATTTAATTGCTTAAGGGCGAGGGATGTTGAATTAGTCATTATCTGAAATGGTTGAAATGGAATAGAAGCCCATGCTTTTCATTGTTACTGGTCTCCTCAGGATGTTACTGGCAGAGACCCTGAAGGTTGCACTGGGCTTACGCTTAGATGTTGTTTGCTCTTCTACATCCTGTGGGTCTCAGCCCCCCCATCTGGTCACCTGAACGGGGGACATGCCCGGATCGTGTCTCTTCACCCCCCGCCAGCATGTCATGCTTTCTCTAGAAGTGCAGGCTACAACAGACCGGCCTGTACCAGCAGCTCCAGGGGGGTGGGGGGGGGGCGGCACATGTCCTTCGGGGAGATCCAGCCGATGAATGGAGGTACTCAAGTTACAAGCGGTAATGGCTTTAACTCTCCCATCCTAGTGTCGATGCTTTTTCCCAGAATCCCCTCTATCTTCTGGGACTGTATTGTGTAAAATCAGGCCAGCTCTTCGAATGTCTCGTTTCTGTGGAAGGGCAGGGAAGATGGCCTGGGTGAGATTCAGTGTTACTCCTTTCCACCTTGTCATTACCTTTCTGTTTGGTTTGTATCACTGCTGTCTTGTATGACTGCTTTTCTCTTTCTCTCTTTTTCGAGAGGTTGATGATGTTTAATTGCTGCTTTGTTGTCCTTCGAGTGAATATGATTTCAGCATTTATATCCCCTAAGTGCTCTTTCCCAAAGCCTTAGGAGCTTTATTCCACTAAGAATGAATTGGCTTGGGTGCCCCGTCCTCTACCAGCTTCTGCCTCGTTTGCAGAGTCAGCAGAATTTATACGCTTGTGGCTTCTAAGAATGTGTCTTTGAGGGGGATGAGACCAAACTGGGCAAGTTGAAGGGAATGAAAGGCAGGGAGTGGGCTCTGTACAAGGCCTCCATGTGAGTCTGTGCCCGCGCGTCTCTGTGCCCGCGCGTCTCTGTGCCCGCGCGTCTCTGTGCCCGCGCGTCTCTGTGCCCGCGCGTCTCTGTGTGCAGAGTAAATGTCACTAAACCCCGGTTGGGTCTGGACCTTTGGCCTGTTAAGATTTTCTAAGCTTTCCTTTTATTTGCCAGTTGCTCCATTCCAAGTCACCCATTTCAGAATCATGGAAGCCGTGCAGGCTGTCTGGCTGCTTCTGTTTGCCACTGGTGGCAGCCTCTGGCTTGCAGCCAGCCGGGCTTCACACGGAGAAGAAGCCGCCAGGCGTTTGGCCCGAAGAGGCTCCAGAGACGCTGCTTTTCCCTCCTGGCGTCCTCATGGGCCCTTCAGGTGGGGCTCAGGTTCACCTTAATGGCGGCAGAGGAGACAGCAGTCTGGGAGAGGTAGCGAGTGAACGGAATGGAAAGAATGAAACACCCGAAGGGATGGGGGGGGGGGTAGTGTGCTGCTTCCTGGGCCTGGTTCAACATCTCCTGATCCGGGAAGCCGTCCCATTGCACCTTTGAGGCAGCTGCTGGCCGCCTCGAGTCGTCTGCCTGTTAACGTGGCATGCTCCAGATGGGGGGTGGTGCTTCCACCTTCTCCGGCCCGGTGAACAGAGAGGGGGCGGCAGGGGTCTTGCCACTGGGGGCTCCAGGGGACGGTGGGCAGACCGGCGGTCTCCCTCTGTGTGACCGAGCCGCCATGTCTCCCTGGCATGGTGACCATCCTGATTGGGAGCCCTCCCTGCATTTGTATGAGCTGCATCATTCTCTGCTGTCTGTCTGAAGGCCACGCTTCAGCTGGGTCGTCCTGCTAGCAGGCCCTTGATAACCTTGAGTTGCTGACTTTCATTTGCTGCTTTTCTGCTCTGAGCGTCTGCTGTGATTAGCTTGGCTCTCATCTCCCTTAAGACACGTCTTTTGTTCTGATTTTAAAGCAGGTCTGAGTTGTTAAAAGCACTCGTATCGACGGAGGAGGGATGAAAGTCTCACTCCTTTTAGATAAATGAGTTGCCCCCCGCACCCGTGGAATTCGAGAGCACCCTTAACATACAGCTCCCACGTGTTTTCCAGGTTAGGGGTCTCCTCTACCAGCTTCTGCACCCACCTCCCAGGCTCGGGGTCTTCTTGGCTAATTTCTGCAGTGTCTTCCTGGCTCAGGTTGCCCCCGACCAGCTTCTGCAGTCGTGAATCTCCCTCAGCTACCAGTAAAGGCTGGTATGGGGTGTCTTTTACACACTCTGGGTTGCAGCAGGGCTTCTGCAATGCTGGACCTGGCTATGCCACACTACGTCTTTGTCCTGCTTGGCTGGGGGTCTCCTTAAGGTCTGCATTGAATCTTTAAGCGTGCAGACACCTGCTCGCTTCAGAGTAAAGCATCGAGCCTTTTCTGAAACGGCAGCTTCCCAGTCTCCCTTCACCAACTGCTCTGCCAGCTGGATCGCCCCCGGAATGTCCCCTGGGCTTGGGCTCCTCAGCAGGCTGGTCTGGCCCCTGTGATTGACACTGATACGTCCTTACGTGAGTGTTCCATGGTCCCCTCTGTGGTGTGGCAAGGTCTGCTCTGCTCTGTGCACGAGGCTTGGTCCCAGGCGGCTGTAATGAAAGCCAGGCGTGCATGAGCACTGGTGGGATTGGGCGGGGTGTGTGCGTGCGCCTGTGCCGTCGGAGGAATGCATATCTGCTAGCTTTAAGCTGTAGGCAGCACTGAGCTCACAGGCTTTTCACCCAGAGTGACCCGTGTTAGATGAGCCACAGGTCATACATGGGAGCTCTTTGCAGATCTTGTTCTGGGCTCTTCTCTTTCCCATGAGATGTCGTAAATAACCCTGTTTACATCCCCTGTCTGCTGCAGATCCACACCTTCTCTCCTGTGTCGCTCCCCTCGCAGGATTCCTGCGTTTCGTCAGCTCGCCGTCTGGCGGAAGTACAGGCCGACAACCAGAGCCTGCAAGCCCCGGCAGGTTATCTTCGCTTTACTGGGATTCCTGCGGTCTGGCTCACCGAGGGCGACGCGTTTATGTACGCAGGAGGCAGTGGTCTGGCGTGGCACTTCCATTCACTGGAGGTTATTCTGTAACAGCCGGTCGATCTGGTTTGCCTGCGCCGCCTCCTGTTGGACAGTGTGGCTCAGTTGCTCCCTCGGGGTGACTCGGGGCCCTGAACACACACGTGATGCATGATTGGGCAGGTTTGCCTGTAGGCTACTGGGGAACACCCAGCAGACCGTCCCTGGGTCTGGGCTGAGAGGCCACGGGAATCCACCCGCCTGGTTGATGATCCTGCTTGGATTTCGCACCAAAAGCACCGCTGTAAGCGTGTAAGAGGCCGGGAGCCTGGCAATGAGTCCCCTCCACTGTGCTCACTGGGGGCTGCAAATTTGCAAGCATGGTGCAGGTTGTAAATGTCTGGGGGGTCTTATTCAAGCAGGAGTTCTGGATGGGCTGTGATGGGCTGTGATGGGCTGTGATGGGCTGTGATGGGCTGTGATGGGCTGTGATGAGTGTTTTTAGGTGTCTGGCCGCATGCTGCTGTCCCCTCTGCACTGTGCACATTTTCTGCCTCCCCATCCTGCTCCAGAAATCCCCCCCCCCCCACACAGCAGCCGTCCGCCTCTGATTGCGAGCGGCGAATCTGCGGTGTGGGGGCCTTTGGGCTTCCGCTGCTTCCCAGTCTGATCGAGATGGTGATGAGTCTGGGGCGAGTGAGCTGCTGTGTGCCTCTGACTCCTGCTGGGTGTCATGGCGTTTGGACGTCGTCCTTCCTCCTGGACCCCCCACCCCCCACTGCCTTCCCGCCCAGAGGAATGAGCTGTGTCTGCAGTGCTCTTCCTGTGGCCTGGCCTGCGCATCCGTGGCGGGGGCTTCGGGATGTTGCGTGTGAGGGACAGGCTAGGGCCGTCCGTCCAAGGGCCTCAAAGGGCCCCTCCCCCAGTCCTCCAGGCTGGCCCACCTCCCGTTTCCTGGGGCCAGGAGGTGCCGTATTGACTTCCTGCCGCTCCCGATTCTCTGGTTGGAACGCGGCTCGCGCTGTCAGATACACGACTGACGGATGCATCTGTGCTCCTCTTCGTTTCCGCCTCCATGTCGGCTCCCCGCCTGCAGTCTGCACCCTGCTGGACCTGGTGTCCTGTCTGCTATTGGATACAGTCTCTGCTTTCTTGTCTGCCATTGGATACAGTCTCTGCTTTCTTGTCTGCCATTGGATACAGTCTCTGCTTTCTTGTCTGCCATTGGATACAGTCTCTGCTTTCTTCCTGATACCGCCGGCACTCCCAGGTTTAATGATGAGGTTTCAGCCGCAGCAGAGAGCTGCAATTTCCTGCCGTAGGACTGTGTGAGATCATCAGCCTCTCCGGCCGCCTCTGCCCTGTCTCCCTCTAGGGGGCGGTAGGTATCCCCATCTCCAGGCGCGATGAGCCTGCTGACCCTCAGCTCCTGCTGGGGGTCAGGAACCTCTTCTCATCGGCCGTGGAATTGGGGGCCACAGAATGCAGTTTTTTTGCGGTATTCAGAGTGTTTAAGGGTTGTCTGGGGAGATGATATTATGGGATGTGCAGGCATCAGAAGAAGATAAAAGATGGACACCCTTTTCCCCTCTTGGTCCTTAGTGGGGTTTTTAGTGTGGCTGTGTGGCCCGGGAATCTCAGTCTGAGGGCATAGTGCAGGGGTGGCCAACCTTATCCGCAAAGAGCCGTTGTGTATGCGGGTTTTCGCTGCAACTCCCTAATTAGATTACTAATTAGAGGACTGATTGGCTGAAGAGTCCTCACACCTGAGTTTGAACAGCTGATCTAAAGGTTACCCCACAAACCTGCATACACTGCGGCTCTTTGCGGATAAGATTGGCCACCCCTGGCAGAGTGGCTCTGTGGAGAACTTGCACTTGCTATCAGGGGTTGGGCTCGAATCCTCAGCCCACTCTGCAGTATGCAGCCCATGTGAGTGCACGTGTCCGCTGTGGCCCCTGCCTGGTGCTTGATGGTTTTTTGTTGACAGCACCTTGAGCTGAGTAAGTCGTGATGGATGGATGGGAGGCTTTCCAAGCTACAGTTTCACTGGGACTGATCGGAGCCCATTGGGCTGTAATCCCCCAGGGCATTAGAGCGATTTGCGTGGGTCTCGGGCAGAAGACCAGAACCCTTCAGTGGGACTTTCCCTGTTCCTTTTTCAATGATCCCTGGGGGCTGAGGATCCACCTGGACCTGTGGAGTCCTGCACATTTTTGGGTTTCCCCTCTTTAACACACCTGATTCACCTCCTTGTGCTAATTACCACACAGCTCTTGAGCTGAATCATTTATGGTGGAACAGGGAAAGAGCTAAGCTACACAGGGCTGCGGCCCCCCAGGACTGGAGTGTGACACCCCCACTTTAAGGGCTTCAGTCTCTGATCCGAATCGCTGCCCTGTTGGGAAAAGCATTTTATAGGGGGGTATATTTATAGATCACCGACCCAAGTTGTTCCTTTTTGTTTTTTTACTGCTTGTTTGTGGGAAAGAGTGACGATAATGGGTATTGCGGCCTCCTCTGATTGGCTAAGGGAAACGCTGACAGGCTTTTAGGCTCTTAAATACTGGGGCGTGTCTGAATTCGCGTTATGGGGGGCCCTGAACGTGGGCGTTTGCAGGGTGACCCCTTATGGGCTGCGGCGCTGGGAAATCCCCCCCCCGTCTGTGTACTTACCCCTTACACACCCTCCTCTTTGGCCTTTTGCTCCTCCGAGCACGACCTGATCCCAGGGCGTTCATTTAGCTTGTCAGACGGCGTCACGTTATCATTTTACATTTTTAGCTGGGTGGGCGGCAGGAACAGCACGTGCTGGGTGGGGAGGGGGCGAGTGCGGGGGGGTCTATCGGAACGTGGATGCTGGTCAGGCCTCTGCAGGCCCTCAGAACCCTTTTTAGGAATTCCCTCCCCCTCTGCCCCCCGGAGCGCGCTGGCTGCCTGACCGCTTCATGACAGTTGCTAAGACACGGGGCAGCCCCCCCACTGCCTGAAGGGGCCAGTGGGGAGGCCACACAAAGCCTGTCTGTGGGGGTGGTGTGCCGTGCCCTTGCTTTGCTGTGATTCTGGCCCCCAAAGCCCCCGGGGGCCCATCCCCTCTGCACCCCCGCAGCTCGGCACTCCAGGCACCATTTTGCCTGCTCAGTTTCCGGGCCGAGCAGGAATTCAGTGACTGCTGCACAGACGCGGCCCAGAGCCCCGGATCTGGCCAGGGAGGGGGCCGAAGCTGCTGGACCTGGGAGGGGGGCTTGTTCCCTCCTTGCCCCTGCCCGTCTCAGGGCTGCCCCCCAGCAGGGAAACGCAGTTCCATCCCTCTGGGCCTCCTTCCAAAGTGGCCTGTTTCTCTCATCCTTGTAGGACTGTCAAAATTCCCGTCTTTCGAGCGCTACCCATTTTCCCCCCCCCAATCTGCTTCACCATCTCTGCTCAGGCACTTGAAGCAGAAAGCCCCTAAGTCAGCCCTGGGGCAGTGGACTGCGACCAGTGTGGCCCCTAAGTCAGCCCTGGGGCAGTGGACTGCGACCAGTGTGGCCCCTAAGTCAGCCCTCGTCCAATAGCTGGGAGTTGTGTATTAGGCTGGTTAAAAACTTAGCTATCTAGGTATGTTTCAGAGCCTAAGAGCTAAATTCATATAATAGAAGTTAATGGTTATTGTTAGCTTCCACAATTTTTTTTTGTGGTTTATATGTTTGGCGTTATGGAATTTAAACTATGGAGGTAGCGGTTGCTGAAGCCAATTTTTCAGTTGGCTGTGCCCACCACTGGCAATGCGCGCCCGCGACCGACGGGGGCCCCGCGTGTGCGCGCCCGCGACCGACGGGGGCCCCGCGTGTGCGCGCTCGTTTACAGTGGCAGCAGCGTGCTTCCGTGCTCGTGGCCGATGCGCCAGTGTGTTTCCGCGCTCCCCCTGTCCCTGCCTGCCTCCCACACCTCGCCCCGCCCACCCACATGTAAGTCAGTGTTTCCTCCCAATGCGTATTTGTGTAATGAAATGAGATTTTCCACCGCACTCCTGCTAATTGTGGCTAAGGGCCCCTGTCGGAGGTTAGCGCTGGTAGTGATCTTGGCCATTCCTGAAATGGTCTAAGGTTGAAAGGCAGCGTCTCTGCCCTGAGGGGGGGGGGGGTGACGGACTCGGGCGGCGTCTCCCGTTAACCGCCAACCTCTGGCCACTCCCCTCTCCTCTTGTCCCTCCTGCCATGTCATTTTCTGGCCCCAGCATGACACTCTTAGGGGGGGTGTCTCAGTGATTCCACTAGTCTTTAGTAAATCAAAAACCGCGGTAACAGCCCCAGTGTCATCCAGAACCAGAAAGCTTTTATTATCCCGGAGGATATTGTCCGTAGCAGAGTGTGCAGATAGGCAGCCACCTGTGGGAATGGGAAGTTCTGCTCATGTTCCCTGGTCCGTTTCCTGATGCACAGTCTGATTGCTGCTGGAAGGCATGAACCCCTGAGGCCCTATTTATCAGTGAAGTGGCTGCACAGAATTGTCCACAATCAACAGAAGCCTAACCCCCCCCCCCCCCCCCCATTAGTGTCCAGCTCCTCCCCCAGCAGCGACCCAGTCGTTCAGGATCCCATCATGGTGCTAAATGCTGGATGCCACAGACTCATAGAACGTTGAGGCGAATCGCCTGATTGAGGCTCCCATGCTGCTGGTTTGCTGCTCGCTTTGGCAGCTGCCAGTTTTCTGGCCAGACCAGATGTCTTGCATGTGTGTCTGTGTTAGGCGTACGCAGATGGTTTGAGGCAGCATGCCCCCGGTAATTTATCACGTGTGAGGATGCACACGCTTACACCATGACTTATCTCTCACTCCTTTGTCCTGCTGCTTCCTGCATCCCGCCAGCCTCGTTCCTGACGCTCCACCCTTCTGGGGCTCCGTCACGGTCCCAGGTGGTGGGGGCTCGGCGTGGAGGAGTGTGGGTGGGCCTTAATGCCCGCCTCCACCAGAAATGGTGATGGGATCGAGACCCCTATTGTCAGCACAGGGATCATAGGAAGTCGGCTGCCAGTGGAGTGTGGGGGGCAGTGAGGTGATTGAAGGCCTGGCTTATTTTTAGCTTGCAGTCACTGATAATCTTCTGTATGCACACAGGAGTCCATCAGCAGGATAACAATGGCCGCTCAGACTCGGAGTCTGTGTGTACACGTCCCGACACGTTCTCACACACGCTCTCACACACGCTCTCTCACACGGAAACCCTGGTGCAGTAGCCCTTCTGCAGGATGCGGTGAGCTCCAGCTTATGGCCACTCCGGCTGGGGGCTTTGTGGAGGTTCACCTGTTACTCCACCTGAAAACATGTCACTCCTTTGCTCCTCTCTGGCTTTGCCTCGCCGGGTCTAGATCCCCCCCCCCCCCCCTCGCAGGGGTAAACAATGCGAGCCACAGTTCTTGCCTGGGACTTTAGTCTCTCGATGTCCTGCAGAGGGAATAATTAGGTGCAGTGTTACTCGTAACACAGCCCCGCCACACAGCGGCCATCCAGGCACATGATTGGAGAATGTGATATATCTGGGGCGTGCTGATTGGATCTTGGTGGGGGCAGGGTGGCTTCAGGAATCTGATAGGCAGAAGAGAGCACGGTACTGGTGCCCATCAATCGGGCCATGTTCTTTTCTTGCTGCGGGCGCCTGCCACACAATGAGGGCACTGTTGTTTTATGTGGGTGCCCGCCGTGCCCACTGGGTGAGGGTGACCTTGAAGAAGGACGTGCGTCTCCCACCCTCGCGATACTACACCCCCGCTGGCACGTCACTCGCTTCGGGTTGTAATCTCCTGGGTGTCAGCGTGTACATGGCGCCTTTGGCTGGGGGCGTTTAGACCTGCCGGGAGCTGCTCAGGGCATTATCCACCACGCTGTGCGTGTGCGTGCGCGTGTGCGCGTGTGCGTGTGTGCGTGCGCGTGTGTGTGCATGCCTGTTTGCAAAGATCACATTGAAACTGAAACTTCCTTACTTTTGGGGATGCTTCTTCAGGTCCCAAATTTTTATAAAATTGAGGTTATCCAAATCTGTGAATGCAATCAAAAAAATTTAAAATGCCAAAAGTCTTGTATTTTGGTTGGTTACTTATGGTTAAGGTTAGGGATGGTTAGAAGTTAAAGGTGTCGTGATTGGGATTAGGGTTTTTCCCATAGAAATGAATGGACGATCCCCATTTAGATAGGCCAACTTGTGTGTGTGTTTGTGCATACGCCTGTGTGTGTGCGTATATATATTTAGGTTGTCACAATACTACAATTTCAAACTCGTCACTGATACCCAGGAAAATACCATTTCCGATACCACGGGTAATGTTTCTGTCAAGACCTGACATTTCTCAGGTTCAATCTAGGACTTTAAGAGAAACATAAATAATTGTTATCCTGTTAATTTAACACTAATGTTACACATGGGCAGGACTGATAACATCTTCTAGCACCCATGTTAGTGTTATTCTTTTATTCTTAGCCATAGCCGCTACCTTAGTGATGAGTTAATTGGTCGTTAATGTGCCTGTTGGCCAGTTTGGTAATAGCTAAATGGCTAAGGGTAACGTGTACAGTGGCCAGGCATCACCGATGCCTGTTTAATACTCTGTTGTTGAAGCGGGGGTTTTTCTGGCTGTAAAGACCAGGGTGTCGCTCTTTAAGATGCCTCGCTAAGTTTGCCTCGCTAAGTTTGCCTCGCTAAGTTTGCCTCGCTAAGTTTGCCTCGCTAAGTTTGCCTCGCTAAGTTTGCCTCG
>JABFEA020000002.1:5940066-5961025 GCA_019775915.2 Cyphomyrus plagiostoma | reverse complement strand
CACACACACACACACACACACACACACACACACACACACACACACACACACACACACACACACACACACACAGTGAGTGACTCTCCTTTGCAGCCAAACCGCTCGATACAGAAATCGATGACAGGCTGCGGAGAGCCTCCCTAGCGCCCTTGAGACAGTGGCCACCCTCTAACCTTTACAGCGCCATCTTCAGCAAACCAGAGGACTTACAGCCCCTCCATTCATAACAGTCACGCAGCAGAGATCCAATTATCACCAGGTCACCTTATGCTGAGACACACGCTACCGGCTCACGCTGCTTCAGGCACGAGAAGCAAAGAGTGGCCTCATAGAAGAGCTCAATTTAAAAACCTTTTCTCACTTCTTAAATACAAGGACACAGAGCAGTAAAGGTCCCTTTAGGAAACAAGAGGGGTTAGTGACAATAAAAGCTGTTTTTTACTGAATTAGACGTCTCTAAAACCTACAGTGAATGGAGGACTGAGAATATTACACAAGAGCAGAACATCCTCCTCACTGCAGACTCCAGAGATTTTAATACCAGTATCGGGATCAAATTAGAAAAAAATTACATTGTGGCATCGTTACTTACAACTCAACATTTAACCCACTTTGTATAAAATACTGAGATATATATCGTGTAACCTGTGATATGGTTTTTCCATCTATATTGTCACACTCTACCTTGGACCAAAACTCAGCCAGTTCTGCATTTTGATCTACCGACGGTTTTTTTTCTTTCTTTCCAAAGAATATTCTCCATCTTTTCTTTCCTGTTCTCTGCACTAAATCAGCCATCACCTTGGCTCGTGCCCACATGCATGAACACATGCCTCCCCCCGTCTTTCAGCGCCCAATGAAGCCTGATGAATCAGACCTCCTTCCCAATACCAGGGGGCATGTACGCTTTCCAGTAGGTGTGGATCGCGATGCCTCGTCTGCTCACCGGACCATGCGTGTCTGGAGCACAGAGGGCACAAAAACCTAAACAGTTTTTGCAGAAAATGAATGTGTTCTTCTCACACATATACCCAGAATCAGCAGTTTAGAGGGTCACTGTATTTCCACGCAGCTGATGTGATGGCTCCAGGACATACGTGCCATCATCACGTGACCCTCACTTCCGTTTATGGTATGTTGCGCTAAGCCTACAAGCATTTTCGTGATTTTTCACACTAGACCTACCTCAGACGGAAAGTCATAATTCCCTGAGCCGTCAATTTTGTGAAAAACAAAATGAACTAAAGAACATTTCCTCTCCTGTCCCCTCCATCAGCTTCCCTGGGAAGATGGTTCAGTTTTAGCTGAGAATTCTGGCATTTCGCGCAATGAAACAGTTCACAACAAAGACAGAATCCTACAGGTCTCTATTAAAACAACGCAGTATGACCCTAAAATTTGGCAGCCCTGCTTTTAACACACAATAAAAGTATACAGATGTTATTGTCTAAATCTTTTTTCAGAAATATATCAATATAGTGTGTGTGTGTGTGTGTGTGTGTGTGTGTGTGTGTGTGTGTACACCATAAAAAAAGTCAATATACTGCTCCCTAGCACTACCCTATTTTTGGCCCTTTGGTGCTGCTAGCCAGCAGTTTTCCACCGCAAACTATCCAAGCTATACTCACACTGACAAGGCTTCGCTTACTGCAGGGCCGAAAGCATGACCTCCACGAGCTGCATGTGTAACCACCTTCTACAGAGCTACTGGTGCTCTGCTACATTCCTCCTATCTGAAGGGAAGAGGGCATATAGTATCACACATAGCGATGTATTCCTGACAACAGAACTTCAACATTTCCAACCGCCTACTTAAAGTACTACAGAACAACTGAACAAAATGTATTAGTAATGCAAATTTATGGACGTGGATGCTAGTTCATCTAGCGTTTGAGGCTAATATAAGACCGCAATTCTCATAGACGTGCTAGTGGATATTAGCACATGCCGTGTGAACAGTAAATAAGCATCTCTTTGGTTCTAAGTCACTTCTGCTCCCCAAACCCGGTAACGCCTTTACTTAGCCGACCAATCTGCAGTGGAAAACTGAAGCGAGCCAGAATGGAACCGTAACTAGTGCCTCTTCGTGCTACGGCTTGGCTCCTGTGTGCCAATGGAAAAGCACCATTACAGTATATATTATTCCACAGGGAATATTTTATTATTAATGAATAAAACCTAAATATTAGCACCTTGACAGCCAGAATAAAATAAGATAACAGGATAGAACAGGGCAAAAACAAACATACACTGGCCTCCATGAGTGGCTGCCTTGTGTCCATCTCCAGGTATGACTGAGGTTTCACGTAACCACATTCCCAGCATACTGAACTTATTTTAATTAGAAAAAAACCTGCCACATATACTGCTGCAGACTTTCACACAAGCAAACCCAAATCTGACCCCTTTCTTGTTCAGATGGACACCTTACGGCCTGCCGCATTTTCTCTTCATTCAGGCCTAACCAAAAACTCTGCCCGATGAAACTAGTTTTTTTACTGAAAAGTGGTGGATTGTTTTTTGTTGGTTAATACAGTCTGCACTGTACTAGCCCCTACAGATCATAACCATGACTGTAAGAGGAGCACATAAATCATGCAAGTTCAGCCAAGTGTAGTTGCATTCTAAAAGTCAAACGTTAAAACAGACAAGTTAGGACATTTAGCACTCAAATTTAAAATACCTAAATGCTACATCATCGGATATAATACAAGTAAGTTATGGGGGTCTTAAGACCAATGCAGTATCTACAATGAAACGGTAGTGTCTGCCCAAGGTTACAATCCCACAACATACCCTTCCCACATTGTAATGGTGAGACCATGATAATTGTTACGCCACAATATTTTAGTCTTATTTATGGTACAGGTAGGGCACACGGGGTAAGAGCCGAGTAACAATACCATTTCTGTGGGCAAACAAACCCATGCACTCACATCATCACATTTCAGATCACTGCTTCCCACACAGGCCCAGAAATGTTGTGGCGTAGGGGTGTGTGACTTGATGAAATTAGATCATGAACGATTACGCCTTTACAATTATGCCTTTAATCTGTCCCCACAGAGAGTTTGTTAGAATATTAACTGTAGCGCGATGCTATCAGTTGCTGTTCTACGGCTCACAGACATCTAAAAGTTGTTTCTAAAGATGCACCGATCGATCGGCCAGGACCCAGAATGTGCACTCGCATGTCATTAGCGTGGAAGTTCTTCACTGTGAGTGAAGACGACATAGAGCTTGTAATATATAACTCCAAAGTAACCTGTGGGGGAACCACCATGAGAACATGGTGAAAGATCGGCGGTGACCTTAAAACTGATTATTAAACATAATCCATATAATCTTGTAAAAGAATAATCATTAAAATTGCAAAGTTAGATTTTTTTTGTGCATAACTTGTGACGTCGTTATTAATATTACTATGCACCTATTACCGTATTTCCCCAACGATAAGCCGTCCCGTTCTATAAGCCACAGAAAATGCTCATTTATGTATTAAAACTCTACGATAAGCCGCCCTTTGTTATTCGCCACGGCGTTCGTTCTCTCCATCTAGCCAGCAGCGACGCGCAACGTTCAGTCAAGCGTGCGAATGGGTCATTTAAGCGTGGAACAACGTGAAACCAGAAAGCATACAAAACAGTTTCTCGCATATTTTCATATTTTCTCTTAGGTTTTATTATAGATTATGATCCTGCCTGAAAAATATTCATTACGGCGATCGCTTGGGCATGAGAGCTCATGCTTCCACAAAACCCTGCTTTTCCATCAGTGACCAAACACTGAAACCTATATTACTTAAGGTGATGATACAAAGGGCAACTTTTTGAGCAATGCTGCTGGGTGCCAACCAGGTCAGTCAAAGGGCAACTCATTTGGAGCTGGATGACTGTGAAAAGTTGCCCACCGCTGATAAAGTTTTTCAAATTGGTAAATGGTAAATGGACTGCATTTATATAGCGCTTTTCTATTTATGCCTCACATTCACCCATTCAAACACACGTGGCGGAGGCTGCCATGCAAGGTGCCAATCTGCACACCGGGAACAATTTGGGGTTCAGTGTCTTGCTCAAGGACACTTTGATGGGGTCAGGAGTAAGCAGGGCTCGAACCTGCAACCCTCTGGTTGCTGAACGATAGCACTGCCTTCTGCGCCACCAACTTCCCCAAATTGAAACGTGTTGCCCAATATCAATAGAAAAGTACTGAGTAACACTGGTCAGCAACACTGCCTGGCAACATTTCTCAAAAAGTTGCCCTGTGTCACCATTACAGTCCCCCTGGCCTCAGGCAGACCCTGTTCACTGTATGTATGTATGTATGTATGTATATATGTATGTATGTTCACAGACCGTAAAAACCATGACAACTGACTTGCACAACACATGCCCAGATCACTGAGACTTTCTGGCTTGTTTGCCCCCACCTGGCCAGTTACTAGGGGGTCCAGGGGCTTAAGCGGTTTGGCCCATATGAGGGGTGTGAACTGCAGATGCTTCTGCGAGTCTCCTGATCTGGTTAGGCAGCACTCCAAGACACAATTAGCGAAGAGAGCGCCACCCGAAGCGTCTTCATCACGGCACCTGGCACCTACAAACTGATCTGCCCCAGGTACGATGGCGTTCGGGCCCTGCATTCAGGGTACCACAGCGCAGTCACACATGTGCATGCATATTCATGGAAAGCAAGGCCGGCAAAGAAACGGTCTATGCTTACTTTCTAAACTCATAAAACTGGGCTAGAGGCTTAATCACAGGACAAAATAAACACCCACAGGGGTGTGATGTCATTGTACCTTACGTACAGACCATAGACTGGAAATTTCCATTATTTTTAACATACATAAAAACAAACAATTATGGGAGAGAAAGGTTTGTTAGTGCCTGGGTAAATCCCAAGCGTACAAATAAAGCCTCCAATAAACAGCTTTCAATGACTAACAGTGCACTGTTACTGAACATCACTAATTAACATTTACAGGATTTCATTACAGTGACCTCATCACATGCTGCATTTTGAACCTGCATGTAGACAAAGCAGTTTACATAAATACAATTAATGCCCTTTACATAGAGATACCCAGCATAAGGTCAAACTAATTCAAGGGTTTTCACACACTTAACCAGACTGAAGGAGCCCTTAAGGATCATATTCTGCCACTTCAATGGCAGCTTTCACTTGAAAAATGTCCCCACGACGTCAAAATAACAATTTATCCCCCTTATCACCAACAAAACACAAGACTTTTGGCATCTTTAGTTTTTGCATTGGAGTCAAAGATTTTTAAAAAAATTTAATTTCTCCTTGTGGGGACCGAAAAATGGTCCCCACAGCATCAAAACAACAGATTATCATCACATTGTGGGGACATTTGGTCCCCACAACATAATGTATATCTGATCCACATACAAACATGCACAAGCAACTAGGTCTAGGTCTAAGTTTCCCCTTTTGTACAGTGGGATGAGGAGAAAGCAGAATCGTGTGTCAGGTGATTTATTTGCAGCTTTGGAAACTACTCCCGCCCTTGCAGACCAGAGCATGTGTGTCAAGAGCAAAACAGATTTTTAAGCCATGTTCACAAAGTCAGACAGACAGTCAGCTAAATGGGTGGCCAGACCTCAGAACAGGGTTTCAAAAGGGACCGATCTCTCCCTTTGTGAGAATGCATTTGGCGTTCCCTGGCACGAAGAGCTCAACCAATCAGCTCGCGTCTCAGTGGCCGGACCTATAAATAGGCATGCGGGGGTGTGGCAAAACAAATCAAGCTTGCTGTTCACATCGGCGTGAAAAGAATCCGTCGGAGACAGAAAAAGAAAATGTGGGGCAGGGAGAGGAGGAACAGCTCGGGTGTGTGAGGCAGACGTTAAAGGGGCAATCAGTCACATGGGAGAGGTGATGGGGCCCTGCTGCAAGCCAGGGTGCAGTACAAACCACAAGAGCAGTGAGACACTGGCAATCACACAAGCAGAGACCACATGAGCCCACAATCAACCCAGACCGGGGAACAGCTGACGTACTGCGGGTCTGCAACAGCTCACCGTGCCGTTGGTGCATCGGAGAGATGTTATCAATGGCAGCGTCCTGGGGACAGTTTGTTCAGGGCAAAGTTTTAACTGAGCGAAAAACACATACAAACAGCAGCAGCAAACCACACTGGTGGCAGTAAGCAGAGATAGAGAGACACACTCAGCAGCAAAACGTGTCAACAAAAGACATCATCTACAAAAAGATATACAGGGAGGTGTCCAGAAAAGCAAAAATGAGGGAGACCATCTCTCAGAGCGAACCTCAGCCTAAACTCTGCCAGAGCTGACCTGGGTTATTTTTAGATTTTTCACCACAAAGATAATGGTCAAACTTACAGGTGAAAAAATAAAGATTTCGAAGCAGTCAGGCCCTTCATAATGTTAAAATGACTAAAGCCACATAAGACATTAAAGCCAAGCTGAATAACCCGGGTTCCAGCCTCTACATGGTTTGTGCACAATCCAGAGCATTATGTCCGGCTCAGAGCCCCCGATTGGAAACTCTCCAAACGAAAGCCTCAGATGGCTTCAAGCCAGGTGGGCTGACGGGGGCGCTCTTGGGTTCTGTGCCGAACGGCGGCGCCGTTACAAAAATCCTCCGCAGGTGTCGGGGTTCAGAGAACAGAAGACCTTTAATCTTATGCGAGCATGGAGTTTAATGGGGTTTTTGCAGCCAAAATGAAAACACAAGGCACCTTCCCCAGAAAAAAAAACAAAACAATAATGACATCCTCACTGCTGGAGCCTGGAGGCATCTACTGTGGATGAGACAACCCACTAGTGGTGCAACGGATCACTATTGATCTGTGATCCGAACAGAGACCTCTCCACGGTTCGGCACGCACGTGATCTGAAGGAAAAAAAAAGTTCCACTGTATGGTGCACGTGGTCAGTCTATCGAGCGACAGTCATGGCCAGCGGTAGCGGTCTAAGTGGAGGAGCAGAGGAGCTTGAGGAACCTGCAGCATCATAAATCTCATGCATAGGAGCATTTTGGCTTTCCGTTAAATATACTGACGGGAAAAGAATGGTGGATAAAACCGCCACAGTTTGTCGACCGTGTGGCATGAGGAAGCCGTATGAGACTGGCAACACGTCGGGCATGGCCGCTCACTGGTAGCGACATCACCCTGGTGTGACAGGAGTGAAGACGAAGGCTGCACAACAACCACCGAGTTCCACGGCATTTAAGTAGCCCTTCGCTGCCCAATCCAACCGGGCTAAAGCTATTACACAAGCTATAGGGGTCTTTATAGCTGCAGATATGAGGCTATATTCTGTTGTGCAAAACAAGGGGTTTAAACATGATGAACGTGCTTGATATCCTATTGCACGCCTACTTCAGTGATAACATCGTTCCAAGCATGTATGAGCAGGAAAAGTCTAAAGTTATGGCTGAACTGTCCCAGACATCTTCTGTTGCCCTAACTACAGATGGGTGGGCCTCCAGGGCGACGGAAAGCTACGTGAGCGTGACTGTTCATTACATCACAGCGGAGTGGGAGATACGAAGCCCTGTACTGCAGACACGCCCCCTCTATGAGAGTCACACAGGCACAGATCTGGCGCACTTACTGACGGAAGCAGTGGCAGATTGGAGGATAGAGAAGCCCAATACTAATATCCCAGTCACAACAGATAATACTAAAACCCAAATAAACGCAGTGCTTTGCACATGCAATTAATTTAGCATCCCAAAAGGGAATTACAGTGAGTAAGATGGACTGCCTCCTTGGGAGGATCAGGAAGGTGGTTTCCTACTTCCACCCAAACAGCTGCTCACATGCTTTAGACCAAGTAAAATATTCTACAGCTGCCTACTCATAAGCTCATACATGATGCCACAACAAAGTGGACCTCCACTGATATGTCGGGGCGTTATCTTGAGCAGCAGGCAGCTATATACTCTGCACTAACAGACAAAACCCTGAAGAAAAATGTCTCGTCACCTTGATGATGTTAGAGTGGCAGAGGAGGTCTGATGATGATGTTAGAGTGGCAGAGGAGGTCTGATGATGATGTTAGAGTGGCAGAGGAGGTCTGATGATGATGTTAGAGTGGCAGAGGAGGTCCTCCAGCTGCTCAAACCGCTCAAGATGGTTACAACTCTGTGGAGCACTGGAACTGCACCATCTATGTCCATGATCCTGCCTCTGAAAACAAGGATCCTACAATCCATGGCCCCAAGTGAGGAAGACAGCACTATTACAAGCGATGTCAAGACTGCCATTAGAGAGGACCTGAAGCCCAGATACACTTCACCCCCAACCCAAAAAAGCCGTTAGCGCCGGTACTTCAGAGCAGCGCAGGTGTAAAGAAAGATGCGTGTGTAATCGCCGCCCCCCCTTCGCCATGCCTGTCATTGTCATTACATGAAGGCTGGGATGTGGCTCGGCTGCAGCTCTCAGGGGCCGTAGGCAGGCAGGCTAGGGAGCTCAGACTGCCTGCTACGGAACCCACAGGTGACCTTCTCACTGACCGAGTCTCAGCAGCAACAGGAAATTAACACTAAATTTAAGATACTAAATGTTTCACTTTTTATATATTTATATGAATGTCTTGCTGTCAGGTGGTGAAGGGGCTTTGAAGCCTAGAGCAGCCGTAACACACTTTATTTTTATTTAGGTGACGAATGCAGGGAGGGGCTGGGATGGCCCAGAATCAGGGTATACAGTCACACGCACCATGGCACTGACAACGCCACATTGGTGTTGTCACTGCCCCAAGTGGCCAGTAGATGCGTGTGCAGTTTAAAAATGCAGCCAGAAGCACAGCAGAATAGCGGATTTTTTATTTTTTTTGCTCTCCTGCATTTGCACATAGCTTTAAGCTGAGTGTGCCCGTTTCACAGGACTGGAAGGAGGAGTGAAGGAGCTCAGCTATGAGAAGAAACAAACTTACTACCAGAACACGTACTACACTTAGAGTACCACCCCTGGATCTGCTGTCACCCAATCACACGACTGGCCAAACCTAAACCAGCAAATCCCAGGGAGAGCGGACAGTCTGAGTGCACGGATCAAACGAATCACTCCACAGCAGCTCAAGGAGTCGGCCCCTTGGATGACGGTCAGGAAGACATTTGCATTCGCGTGCATCCTTCCTCAGCCCTGCTAATATTCAAATCCAGCCGGATCTCGGTCCAGGAAATTCCAACCCAGATAAAGTCAGACTGGAAAACAAGTTTAAACAAATCAAGCGAGATGATGAAAGCGATGTCAGTGAAAGGACAGCACAAGCACTGGGGACGCCCACCTGCTCTCAGCAGACGTGCCATGAGGTGACTAGCTAAGCCAGTTCTCTGGTGGCGTGCCACAAAAACAGGTATAAATGATTGACAGTAAAACATCTCATGGATTATTTTTTTCCCACTCATGTTGTAAACTTATATTATTCCGCTCACACAAGGCCAAAAGACACACAAGACGCCAAATATATCAGTCCCTAAATATAGACACTTCTCAATTTCTGAATGCAACACTGCGATCAATATAGTCTTTTAGTGCGCTGTACCTTTAAGAGCAGTGACATCAAGAGAGGGAAAGAGGAGGTCACTGGAGAGGGTGAACAGGGAAGCTGGGCGGGCCACTGGCCGGTCCACCGAACAAGCAGCGGAGCCAGGCGTAGCTCAGACAGCACTGATGTTGAACATAGTGGCAGGCAGGAGGCAGACCTCTATCCTTCAGAAAGCTTCCGATCAGCGAATAAGTGCAGCTGATGGATCGTCCATAGCATAAGAAGTTGGTACAAATAAAAGATAAATGTCTCACCAGTATGCCTTATCTCAATGCGCCACGCCTCCTGACATTAACGAGGCAAAGAAAGATCAGAGAGCATCTGTGCGGCCAGTAAAGGAGGAAGTCTGACCAGAGCAGGGAGAACGGAGAAGAGACACCAAGCAGACAGGCAGGAATGGTGTGAGGGACTTCAGGTTTCCAGACACCCCACCTTAATCTCCAGGAGAGTAACAGTTTTGGGGTGTTAGCTCAGGGTCTGCCTGCCTCCAGAGCCTCTGAGGCCCCGCAGTGATATGATTTCCTGCCTGCCAGCCACAAGGTGAGATCCCATGGCCTTCTGTATATGGGGACAGCTTCCAAATTCGCCAAGTGACACCCCAGCCCTATTTCCGGCACCCTCATCCAGCCAATCCCATAACTGGCTTCGTGGTTTGCCATCAGAGCCTTAGAAGTCTGTGTAATGAGCAAGCCAGAAGCAAAATGTATCTATTGGTGACAACAAACGAGCTAAGCAGTGGAGGGCCAGCGACCAGTAGGGGCTGAGCTTGCCCAGGCATGCCCCTGTCTGTCACTTTCTCTAGCAGAGTGTAGATACACAGCTTTTTGGAAGCGTGTCCAGAAGTTCACTACAGTTGAGTACATCCCACGCGACGGAGAGCGTTTTAACACGTCAGCTAGTCCGAGGTTAACCATCACAAACAGACGAATACCAGCCAGTGCTATGGGTTCCTTTCAGGGGGCTTTTCCACTGCATTAGGTACCGTACTTTTGGTACTTTCCCATTTCCATTGACTTCCAGTCAATCACCAGTACCAAAAGTTCCAGCACCCAAAATACCAAACCTGCTGAGGTACTTTTTTGGCATTTTGGGGTGGGACTTGCAAATGTGTTAATCTGTCGATTGATTATACAAATACACAAACACGGAAAACAGAAAGACAATACAACCTTTGTCTTGGAAAGAGTTACAAACTCAGAAAACAAAGAAATAGTAATAATAATAATAATAATAATAATAATAATAATAATAAATGCATGAATAAGTTAAGGAGACCCAAGCTTCAACTGCAGTCTAGTTGGAAGAACCAGAAGATGATCTGGGCGGAATGACACAAAATAAATAAAATACATTTGCTATGATATACTGGGCTTGCACAAAATTGAGTAATTTAATCAAAAAGAAAAAAAATGACCATGAATGGCTCAGAAAGCACAGACAGAGCTCATGCACAAGCAGCAAATTTTTCCAATCAATAATACAAAATCTTGAAAAGGAACAATCATTAAAATTACAATGCCTGTTAAGTTTTGCACCCTATGACAAAGCAAAAATGTTTGAGTTAAACTTGAATTCCCCTGAGCAATAACGTCTGTACGATATGATCGACACAGCTGACTATCACAGTCCTTGCGATGTGAGAATTACATGTGAAGGCACTATTGCCCAGCCCTATAATGCACTACAGCCATTATGGTAATTCAGTACAAAAAACCCTGCCTTGCATTGTGATGTCATTCAGCAATGGTACCTGCTTTTTTGCCAGTGGAAAACCAATACTTTGAAGTACTGTACTCTTGGTACTTTTCTGAAGTACCAAAAGTGCAGTGCCTGGCGCAGTGGAAAAGCGTCCTCAGACTGGTCTCACTGTGGCCTGCCCGGACTGCATTTTTATCACTGAAGCACAACCACACGCTAAGGTCTGGCAGTCTAGCAGGACCAGAGAGGTGGTCCTGAGGTTCAGACAAAAAACAGGAAAAAAAAAAAAAAGAATCTTGTTTTCAGTTCCACCCACAGCCAGAGATGACTGTGGGAAACTAATGAATGCGGCTGGGCTGTGTGGCACCCTCCAGGCAAAAGCGTACAGACACAGGGCCCTCAGCAAGCTTCCGAGCAGTGGAACAGGTGCACAGTGAAAACCACAGATATTTTTCCACTACTCCGGAGAAGAAAAATTACACAAGAGACATCCTCAAAATTTACTGAAGAGCAACACATTTTCAGTACATAAACTAAATATTTCCAAAAGCTGGCCATGTACTCTGACATATGATGTATGCTCAGTAAACACCCGCTACCACAAGATGGTACCCGTCGACCCGTGCCCCCATGCTTATGCATGTTACACGGCGGTGGCTGTTGGGAGAAACCGAGTGTTCTGCATGCTCCGGACCCAGACAGATACGGATACACAGGATGCTCGGGAAGCCTGAGGGCAACGAGGGCAACCCAACCACCTGGAAACAAGCTCTCGGCCTCCGGACAACAGCATCACAGACAAGCGATGGACTGGCACAGGGGACACATGCAAATGTATGCATGCATCACAAGACTCGCCAGCATCACATCCCAAATAACCAATGTGGGGACACACCAGATACACCAAATCATCAACATCAATACACAAAGTCAATGTCACAGGTATTTATTACCAGGTATTTTTCTTTTCTCTGTCTCTCAGAAACACCTGCAGCACCTACAAAGTAAACCTCCTGCACACGCCCTATGATCCATGCAGCCACTTAAAGGTCTCCTTTAGTCCTTTTTGGTAATTTCATGCAACCCTGCCATCATGCGTCCTGAACTTTTACACCTGGCACCTGAAATCGAAAGAAATGGCCCCCACTTACCTGATGAAGGGAGGAGAGAAAGTAAGGCCGCCGGAGAAGGACCCGCTGCCCCTGGGGATCCCAGCCAGGTCCCCGTACACCTGGCAGGTGCCACCCGCCGTTTCCACTGAGGAGGGCAGCGGCCGAGCCACAAAGATGGGCTTCTGGTCAAGTTGCCGGACCGCTGAGGAAGCAGAGGCGCTGACGCCGTACTGGTAGCCCTGTCCACCGGAGGCGCTCACGCTACAGATGGAGATGGGCGAAGGGCTCAGGCTACAGTAGGTCTTGGACTCCATCTCTTGCTTGATCACGCCAGGAGGGCATAGCTGGATGCAGGCATCCTTCTCTATCTTAATCTCTGAGGGGGGGACGCTGGCCTCCGGCGCCCGCTGGTCATCCCCCCCCCCGTTGCTGCAGCTGACGGGCTTTGCGTCCTTCGCCGCTGTGCTGAAGTCGGCCAGGAGCGAGTCGTCCACCGCCAGCGTCGAAAGGAAGGCAGCCTCATCGCCCACGTAGAAATCGTTCAGCTCACAGGGGGAGCCCGTCAGCTCGAAGTCCGGCAGGATGTCGAGGGTGCTGGCGGACGAGAATCCCAAGCCCTTCAGGGTGTCCTTCCCAACCACCTCAAAAGGCTCCTGCTCCAGGTCGGGGGGTGACAGATCCTCCGTTTTCAAGAAGAGGTCTGTGTCGGTCCCACCAATGAGGGAGTCCATGGAGGTGCTGGTGCGACCCAGGTCGGCGATGCTCGCCTCCAGGCGAGTTAAGTTATCCTCCAAGCCTAACATGCTTGTGTTCTGGAAGTGCAGGATGGCTGCCTTCTGGTCAATCCCCAGCACCTTGGAGTCAGGCCCCAATGCATAAAAGCCCAGGGAGGGCGACGTGTGCTCCTCGGGGGGAGGGGCACCACCCAGCCCATTGGATACCTCCCCGGAGCTCGGCTGCTTTCTGGGAGCGGATGGCACAGACATGCCGCTGCCGGGCAGGCTGGGAAACGCCCCCTCTGCCTCCTTGTCACTGTAATCCAAAGTCAGGCCGTCATCCTGCACGTCGCCGCCTTTCAGTCCCACTTGATCCATGTGTCGTTCCTGTCGGGCACCGGAGGGTAAAATAAAAATAACCGGATTAAAAAGCAGTAAAACCCACACCTGCTGGGCACATCACAGCGCCCCTCTGCTGCTCACAAACAACACCTAAAGGGAATGACCTGCCATGGAAGCGAGCCGGACGTCCTGTCTAACTCAGAGCTACACGCCCCAATCGGGCACCGCAAACCGGGAAGGACTCCCCAAAAGCAGCCAAACTGCTGACAGTTCGCCACATTACTGCGACGCGCACCAGCCCTTCACCGAAGGGCAGGCCTGCCAGTGTTAATTTCAGCTGCCTTTTTGATATGCGTGGGACAGCTGGCTGGTTGATAGGTTATTTTAGTTACTCAAACACCCTGCTAGGAGTTGGCAAGAAAGGCAACTGTCCGTCCGGATCAAATGCTTCATTAAAAAATTACCGTGAGCACGGCGCTACTGGCAAGGCCCCCTGCTGAAATAAAGTGAATAAACGCAGAAATACGCTTCTGTTTATAAAGAAAGTCAGAACCTCTACAAGACGCTAATACCAAATAAAGTAAATGCAAATCGCAACGCGGTTCTGCTCAGGGAAACCGGGGGCTGCCACTTATAGAAAAAATGACTATGTTAACCCGGGACAAAAACGCCAAATTACACTGTAGAGACGTTTCCGTCGGCATGTTAAACCCATAAGCTGCAAGCAATCAGACCTGTCAGTGGCACTGCCACAGAACCACTAACCTACCAGGCGGGTTTACTTACGCCTAAACAGACTAATATATCTTTTTATTTTTAATCCCACGGTTTGGCACGGTGACTATAACAGCGGCACTTCCTCCCCGCACGCAGCCAGCAGGCTCCGGTTACACCACGAAGCTGAAAGTGCGCCGATAAGAAGCGCCTGTATCGCCAGTGTAAGTCACAGCAGGCCGGCGAGCAACACGGACCGCGGCCTACCGTTCACGTACGGTGGCGTCGAGGAGCACTCCCAGCCCCGGCATCGCCCCGACTCGCCCTGGCCCCTCTTCCAGCGGCAGCCGCGAAGGAAGCGCCGCCTTCCCGTCTCCCGGACACCCGGACCCTCTCGGTCGTCTTCCCTGGACTTTAGCTGCCGTGCGCCGGCAGCCAAACAAACACAAATGGCGAGTTTTCCCGCCCGCTATCCGAAAATGTTTTTCTTGTCCTGACTGACAGAAAAGAAGCCTTCGTCCCGCTACCCCGCCAGAAAGTGCACAAAATGGAGTTTACTCCATGCAGCCCTGGCTGGCCCCTGGCCGGCCGCCGCCTGCGCTCCGCGAGGGGATGGCGCCTCCTGTCGGCCGCAAGCAGCCATTACAAACAGCTCCGCGTGCAATGGGAAACTGGAGTGCTTCGCCCGCATGTTTGTATGGTTATACGTACCGGGGTAAGGCCGTGGTAAGGGAGAGCCTGCCCAGACGGCGAGGCCATACAGGCACTAACATGTGTTAACATGTGTAACATGTGTCCTGTCAGTGTCACAACGAAACACCCTGTTAGTCGCTGAGACGTCGAGTGCAGCCGACAAAATTCACTATTTCAGCGCAAACCAAAAGCGATATAAAAAGCATTTCTTTTTAAAGAACGGGTAAAGCTGACGGATGCATTTTTGTAATGAATAAGTAGATTAAATACACGTACCTGGTTTGAGTCGTGAGGTATCTACATCATATTCTGCAGTCAGGGTCATCGAAGAGAAATTCAGCGTTGAAGTTCTGTGACTCACGCCCCCCTGTCAGCCCAAATCTGCACCGCCGGACCGGGGTTCAGCCGCTTTGCGAAATCATCCGTGCAAAGGCAGCTAAATTATCTATCGTGAATGCATTCGCTTATGAGGTGCCCGGCTCTAGAGGAACAAGCTGCCTTCTCTCTGCGTTACACAGCTAGATTGGACACAGCAGTCTTTTCAGGCTCCGTGCATCGCTATCAAAATACCGACAGGGGATCTACGGCAGCGCCGCTTCCTCTGCTATGCAACCGAGACATTAACGGTTACAAATAAAACAACACATCCCCTATGTCCATATAAATTTAGTCTACCGCTCAAAATATCGGCTACATCCTTCCCCCAAACAATTCACGCCCCACAGCTCTACAACTCATCTAAAACGGAGCAAAGCGGGGTGCCCAAATAGATATATGGCTTAAGTACGCTTTATGCGGAGGTTTTTTGCTTTTTGTTTTGCTTGTACTTTCCGTTGACAGTGTCAAGGACACATATCGAACATGTGGAGGACCTGACATGAGCCCTGAGTTGCACAGTAAGGACGCACGCAGCGCGCAGTCTGCACCGGAGTCGGTGCGTCTTGGTGCCGATCAGCTCAAGCCAGCCGCGGTCAAACCCGGAGCGACAAAGCAGGCGCGATCGACCAGTTCCCTGAAAAGCAAACTTTTTGTCCAGTTAAACCTCTTTGGCAGCTAAAGTACCGAGGCCGCCTATGGCTTCTGAGTCTTTCAAAGGGAGGAACTGGTGTCGAAAACAGGCTGCGATATTCAAGCTTTAATGACGCAGTATAGGCGGTGTGCAGAGAGGGACACGCAGCGTGCTCGGTCGCAAATAACCGCACAAGCCGTCCGGGAAAAGGGCATTAAACTCCACCGAGGCTATGGCACCGTCCTCGAAGTCGGCCCTCGCTGGCGCGCCCCTGTCAGTCGTCGTCCTGCGATTCAGCGCTGCGCCCAGCCCCACGCAGACGCCATGAGTGCGGAAACAGAGCGCACTTCCAGGGCTGAGATTTCGGCGACGAGCCCGAGCGGCTCATGCGCAGAACGCGCCTGTGCTGATCTCAGGCGGAGGAAATGAGCGGTTTGTGGATGGGTTATCACGGACGGGCAGCATCGAAGTTTTCTTTTATTCTTGTCTATTATCGCCTAAAGCTACAAATAAGCTTGACAAAATATATAAATGTCAGAATGGTTAGGACGAATACAGTGCTTGTTTGACTTGAATTATTAAAATCATTAATCTTTTCGGTTGTTGCATTATTTTATTAACAGTTTGTTAGAAAGCATGATTTCCACATACCATAAAATGCAAAAAGAATTTATATCACTGGTATGAATAATGATAGACGCATTTAAAATAGTTATTTATTAAATTTGAAAGTTATACAAACTTTGTGTTTTTCCACTAATTCCGAAAGAAAGACTATTTCCCATCTGAAAAAAAATCTTTTGTACCACATAATCTGCATTAGCCTTTCAGACATCAAGGCGATCATTATTCTATGTAACCGTAAAAGCTTTCTGTTTTGTTGAAGGCCTGTATAAAACCGGAATGGTTGAGTGATATGAAGTCACCAGATTATCCCTGCTTTGTACTCATTTCCAGCTTTAAACGAACTCCAATTAGTTCTTAAAAGCAAATGGTCATCGGGGGAAGAGGTACAGGCGAAAGCAGCAGGCGAGCCCCGTAACACCGGATCTGACTTATCTGAGGCAGCGATGCGGCGTTTGCGGGGTCTCGCGCACCGGCTCCCCTTCGTTATTAAAACAGACTGCTGTGCCAGGGCACGCCGCATGGCTTGTTTGCATCTGCGTGAAGCGCGCTCATACACCATCTCGTTTACACATTCCTAACGCCTACCGCACTCTCATGCATTTACACCCCCGCGATGGACACTTCTGTATTCATTTTGCGCTGCTAGTGATTTATTAAGCATCATGCATCTTATCAGTCTGGGGAGAGACTCTCACCGACAATACTGACTATTGTAGTTAGCTGGCTTCCATTACAGAAGATAGGAGTACAAACGAAGTACTGTGAAAATGCATTTGCATCCGGTTTTTGCATTTCTGAGACTATAGTTACGCTTCTTTACGTAGTTGTGCTGGCCATTGAAGCGTCTGTAATTGCCTGAATGACTGTTCGGCCGTAAATTAAGGCGAGCCCGCTGTTGGTTTCGTGAGGGTCCATCTGTTACGGTCAGCTGGAAATCTGAAAGCATGTTGTGAATGTAAGCTTAGCTTTGTGATTAAGTGTTTCAAATTCCTGAGAGAATACGTTTTCTTAAATTATCATTATTATTATTTACTTTACATGTTATTAACGGTTTTACGTGAGGCTCAGCAAGGTGCCGTTTCTAGCGAGCCGGTAAACACCCCCCCCCCCCCCGGAGTGGAGAGAATGGCGTGCCCACATATGGGTCTTAACTCGAGGGACATTTACTCTCTTTTTGGGTACCGAGTGGATTGTGGTCCTCTTTCAGTCACGCCACATTTACAGTGCTTGCAGAAAAATATAATGTTATCAACAGGGGTGAGGCTAGAAATTCTGGGCCCCCTGATAAAATGTAGCCTTACCCCCCACCCCACAATTTTACATATAATTTTGCACATTAAAGGGCTGTGTCCCCCCCCCCCCCATCTGCCAGGCCATCCATGCCCCCATTACAGCTGATAATGAGGTGGTAATTTAACATAAGCAGAGAGTCCAGCACAGGCAGGCCTCATATCAATCGGTGGTCCTCTTCAACACAACATTACCATCAACACCAGTACGATACTGGGCCACATTGAGAGTGTGAACTCTTAGCATCACTGATCGGTTGGCCCCCCAGCACTGAAAATTTCCTGTAAATGTATCCATTTTGGCTCCAGCCATTACTGGGAGACCAAACTGGTCAGGGTTTGAGCCATGCACCCTGTTAATTACCTTTGATTGCGTTTCACTTCTTGAATTTTTTTTTTTTTACCAAAGGTTAGTTCCCTAATTCTCTCCTGCAGTACTGATGAGAATGATCTGCAGACTCCAACTCTTCTGCTCACCTCACATTCACATAAGCAGTTGTTAATTATGCCCATATTTCTGGATAAGGCAGGCAAAACAATGGCAGGAAACGCATATGCTCTTGTTGGAGAAAGGGCAGACACGGAATCAGAGAGGAGGCATTTTATATTTTTGTCTCTAAGTAAATCCAAAAAGATAAAGTAATCTGTCTAATATAACAGTTGTAACATGCCACCTGAGGAAATCGCCATTAAGGGGTTTAAAAGCATGCAAACCGGCAGTTCATTAGGGAGAGCATGTGTGAATTTAACAAGTATCAGTACAGCACGGGGGGGCTGCTGGCCATGTGGGTGTGCTCATCAGCCGCGAGACTGGCCTATGGACGTCGCGTTGGGGGGGCTCCGTTCTGCTGGCATCGGCCCCATCTGTTACCCCCACAGCCCCCCCCAGGTCAGCGAGCATTCAAGGATTCCAGTATTCAAAAGCTTTATTGTAATTTCTGTAAGTACAATGAAATGCTTGCGTGCCTCCCAAGTAGACGATGTTAACGATGAGGAACAGCAAAGAGCGGTAATGGAGTAGTGAACAGAACCATATACACAGTATATACAAGATACAAGCAGGAAACAATAAGCAATCTATATACAGAACAAGTAGGACAGCAGGTGCTGAAGTTTACAGTAGCAGTGATGAATAAAGCACAGTGGTGACTGATGGTACTGCAGGTTATCACTGTGTGTTATTAGTGTGTCTTATTACTACCCAGTCTACCCAGGCTGTCTACTTCGCAAACCATGAGACCCAGGGTCCACAATCCACCCTTATAATGTTAACTAAGCCACAGGTTGACAGCCGGAGCCAAATTCCCCGCTGTGTGAGGATACTTGGCCAATAAACCTGATTGCTGCTACTGTTGCAGACATACTGTATATTATATCAGGTGTAAAGTAAAATAATACTGAATGGCGTGGCTTTGAAACTGAAACAGTACTGGTTTAAGGCCCAGCTCTGCTACTCTTCTGATAAGAATGGTGTTTGAGTATAAGATTAGAGTTTAGGAAAGGTGCCATCGATAAAGAATGGGCCATTTCAGATGCTACTGCGCTGATGGTGTTGGCCCATGGGGCAGAAGGGCTTCTGGGAAGCTCCATGATCAGAGTCATGCTCCTTCCTGTAGAGCTTGTTTGGCCGCTGCCGTTTATTCCATCGTATGAATGAATCATGTTTAATTAGGGCTTGAGTTTGCCCATGGGCTCCTGCAGCCGAACTCAGTCACCGATGCCGTGACGCATTTGGAGCGTCGCTTCAATCCGATACAGAAGAAATGTCATCAGCTCCTGGTAACCAAACTGTTGCTGTGTGAACGTTCATGGGGTCTCAAAGGGGCAGGTCACCCCACACACCAAATGCATCACTGCGTAGAAGATCTGGCCGGGGTACTTATCGCACTCCTATCGTCTGTGCAGTCATGCAATCGGTGTGTGCAGTTCTGTGGAAGAAAATGGTTCATACGTTAAACTGCTTAGTACAAAGTCTGCAGATTATATTCAGTAACAGGGTCATGGTTTTTGGTAAGAGACATTGCTGTTGATTTTTCAAATTTTTTTCTGGTGCTTTAATCACCACAGAAAGAATGTCATTCAGTCCCATAATAATTGACAGAAGCCCGAAATTTCAGCCGATATCTCCAAAACCAGACAGCCAGCCGAACAACCTACAGACAGTGCTACCACCCCTCTTAGACAAATGTTCTTATTCAGTTTTGGGGTAAACTCCCCTTTTAAATGCAAATTATTATCATTTTATTTTGGGGGGATCTTTCCGCAAATGGATAGTCAGTATGCAGGTTTTTGGGGTAACCTTTAGGTCAGCTGTTCAAACCCAAGAGTGAGAACTCATCAGCCAATCGGTCCTATAATTAGTAATCTAATTAGGGAGTTGTAGTGAAAACCCGCACACACAGCGGCTCTTTCTGGGTAAGATTTCTCACCCCTGAATTATTTGAATTCTATCATAACCATGCATCCATTTTTCAGAGCTGGGCAGCAGGGGGTACGGGGAATGAGGCAGGGTACACCCTAAATGTACCCGCATGCCAGTCCTTTCCTGCACACAGACATATTTAAGCAAACTTAAACATTAAATGCAGTTTGCTTTTATTTCTATGGTATTTTATTCTATTTTGTTGATGTTCGATATCAAAACTCTAGTATCATTTTCTACTGTTTGATACTATTTGATATGAAAACACATCATAATTATTTCCGGGACAGTGTCCAGCCCCTTAAATGGTTACCGTTGGTGATGGATGAGCCAAGGAAGACGTATGCAGCTCTCTGCAATGTCAGCCTGTAAACAAGCTGAGGATGGATTTGTGCACTGAAACCTGCCATCGCCTATTTAAAACCAGGCCTGCACATCATCCTCTCTGCTGATCACACTTGCAGTGACACTTACACATCGCCTATTTAAAACCAGGCCTGCACATCATCCTCTCTGCTGATCACACTGGCAGTGACGCCTACACGTCGCCTATTTAAAACCAGGCCTGCGCATCATCCTCCCTGCTGATCACACTGGCAGTGACACCTGCACATCGCCTATTTAAAACCAGGCCTGCACATCATCCTCTCTGCTGATCACACTGGCAATGACACCTGCACATCGCCTATTTAAAACCAGGCCTGCACATCATCCTCTCTGCTGATCACACTGGCAGTGACACCTGCATATCGCCTATTTAAAACCAGGCCTGCACATCATCCTCTCTGC
>JABFEA020000002.1:5928059-5939966 GCA_019775915.2 Cyphomyrus plagiostoma | reverse complement strand
CAGGCCTGCACATCATCCTCTCTGCTGATCACACTGGCACCTGCACATCGCCTATTTAAAACCAGGCCTGCACATCACCCTCTCTGCTGATCACACTGGCAGTGACACCTGCACATCGCCTATTTAAAACCAGGCCTGCACATCACCCTCTCTGCTGATCACACTGGCTTTTCTTCACATGACAAAGGAAATAATTGTTTACATTAATGGTTTATAGAAACCATTGCACTTAGCAATACACAATTATTGCATGATAATCATTAAGTAACTTTCACAGTATTTTACAATATGGACAACAGACACAGGTGATTTTTCTAACGTGGTTCGTTGGTGTCTTATGAGCATTTAAACCCTGAGTGTATCGCTCCCATTTTACTTGACTTTAAACAAAAAAATAACATCAACACTGAGATAAGGCTACCCAGGCAACATCACTGTCACCCCTTTTTATATTCTCAAGGGGGGGGGGTCCCTGTATTTGTAATCAAACAATAAAAAGATCAGTTACATTTCAAACATCGGGAAGAGAAAAGTCCTGAAAAGGGCTTGTGGCTGACCAAGTCTTGCTGGAGAGATTATTACGGCGCTCAGTGAACGCAGCCACATTCATTTTCATCTGGTGTAGCGATTAATATCTCTGTGTAAAAAGCACAAAGAGCACTGCCGAGGCAGAAGCTGCCCACAGGGTCACGATGGATAATGTTCCTCGTCGATTACAGCCCCGTATCCCTGCACCTGGCATAAGGGAGTGACACACACTGTTGGCTCATTGGGATGCTCATGTTTGTCAGTGGATGACACACACGGCATTTAATGACACAGAATTATGTCCCGTGAAAAACATATACCTCCAAAAATCTATTACTTCAGGATTATTTTCTCAGAAACTACTTTACAAAGTAAACCTTTAAAAAACATCAGGAGGCACCGATATCACCACAAATAGAAAATCTCTCATCACACAGCTGTTGGTGAGTAGTTTAACTATAACTTGTCGATTTTACAATTATCACTGATGTTAGTCAGCTAGCGATCCGGCTATTGATGTTGATGGTAGTGTTGTAAAGTAATCCATACAAACAACCTTTATGAGTACAATTGTAGCTAGTACTAACATAAATGCTAAGTTAAATAAATGACTTTTCATTGGTCAGTTAGATGCCAGATACACATCTCATAGAGTAGAGATACTTCATTAATCTCCATGGGGAAAATTCTCTGTTCACTTTCCCCACATACAGGTGAGAGCAGGCGTAGGGTAACAGCACAGGGTCAGTCAGCGTGCAACAGCGTTCACCTCCGGACCTGCAGTTTACGGGCCTTGGTCAAGGGCCCACTGACAGAAAACTGTTCTGCTAAGGCCTTGAAATAGCAACCTTCTGATCATAGGTACAGAGGCTTTGCCCATTGAGCCACACGCTGCCCCCAGTACAATATGTCCAGGTCCCCTCAGTAGCCCATTTTGGAGATTTGGACAGAAAATGAACAATATCACTGTAGACTTTGATTATCACATGCTGCACTACTCATAGCCCGTTACTAAATGCATTTAGAAAACCATTCATGTATCAGGTATCCAATCATGCAGTGAATCAATTCCAGCACACTGTCCAATAAAGAGTCACGGCTAAATGACAGCTAGTGAAGCTTTGATGGCGAGATTCAATCTGCATAAGCAGATAACCATCCCATCTGGAGGCAGGCAAGGCAAGTCAAGTTCATTTATATAGTGCCTTTCGTACACTGTGGTCATTCAAAGTGCTCTACAATAAAATACAGAATACAAGGAAAGAAATGATAATAGAAATTAAAAATGATTAAAACAATAGATTTAAAAAAGAGAAAAGAAGAAAAAAATCAAGCCTGAAAATAAATAAGGTGCCGTTAGAGTAACAGTAGTGCAGCATGGTGTTAAGATGGTGTTAAGCTGGTGTTAAGATGGTGTTAAGCTGGTGTTAAGATGGTGTTAAGCTGGTGTTAAGATGGCGTTAAGCTGGTGTTAAGCTGGTGTTAAGCTGGTGTTAAGATGGCGTTAAACTGGTGTTAAGATGGTGTTAAGCTGGTGTTAAGATGGCGTTAAGCTGGTGTTAAGCTGGTGTTAAGATGGCGTTAAACTGGTGTTAAGATGTCGTTAAGCTGGTGTTAAGATGTCGTTAAGATGGTGTTAAGATGGCGTTAAGCTGGTGTTAAGATGGCGTTAAGATGGTGTTAAGATGGCGTTAAACTGGTGTTAAGATGGCGTTAAACTGGTGTTAAGATGGCGTTAAGATGGTGTTAAGATGGTGTTAAACTGGTGTTAAGATGGTGTTAAACTGGTGTTAAGCTGGCGTTAAACTGGTGTTAAGATGGCGTTAAACTGGTGTTAAGCTGGTGTTAAGATGGCGTTAAACTGGTGTTAAGATGGTGTTAAGATGGTGTTAAGCTGGTGTTAAGATGGCGTTAAACTGGTGTTAAGATGGCGTTAAACTGGTGTTAAGATGGTGTTAAACTGGTGTTAAGATGGCGTTAAACTGGTGTTAAGATGGCGTTAAACTGGTGTTAAGATGCCTGCTCTCACATGACCAATTAAACTGGTGTTAAGATGGTGTTAAACTGGTGTTAAGATGGCGTTAAACTGGTGTTAAGATGGTGTTAAACTGGTGTTAAACTGGTGTTAAGATGGTGTTAAGATGGTGTTAAACTGGTGTTAAGATGTCGTTAAGATGATGTTAAGATGGTGTTAAGATGGTGTTAAACTGGGCTAAAGGCTGATTAAAGAGGAATGTTTTCAGCTTGGATTTGTCTACAAAGTGTCCGAGGACTAATTAATCGGCAGGTTAATCTTAACTCTTTCATGTAAGATTATGTCTTTACACTAACTGGGTGCAAAAAGCACTGACTCACTGCCCACCTTGGTCTTCTGATCTGGGATGATTTTGCAGATTTTCATGCAGCCCTGGCGGCTTCAGGAAGGGATGCTGAGGCTGTCACACGTACGACCTCCGACTCGCCCTGATGAAGTCGCCCTCAGAGAGCTGCGTCTGGCATGTTTACGGGGGTGTGCTGGTGGAGCAGCGCCCTGCCATGCACCACAGCTCATGGTGTGGAACAGAGACACACCATGACTGATAAGGGCCCTCTCTGCATTCCCCTGTGTAGGCTCTAGTCAGCCTGTTCTGCATAAGGGCCTTGCTCAGGGCCCCAGTGGGAAAATCACTCTGCAGGCCCTGGGATTTGAACCAGCAACCTATCAACCACAGGCAGAGTATCCTAACCCACCGATCCACACACTGCTTTATGAAATGTGTGAGAAGACACGTCTGGCGGTGAAGATCTGCTGCAGCCCACAGCGGGGCGGAGGGTTGGCGGCTGAAGAAGGGACCTGCTGTTATACCCTTAAAGCGGCAAAATCAAACATGATTATCTGCAGTTCTGCTCTTGGAAGCATTCAGGGTGTTTCACAGTGTGCCCAGGAACAGACGAATGCGGTAACGAATAATCACATGACAAATTAACAGGGACTGCGAACAGGGTCATGGTTAGAAGGGGGATGGATGGATGGATGGATGGTTAGGTATTAAGAGGCTAACAGACTTTAATGCCTAAGAAAGACAAAGCTTTGACCAGAATAGTATGATTAAGATTTAGGAAATGGCTGTAAAGAAGGTGTTCAAACCAAAGTTAATACGTACATCTTTGAAAGGGCAGAAAGCGTTACTGGGCTGATTCTGTGTGAAGTGAAGTGAAGTGAAGTCCACTGTACAGGGTGACCTGAGCCCCCTTCGTGAAAATACTGCCCAGGTCAAAGGAAGCCAGCAGAGATGGAGAGAGCAGGACAGAGAAGAGAGGGTCGTTCCCACGGTTTCCTCCATCTGCGAGCCCACGTATGTTCAGCTGTGGGGGCAGACAGGAAACTGAGGGACAGCAGGAGCAGAGTCCTGGCAGCCATGGGAGCAGGTGGTGGCTGACAGAGAGCCTCCCACGAGCCGATGAGGCGCTGAACTCCTGAATGACCTCATCGCTCTGCAGTGAACATACATCCTTCTTCAGACGCGTAAATCACAAGCCAATCCAGCTTAATTAATGGGTCATCGGCATTTCGTCGAACTGCGGCCAGCGTTACGCTGCAGCAAGCTGAAAGCACATGGATCATTTGGAAGGGAGAGGACAGCCCAGACCGAGCCTGGAGACCCAGGATTTGGAGCACGGGGATGGCAGTCAGAGTGTCCATCCGATGTCACAAGCTGCCTACGTAGGCAGCTGTAAGATAAAGCAAGACGGGACCCACCGATCGGCATAAGGGGGCCTGTCTCTGTCCAATAGCATCGGAAGAGGCTAGGACAACCATCCAGGGTTGTTCCCTGCCTTGTGCCCGTTGCTTCCGGGATAGGCTCCGGACCCCCCGCGGCCCAGTAGGATAAACGGGTTGGGAAATGAATGAATGGATGGATGGATGGATGGATGGAAAGGATAAAACGATAATGCATGTAAAAGAAGACAATGAAAGTGTGAGGAGATAAAAACATGCAAAAAAACTGTAAGTAAATTTGAAACGAGTAAGAAGCGTGTAAACAATGAACCACTTTGGTTGTAACAGAGGAAATGGCGGTTGTGCAGGCAGCACTGTCTGTTAAGGATGCAAGTGCCTTTAAATTTTTAAATCAGCCTGTTTTCTGGGGAGCTTTTAAATAAGCCGTTTAACCACTTTGCATTAAGAGATCATTAATGTAACCCCGCCCCCATTTGACATCTACGCCACCGTGCAAAGCAGCAGGGGGGCCTGTGCCAGCTCACACCCCCAGGGGCCTTGGCCCATGTCTGCTCACGAATGCTATGCTCCTCAGCACTGCTGGACGGGCTCAGGATCACTGTGACCCCGGCTGCACAAGTAACCATTATAAATATGGAACGGCTCGTGCTAAACCTTTCATGCCTGTATTCCACAGTAGGAATCAAATTGTGTTTCAATACCCTTCTGTGCCAGGCAGCCGCAGATTCCTGCTTTCGGCATTCTGCATGTGGAAGACGGCGACTTCCAAACCCAGAGAGGCGGCGGGGGCAATGGGACCCGATGTCAGACGTCACACGATACCAAAATGTGCCGAGAACATTTACCAGACCTGAGGAAGGATGTGAGAACATGAGGGTCACAGTGATGGACCTCCATCTGCGAAGAAAATCTTTAGGCAGGATCTACATGGGGAGATATCACAGGTTCCTGTTGGTGGAGGTTGTGGGATTTTATTTCTTTCTTAAGAGAAAGAATAAAAAAACAAGAACTAAGAAATTCACACAGGAGAGGAGGTCATTCGGTCCATCAAGTACCTCTGCTCTCCACCTTCAAAGGATTCATCTAAAGTTCCTTTTCTGTCTCATAAAGTAAGGAGCAAGTGCTGTGTGTTAGAGATTTTTCCATAGCACTTTACTTGATGGGGCACAAACAGTAATAACTCAGTTACTACTGAAGTACAAATCATGAATAAATACAGTCGCTACTTGAGATAAAAGATGTGTCACGATTCATTAATAATAAACAAACAGGAGGTCAGTATGTAACGTGTTATTCATGACTTGTTCCCTCTGTATTTCACAAAGGTTTACAGAATTAACAGGTATAAGAACCGGTTGAGATGAAACATGCATCACAATTCATCTAACCACTTAATCCAATTCAGGGTTCTGGGGGGGGTTGGAGTCTATGGGCACAAAGGAATGAATGCTGACCCACTGAGGAGCAATTTTGTAACACTTTTGCACCTCGGTGGGTTTTTGGACTGTGGGGGAGAACCGGAGTACCCAAAGAAAGCCCCACAATGACATGGGAAGAACATGCAGAATCCACACTCATGGAGCCATGGCAGGGACTCGAAGCCTGCTTACAGAGGTGTGAGGCGGCAGTGCTGACCTCTGCCCCATAATCACAATTTACAAATTAAGATGAGATCAGCATGTAGTGAAGACTGTGGCTAATTAATACATAAGTAGGAGTATAATATTATATTATTTGTGGCCCATCAAGTATAGTGTTACCAATTAACCAAACATTCACTACCCACCAGTGCTGCTATAGTTCTTCCCATCAGGATGCTGATTATTCAGATGCTCAAGCACTTGGCATTAGGGAATAAGAACAGCTCCCCTGATCATCTGCATCTTCTCAGGCCACATGCCTTATAATAATAATTGGTACTTTATTCATCCCCGTGGGGAAATTCTCTTCACGCCTCCTCCAGCTTGCTCTCTGTAGGTCAGAACAAGATGGTCTGCGAAGGGCAGCTGCCTGGAGCAGCACCCAGGAAGCTAGGGCTTAAGGGCCTTGCTCAAGGATCCACAGACGTGCCTAGGTCAGGCTTGAACCCAACAACCTTCTGAAAAAGGCACAGAGTCTTCGATTATGCTGCTGGCATATGAAACAAGACAATGCAATGTCCGCTCTTTGGTCTGACTCCAGACAGTAAATAGTTTAAGGAGATGGCTTTCAGTCATTCTGCCAGCTGAAAATGCCTGTTTCAAACTTAAAGAAACAGACAGAATCGATTATTCATTATTCATTATAAATGTATCTTGTTGGAGGAAAACTGCTGGAAATAGCATTTAAAACTCAACTTAAGTGAAGAACTGATAACACTTCATAATTGGAGACATGTTTGTTTGTTGAGGCAACTTGTTGTGGTTATTAGACAATATTAGAGGCGAGAGCTCTAATTAAGGATAAGAATGCGTTTTGGAGGATGTTGACATTCATTTTCCAATGGACACAGCTGTTCCAGTGCTGCATTCAAAACAACAATTTACTCTCATTTGCAGAGCGATGTAACACACTGTTCACCAGTGCAGATGCCGCCAAGCCTGCGGACTCGCCAAATATTACCACGGATGGAGAGGAGCCCACTGTGAACACTCACGGGACGACATGTGACCTCACGGGGTCGGAAACACAGCCCCTCCTGGATTTGGTTTTACCGTGCGACAGGCTTCTGTCTTATCCCTCTTATTTTACAAAGATCACAGAGAAGACTGGGATTTCAAAGCTACTCATGCAGAAATTTACTCCTTACATCCAAAATTACATAATCAAATACAAAACACGTAAAAGACAGACAAAAAACCCACATAATATCCTTTTATTCATGTGTGTTCCATTATTCAAGCACAGTGCTCCCTGTCAGACAGGCTGTTATGTTTGAGTCCAGCAGGTTCTGAGGTGGCTGCCCCCTTCCTGTGGCGGAACTTCCTGTTGTGGAGGTGCCACCAGCTCCCCTGATAGGTTTGCTGTGAGAATAAGTACAGGCAGATCAGGAAAGGTCAAGTCACATGCATATGAAAGCTTCCCATAAAAAAGGGCTTATATTTCACCATACAGGGGTAGTATGGTGGTGCAGTGGTTTGCACTGGTGCCTCACACCTCTGAGACTGGGGTTTGAGCCTCCACCATGACTCCATGTGTGTGGAGTGCATGTTCTCCCTGTGTCATTGTGGGGTTTCCACCGGGAACTCTGGGTCTCCCCACAGTCCAAAAACATGCTGAGTTACGTGTGTGTGTGTCCTGCAATGGGTTGGTCTCCCATCTTGGGTTGTTCCTTGCCTTGTGTCCATCGGCTCAGGACTGCTGTGAGTCTGAACAGGACAAAATGTTACAGAAAATGGCTGGATTTCTCTGCCTGTCAGATCATATTGATGGTCTTGCCGGTGACAACCAGGTTGGGACCTACCTCATCACGCTGCCGGATTCCAGCCCCACCAGACAATCCCACTAATGACAGGAACCTGAACACTTACAAGAAGAAACTGATGAGAAATCCCAGAATGAGCAAATATTGTGAAAAATTTCTGGAAAGGTGAAGTCTATGTTCTGGTAAATAAGTTTGGTTTTTCCTGTAACCAAAAAAAGATTAAAATCTTTCATTCATCATTATCAGAACCATCTGTTTGAACTCTGAGCCAAACAGTGGCTTATATCACCCATACAGAACAAAACTGAATGATCTGACAGAATCATCCTCAGTTCATGTTGCTCTTAATCTATAAAATTATACAAATCACCTAACAAAGTTCAGTTCTGTTATAGGACTAGATGAAACAATCCCTTGATTAAGTGCCTGAGATTTGCAGCCAGGCATCATTCGGAGTGATGTGGGTGGGGTCAGCTTCATTGGGGTCATCAGGTGGGCACCCTCCTTCACTGGTGTTTCGATGAGGGGCCACCACACCTCCAGAGGCCTCACCGCCAACGCCTGGCGTCCCAGGTGTGCCCCCCTCTGCCTTCCACCTTCCTGACCCTCTGTTGTTACTTTGGGGCCCAGCAGTCATCTCTCCTTTTCTCCCCAGCAGTAGTCTCTCCTTTTCTCCCCAGCAGTCGGCTCTCCTTTTCTCCCCAGCAGTCGTCTCTCCTTTTCTCCCCAGCAGTCATCTCTCCTTTTCTCCCCAGCAGTCGTCTCTTCTTTTTTCCCCAGCAGTCGTCTCTCCTTTTCTCCCTAGCAATCGTTTCTCCTTTTCTCCCCAGCAGTCGTCTCTCCTTTTCTCCTACAGCCTCTCTGGCTGAGGGGGCTTTGATGGCCTGTCGTTGGTCTTGGCCTCGAACACCAAGATCCTTAAGTAGCCTGATGGTTGACTTGCCCATGAAGCCCCTGCAGCCAACTTCCACTGGGCAAATCTTGGCTTTCCAACCACGCTGTCTGGCGTCTGCTGCTAGCTTCATGTACTTTAGTCTCTTGCGTTCGTAGGCCTCCTCCATAGCATCCTCCCAGGGAGCAGTGAGCTGTATGATCTACACATAGCAGAGTGTCGAGGACCAGAACACAACATCTGGTCAGAGGTTCATTGTGGCGATCTCAGATACAAAGCAAAGCCTTTGGTTGAGATCAGCTATAAGGTAAAAATATACAATTTAAAATGCATTTATATTTGTAGAAAGTACTTAAATTAATTATTTATTCCTTAACTAGGGAGCAGGTAGGGTATTGAAGAACGCAGCTGTGTAATGTGTGTGCAAAGATGGGCAAAAACATCAAAATGTACTTTATAAGTATAAGTATATAAGTATTGGGACACTTGGCCATTACACCCACATGACCTTCTATGGCATCCCGTTCTAAATCCATAGGCATCAATATGGAGTCCAGTGTTCTGGAAAGGCTTTCCCCAAGATGTCGGAGTGTGTCTGTGGGGATGTTTGCACAAACGTTTCATGCACACAACCTCATCAAGCAAACATTAGGAAAGTGTTGTATTTTCAAAAAAGAAAAATACTGAACGTCAAAGTATTTGAAACAAATTACATAATAATTTATGAAGTCAAATACAAATTACAAAATACAGTTCTGGTATTTAAAATACATATTTAAAAATACATATTTTAAATACATGTATCAGAAATACTGCCCATCCTGTCTGTGTGTGTGCGCGCACGCATGTGTGTGTTTGTGTGTGTGCATTCAGTTAAGAGCTAATAAACCTCACTCTAGCGCACGAGTCTTGGCTCTTCCTGTGACAGTCCCTCAGGTCATTACAGCATCATTAAGCGCTTGATAGTGGCCACTCACCAGCATTAAATAGGACAATAAAAGGGAAATGCAAATGCTAGCCTGGCTGCACATGCTGTCCAACGCAACGCACACGGCCAGCACGCAATTAACTGAGCCATCGGGACACGTGGAACGCCATATCGACGGTGTGGAAAGCAGCCCCACTGCCTTGGCCATGAATCTGCATATGGATACAGTGGGACACCATGATCTGGGCCAGCTGCTGAAGGATGGCTGGTTGTGGGGACACGGGGGCTGAGAGCATGGGGGTCTTTAAGGTCCCAGGAGGAGGTTATAAGCGCATGGTAAAAATGAATTGCTATGTGGAAACCACTCTCAGTATGGTCCACATTTGGGAAACAAACTGACAGTTTGAGACAAAAAATGTATTTTGCCCAGAAATCGGTTTTGTGTTTCGAGCTGCATTACAGTGCAAGCCCACTTGCTCCATAACGAAGGACAAAATATGTCTAATTGAAATTCACTCCTAACTGTCTAAAATGTGCTGTAATCAAAATGCTACAGGCATCCTCAAAGTGTAACAGAATTTATTATTTGTCTAGGGAGCACATCGAAGCTAAGGTGGACTAACGAACGCTGAGCACGAGAAGATACTGAGGTGCATAGCGTGTAGTATGAGAGCTTTGTGGCTCTCTCTGTCCGATCTGAGGCACATAGTGTGTAGCATGAGAGCTGTGTGGCTCTCTCTGTCCGATCTGAGGCACATAGCGTGTAGCATGAGAGCTGTGTGGCTCTCTCTGTCCGATCTGAGGCACATAGCGTGTAGTATGAAAGCTGTGTGGCTCTCTGTGTCCGATCTGAGGCGCATAGCGTGTAGCATGAGAGCTGTGTGGCTCTCTGTGTCCGATCTGAGGCGCATAGCGTGTAGCATGAGAGCTTTGTGGCTCTCTGTGTCCGATCTGAGGCACATAGCGTGTAGTATGAGAGCTGTGTGGCTCTCTCTGTCCGATCTGAGGCACATAGCATGTAGAATGACAGCTGTGTGGCTCTCTCTGTCCGATCTGAGGCAAATAGTGTATAGCATGAGAGCTGTGTGGCTCTCTGTGTCCGATCTGAGGCACATAGCATGTAGCATGAGAGCTGTGTGGCTCTCTCTGTCCGATTTGAGGCGCATAGCGTGTACTATGAGAGCTGTGTGGCTCTCTCTGTCCAATCTGAGGCGCATAACGTGTAGTATGAGAGCTGTGTGGCTCTCTGTGTCCGATCTGAGGCACATAGCGTGCAGTATGAGCGCTGTGTGGCTCTCTCTGTCCGATCTGAGGCGAATAGCGTGTATTATGAGAGCTGTGTGGCTCTCTCTGTCCAATCTGAGGCGCATAGCGTGTAGCATGAGAGCTGTGTGGCTCTCTCTGTCCGATCTGAGGCACATAGCCTGTAGCATGAGAGCTGTGTGGCTCGCTGTGTCCGATCTGAGGCACATAGCGTGTAGTATGGCAGCTGTGTGGCTCTCTGTGTCCGATCTGAGGCAAATAGCGTGTAGCATGAGAGCTGTGTGGCTCTCTCTGTCCAATCTGAGGCGCATAGCGTGTAGTATGGCAGCTGTGTGGCTCTCTCTGTCCGATCTGAGGCGCATAGCGTGTAGTATGACAGCTGTGTGGCTCTCTATGTCCAATCTGAGGCGCATAGCGTGTAGTATGACAGCTGTGTGGCTCTCTGTGTCCGATCTGAGGCGCATAGCATGTAGTATGACAGCTGTGTGGCTCTCTGTGTCCGATCTGAGGCACATAGCGTGTAGCATGACAGCTGTGTGGCTCGCTGTGTCCGATCTGAGGCACATAGCGTGTAGCATGAGAGCTGTGTGCCTCTCTCTGTCCAATCTGAGGCGCATAGCATGTAGTATGAGAGCTGTGTGGCTCTCTCTGTCCAATCTGAGGTGCATAGTGTGTAGTATGAGAGCTGTCTGGCTCTCTCTGTCCGATCTGGG
This sequence comes from Cyphomyrus plagiostoma, assembly GCA_019775915.2. Classification (NCBI taxonomy): domain Eukaryota; kingdom Metazoa; phylum Chordata; class Actinopteri; order Osteoglossiformes; family Mormyridae; genus Cyphomyrus; species Cyphomyrus plagiostoma. Next base: position 5,928,518 of record JABFEA020000002.1, on the reverse strand, counting down.
GCACATACCGTGTAGCATGAGAGCTGTGTGGCTCGCTGTGTCCGATCTGAGGCACATAGCACGTAGCATGAGAGCTGTGTGCCTCTCTCTGTCTGATCTGAGGCGCATAGCGTGTATTATGAGAGCTGTGTGGCTCTCTCTGTCCGATCTGAGGCGCATAGCGTGTCGCATGAGAGCTGTGTGGCTCTCTCTGTCCGATCTGAGGCGAATAGCGTGTATTATGAGAGCTGTGTGGCTCTCTGTATCCGATCTGAGGCACATAGCGTGCAGTATGAGCGCTGTGTGGCTCTCTGTGTCCGATCAGAAGCACATAGCGTGTAGCATGACAGCTGTGTGGCTCTCTCTCTCCGATCTGAGGCGCATAGCGTGTAGCATGAGAGCTGTGTGGCTCTCTCTGACCGATCTGAGGCGCATAGCATGTATTAGGAGAGCTGTGTGGCTCTCTCTGTCCAATCTGAG
>JABFEA020000002.1:5916593-5927959 GCA_019775915.2 Cyphomyrus plagiostoma | reverse complement strand
TGTGGCTCTCTCTGTCCGATCTGAGGCACATAGTGTGTAGCATGAGAGCTGTGTGGCTCTCTCTGTCCGATCTGAGGTGCATAGCGTGTAGCATGAGAGCTGTGTGGCTCTCTCTGTCCGATCTGAGGCGCATAGCGTGTAGCATGAGAGCTGTGTGGCTCTCTCTGTCCGATCTGACAGACACTCGTAGAGCGTCAAACTGCGCTGATTACAGGAATCTGCTCACAGCCACAGCATAATTCAGAATAACTGATCCATGACAGACAGCCAGGTTATGTAACGGCCATACCGCCGCCTTCAAGAGCACAGGCGCAAAAATGACTCAACACTGACCCCTAGCGTTAGACCTCTGCTTGAACTGTAGATTTAGGGCCCTGCAGAATCGTAGCAACCTTGACAGCAAGATAAAAATGCAGTGGAGGAGTTGCGTTCCACTGGGTTTTCGGAAACAATATAAAAGCAACAATAAAGTACTTCTTTTAAACCAGGCACAATATTTCGACAATATTTATTTTTATATGGGTAAAAGTTAGGTTATTCCAAGCTGAACTATGATGGATATTCTCCTTAAGCCTGTTGAATAACGGTCTGCAGCAGAGCACACTGTAGACTATTCAGAAGCACAGCCTACCTAAACCGCAACCGTGTGGATGGTGGGAAGACACCAGAACAGCTGAGGAATCCATGTAACGGGGAGAGTACCATGCCACTCAGGCGGGCGATTGTATAGATGTAGATTATAGGGCGCCCCTGGTGGTCGGAGGCTGGAATTTTCATATCTTTTATTTCCACAGAACATCATTAAGGAAGCTCAGACATACAAATCCAATGGTACAGTATACAAATGTGTGCACTCTGTACATTATGCTAAAGGAAGAAGAGGAGCGTTTTCAGCAGCTGGGAACATTAGGAAATGGATGCTCTGCTTGGGAAAACAGCCTTTGATCTTGACATCAGATTTTAAAAACATTGGTGCACAGTCAGATGACCGAACACCAGCTTCCCAGAACACAGGTAACCAACATCGGTTTAGGTCCTGAATTAATACTGTCCAGTATCATGGGCTGATATTGGGCCTTTTAAAGCGGGCTGAGTCATCGGCAACCAACCACTAGAAGTGTTACTAAACCACAGGGGAATGAACATGGAGAAGCATGTAAATGGGCCTCGTCTGGAAATCCTCTAGTCTGGTTTGTCCGATTCTGATGGAGGAACAACCCCCGGCTGACAGTGAATTACATAAAATACCATCACCGTGGCAAATAGCCATCCTATGGTCCCATCATTAAGTCAGATGGAGAGCGGTGGGCTTTATGGATCAAACTAAAGGGTCTGAGTACAGAGCAACGGGGAGGAAGGTCCTGAAAACTCAAAGTGGCCAGTCTCTCAGGAAGGGGACTCCACTGAGAACAGCTCTCCTTAAACATAATGACAGCTGATATTTTCAAAGGAAATTGTGCTCTGGTAGCAACATGCGACTACGCCGCAGCGTACACGCAGGCTCCTGCAGTTCCGCCGGATACCCAATGGGGGTGCCAGAGAGGTGTCCAGAACAGAGCTCGCTTCAGAGACTGAACAGAGCAAGGCAGAACCAGGCTTTGGTCAACATGTTTGCATTCTCTCATATCATCATCTCATACAACAAAGATTCAAACAAAATTATTGTGCCCCATTAAAAAGAAAAAAAAATTAATTCTGCATGCAAACAAATATGAAAATAAATATGGTGTGTGTCTGTGTGTGTGTGTGTGTAGCCTAAGAGTAAGCGGACACTGGGGGTGGCATCAAGACAGCGAAGATAAAGGAACATCTCGAAGATTCAAAATTATTATTATACATATTCTGCATCGATGATAAAAAGTCTAACTTGAATTTCTGCGATGATGCCGACAGAGTCTCTAAAGGCCACATTGATCAGGCCTCTGGGGAAGGGAGGGGCGTGTCACAGCCCAGGCGAGGGCTGCCCGCTGACATTCATCCACGGGGAACAGTCTGGCCCTTCGACACTTCAGGATGGGTGGGCGACTCTTACTCTCTCCTACGCGCCAAGTGTCCGCCTGTCGTGTTCTACGTGCCAGGGGGCGCCCTGGGTGGCTCAGAAGACGGATATCAAGGCGAAAACACCGTAGAGGAGTGCGCAGGGGTAAGCCACCAGAAGCTGCTGTCCGTCCATGGCCAGGGCTGAGATGAAGATCTTCGAGGCAGATAAGCTGCACCAGCCGATGATCAGTGCAGTGACTACGACTCCTATCATGCCTCTGCAAACGCAGAAAACCCCACGATTCATTTCAGGCCTCTGTATGCATGCGAACAAAGTGACATCACTAGAAGAAAAGAGAGCCGGCGAGTGGCGGGCGGAGTGAGACGGTACTTACTGCAGCGAGAAGACGACAGTCACACTGGACAGGAGGATCATGGGAAGCAGGCAGTACCCCAGGACGCTGGCCACGCAGCCGAAGGAAACGCCCGTCACGCTCATCAGGTTCAGCAGGCAGTACATGGCCACGCAGCCGATGGCGCTGATGCCGTAGACGTAGCCGAACTGGATCTTCCCGGCCTGACGGGGACACAGACGGCCCGGTCAGCGACCCTACGGGGCCCCCCAGCACAGAAGCGCCTGAGGGCGGGAAGCCTTACGAAGCAGGAACATGCGGTATGTGGGGTGCGGCAGCGGCACTGGAGAGTCCGGAACCTTCGCCGAACGTGCACGGAACCGCAGGCTCAGGCTAATGTCTACGCCTGGGACGGGCGGAACCACAGATCTCACAAAACGCAAGGAGCAAGCATGTCCACCAAAGGCATACAGCCACTTCACAGGAACAAACTGCGCACGTCTCAAACCGAAGCTTATATAATACCAGTACGGTCATGACTGAAGCAGATATGCAAGAACGGCCACTGAGATCAGAGTTCAGTGCATCAGGAGGGGGCCGACGCTGAAACACGGTCACGACACTCATTTAATCGCAAGCTACTGCCCGCTGTCCTCAGCAGACAGGATCGTCTTTGCAGACGCCGAGCGGCATGAGGAGATTTTAAGGCATCATACAGACAAACGCATCCGGCACTTCAGCAGGAAGCAGGACACGGACTCTCTGCTCAGGGGCTTCCTGAGGCAGACGCTCCCGGCGAGCCTCACCAGCAGCAGCGTGGCCCCAAAGGCCAGGCAGAAGACCATGGGCCCAGCCATGTCCGTCTCGTTCATGATGCTGCCGTCCGCTGCCTTCATGGGATGCAGCACTGTCAGCGTCTTCTGCCAGATGTGGTCAAAGTTGATTCCTAGTTCTGCCAATGTTCAGAAGAAACGAATGCTTACAGTAGCAGTAACAGTAGCATGGTTCCAAGTAATAATAATAATAATGGCACTTTACTGATCCCTTTTAGGGACATTCGCCTCGCATGACCCACGTGTAGGTGGCAATAAGCTTGGCAGTGAAGGGCAGCCACCTGCAGCAGCACCTATGGAGCTGGGGGGCCCACAGATGAGACTATTCTGCTGAGGTCGGGACTTGAACCGGCAACCTTCCGATCACAGGCACAGAGGCTTAGCCCTCTGAGCTGCAATAATAAATACCAATATAAAGCCATATTGTGAATTTAATCTGAGTGATATAGATCAATGGGACGTGAGAAAGAAGGTAAAGGGAATGCATCAGACCCGGGACATCGGGGCCCAGCCAGAAAAGTCCAGCGGCCTGCAGTGCAGCCCCCACTTGTGCCACCTGCTGGCAGCCTTACCCTCCAAGAGGGGCGGCTCATCCTCAAAGCTGCTGCCATATATGGGCTGCGAGGCGCTGGGCGTGAAGGCCGGCGTCGGCTGGTAGATGTGCCCCGTGTAGGGCTGCTGTGCCATGCCCGGTGAAGGGACCCCATAACCTCCTGGTTGCTGGGAGTAGCCATAACCTCCGTACGGTCTGTGGAATCATCAGAGATGTTACTCGCCTTCCCCGTCCTTTTGCTTCTCGGGGAAAAGGCACAAACCAAAATAAGGGTTCATTAACTAGCAGAGGCAGCTGACCACTCAATGAACATGCAGGGTCTTTTAAGAGGTGCATGTATTCTGCATTTTATAGGTCACATGCTTCATTAAGCACAGCCAATCAGATTCTAGAAACATTCGCCTTGGAAAGCCTTATACATTGACAGAAGCTCACATTTCACGGTCAAACACTTTGGCTTGATGAGTCACTTAAAAGTGACATCTCAAGCCAGGAAAATGATCATTATAATTGATAAGAACAATTATAATGATTATTATTATTCACAATGATAATTATGTTACATTGGCACTAAAACAACACATTCATTCAGTATTTTATTTAACACATTCAGATGTGATTAAACGACTTTCTCTCCACTATGTAGTACGGCAAGCCACTCAGCACATCAAACACCTTCTCTCTTTTGCTCATCCACCTTTTCTTCTACAATAAGCTGCATTTCTTGTGTCTCTGATGATTCCGGTTTTTTCTGGAAAGGGGAAGCTCTTCTCCCCTTTTCTGGTTCTCAGACTTAACATGACACTGGCATGCTTCAGATGCCATTTTACGCGGCAGGTACGCGGATACACCGCCAGTGCTCAGTGTGGGCGTGCCTGTCTAGGTAAACCAGGACTGGGCATTTAGGATAACGGGTTACTGCAGAGTTACTGCTACTGGGAATAATACACTTTATACACTTTACATGCATAAATGATAATTATCAATAAATGGTCCAAGTCCTTCACCTTAGTACCTTATGCCTGCTGTTTAGGAACTACTTTGCCGGCAAAATCAACATAATTTCTTTGCATGAAACTGTACGCTAAATCCTGCCTGAACACGGTTTACTGGACAAAAAAAAAATGACAATACTGAAAACAACCATTAAAGACATTATGAACAGATATTTCTAAGAAGGGATACGTGACATACTTGTTATATGAATCTTCGGTATTGGCATAGCCGTAGGCGGCCTGGCCTTGGTCATCTACACTGTAACTGGACTCGTAGAAATCAGTTTTGAAGTTGTCAAACCCTGACATTTCAAATCAGCCTGAAAAAGAACATATTTCAGAGAGATCAGCATATGAGTGAAATATCATAGAAAAGCAAGTTAAAAGCACAAATTTACAAGACAGTCATTAAGATGGAATAACATAAAAAACAAATATTTGATTAACCTAACTACAACGCAAAAAATGATCAGCTCTAGGGGCTCCGAAAATGACCGGAAATATTTTCATAGCCTAAACAGTTTACAGACCATGGCCTTAAAAACACTATTAATCCACTTAGAAGCTATTTTAACTCATTATATTTCTTGAACCGAAACTAATATCCATTAACGGTAACGGTGAAAACAACCAATGATACACTGACGCATATACAGCGAGCCTTCGTATGAGGTAATTTGACAGTTTTGTGATTTAACGATCAGCTACTCTAGCAGAACATGCTTGTTAAGCGGCTGTAACACAAACCCAGTGCCGGTTATGGGCCGGTACCATGGGCTCCACAGCAATCTCAGCTTCACCAACCAAGAAAGACAAATGGCAACGCAACCCATACAACTTAGTTTCTACAACTCACACCACCGAAGCTAATTTAAAGATATCTGAGTCGACAATAAAGACAACCATAAAAATATTTATATGTGGGGTATTACCGTGTGATGGTCTCTATCTAGAACACCCCACGCACAATCCGTTCTCTGCCGCTCCGATGCTACGTGTCAAAGAGACCCCAGAAACCACTTCCGGGTGAGGGACGCCTTCGCCGCCGGACTTCCGGTTGCTGTCTATTCTGAATCATGATCCGGAAACAGATCAACCTCTCCGTCCGCAATGTTACATAAATACAATTGACGTCCTTTACTGCCGATCTCAGATCAGTTAGTAATGGCGTGTTGTTTTCGTGCCGGGTAAAGGAAACGGTTTTCTAGCCGAGCGAGTCGACCGGCTTTTAGGGCATTTTATTTTTAAACCGCCATAACAATCATATGGTATTTTCTTGTTTTATGTAGATTAAAAGTAAAACATTGATAAAACGAAATCGGCTTTTTGTTTAACTAAGCGTATTGTATTTTCGGTATACTATAATAATCTGATGCATGATTTTAATATGGTAAAATGACTCTGAGTCATATTGTGTCATGTGTAGTAACAATCCCTGCCAGAGTAAAACTGTATCACCGGTAGCGCTGTTATTTCTCATCTCCAGGGGTCAGTGGTCTTGCCCTGTGGTTCTGATTTCCTCTGGGTAGTCTGTCACCGTCCTTAGAGGAGATGGCAGGCCAGTCATTATGTGTTTTCAGTACCTTGCTCATGCCTTAAAGCAGGGCTATTCAACTCAGGCCCTCAATTCCAAATCCAGGCCTTGTTTTCAGTTCTCCCAGGTAGTTAGTTTCATAATTACTGATTCTGATTTTTCAGAGGCTTCACACCTGGCTCACAGGTGAAGGAAGGCTGGAAAACCAGCAGCTTGGCCCTCAAGGACCGTGAGTTGAATAGCCCTGCCTTAAAGCATGTTGCTTGAGCAAAAGGGGGTAAACATTTATTTCGTAGGTGTACTAGATAAAAAATCTGCCCATTTATTAGTGCTTATATATGTGAGTAAACAAAAATACTGTCATACAATATTCATTAATGACTATTGCTACAGCTAGGTCACCATAATAATGAAAGAAAATGAAAAAAGCTCTATGTACAGTTTTACATGTAACCTGGACTGGACTATAGCTGCAGGCAGGTGGAAAGGAATCTGACTGGTGACATAATGAAATATACAAATATGGGCTTCATTCCACCTCAGGAATTAGAAATCACCAAGGCCTCTCCACATATCCATAATCCATGTCAGGGAGGACATTTTGAGGTAGAACAGGATTTGTAAACTGCCTTTTCAATTAAAAGGAACCAGATTTCACTTGAGCGCTGAGTTCTTGCTGTGTGCTGATTGGTCAGTCTCCTATAATCACGCATGTGTCTCTAATTTTATTGTGAAACAGCTGGATGAGTCGATCAGTCAAGAAAACAAACCAGTCAAAGCACAAGAAGAGCTGAAATATTTAGCCAAGCACAAGAGCCTTTCGGTTTGGAAGTAGTTTGTAAAACCTGAAGTAACTCAAAGTGTCTCCCTGACATGGATTATCTGATCACCCTCCACATCTCCATACTGTAGTATTTTGTTGTTATTTAACAGACCTGTCAATAGTTAGTCTGTGTTGTGTGTTTGTGGCACCTTCTGCTGATATTTCTGTTCTGGGAAAGGGAAGGACTCAAATATGTAGCCTTTTTTAATCAGGCTTGTAATTTCTCATGAATTGAAAATGCAGTCAAGCACAGCGGTGTCAGTGGGGTAAACTGTTACTGAAACTGGGTAGATTGATGGAGCACACGGATATGTGGGCGGTGCTGTGAAAATGTATTAGTGCATTCCGGTGTAAAAACAAGCATATGATGAGACAAAAGCATGCTTAATTTGCAACAGGCTTTCTGGATTGATCCGTAAATCAATCTGACACACCAAAGAGCCACTCTTATTATTTGCATCCTTGTCTGATTTCACCACTGAATGTTTGTCTCTCAGGATGTCTGAACAATAGCGGATGCCATTTTATGCGGGCCCTCTGAATGTCGGCTGGAATATTCCAGAGGGTGCATCGAATGTAGGCCACTGAACCGCTATGCAGAGATGATTGCATCTCCCTCTACTGGGATTAGCTCTATATAATTGTCAAAAAGACAGTAGGGCCATCACACTTCCCACACACTTCCTTCTCCTCCCTTCATCATGTGGTTAGGGTCATGCAGAGGTGGTGCATTGCATATTCCATTCATTTCTGGTTAGGTGTGCTTTTTGTGTGGAATATGTTGGAGAACTTTCTGTCGGTGTCTTTGCACAGGACCTGGATTCATTTAAGATGTATGGCAGAACTATTGTACCATGTAGTTACAAACTGCTCCTTTACAAGTGGAGTGTTGGAAAAGGCCTGATGTAAGTTTCTTTTCTGTTCCATCCACCCATGCTTGATAACCATTGTCCTATTTGAGATTGCATGGACCACTTGCACTGAAGTGCTGGATATTTACCCAAAGAGACACAGAGAATCTGGCACATTTGATAGTAAACATGAGCCATATAATCTTTCCATTTTCTTTAACAAAAACAAAAGCTGGGTATGACAGTCACAAATCTCCCGTGGTAGAATGACACTGATGCCTAGCAACATGTTCACAAAGAAGCAGGGAGAGCCACATCCCCACAGTGCCGCAGTCATCTTCCAAATAGCCCTGTTTTTAAGGTTTTCCTCACCACTCAGTGTGAGGCACAATGGCATAATGCATCCAGCATGTGCAATATGCCTCTGTCATGTGTTTGCATCTTGTTCCCAGAATTCCTGTTCCTGGAGAATTTTACTTAGAATCTGATTTAAATAAAACCCCCCAGTGAAGGGTCTTATTCTCCAGATTATTATTATAATTATTAAGAACAAATACAGCATAAATAGCAATATAAGTGAGTGACTGCCAAAACTCCAGTGCTTCCTCCGGCTGCATTTTTAGACCAATATAGCTATCAAATCTTGCTCCCCATGATCAGTCCTGGATTCTGCCAGTGTGGTTTCTTGTTTTTGTCCCATCCAACTGGTAATGATTTAGACATTGAATCTACTAGAACATGTAAGCTATGGATAATTTCAGACATGTGAGGGTTAGGGTCTTTCTCTGTGTTCAAGCTGTCAAGCTGCACTTCAGCAGATTCTCTCAAAGGGTCCCCTTGTGCGCAGAGAGCCAATCTCCGCTAACCACACTATTGGGGGGAAATGAGGGTATGCATCAGGGACACTCAGCATGAGCTCACACAGTGAAAGGCAGGCACTCATAAAATGTCCTGGCACGATTCCATGCACATGACGCAAATAAGAAGTGGTGAGTATTCAGGCAGGTACATATTTCTGTATAGAAAATGTACAAATCACAGTGGTAGACATAGCTTAGGTGAGGCTGTTCAAAAGCAAAGAAAGAAAGAAAGAAAGAAAGAAAGAGAAAGAAAGAAAGATAGAGGCTGTTTTTTCGCCCTTCACATTTTAGGATGGTGACAGTCATGGTCACACCATCTCTACACTGCAGAATAACCAATCTCAAGCTACTTTTCTTTATGCACTCTTGCTGCTCCTGGTTCCAGTGGTTTGTGTTTGTGTGTAGTGTATTCTTCTGTGTAGAGCTTGCCATTAAAATATAAATAAATCAACTTTTTTGCATTCAATGACATTTAAATAATATCTGTGAGTCATAAGACAATGTTGCACTTTGAAATAAAGGCTTCTCTTGACACGGGGGGGATGGTGAAGCTCAACTGCTGCCTCTGTCTGTAAAGAACAAGCTGGAGGTGGGTCCGTGACGGGCTAACGGGCTGGAGGTGGGTCCGTGACGGGCGAACCGGCTGGAGGTGGGTCCGTGATGGGCTATCGGGCTGGAGGTGGGTCCGTGACGGGCTATCGGGCTGGAGGTGGGTCCGTGACGGGCTATCGGGCTGGAGGTGGGTCCGTGACGGGCTATCCTAAGGTGCAGCTTCCATCCATCAGTGGAATGGGTGGAGCTGGACACCCCCATGGATCACATGACTTTATTGATTAGACCAGTGTTTCCCAGCCGACCGTCTGCGGGTCCCCAAGGCCTGGGTTGGCAAACACTGGATTAGGCGTTTGGGTGGGTAGATGGGTAGACAGACATGAATTGACTTGAACTGATATGATACAGACCAGCCTGGAGGGATCAATTTCCAAATAAGCTGACATTTTATTCTAGTTTCATAAAATGGCAGAAAAAATAGACCAGATGGCTGAGAAAGTAAGACTGAACATTGGTGCCTGATGTTTGCACTTGGGGGTGGGGGGGGAACAAATATAAGCCTTTTTCCTTGTCCTGCATGTCGACGCCCTTATCTGACGCACATATAATGCATTAAGTTGAGTACTGATGGGGGGGGTGTTTCTCAACCTGGTCCTCAGGGACCCCCTAGATGGTCGATGTTCTGAAGTGTAGACTGTCAGGCGGGGAGCTGGGAGGGAGCAAAAACGAGGGCGTCTGGGAGGGAGCAAAAACGAGGGCGTCTGGGAGGGAGCAAAAACGTGGACGTCTGGGAGGGAGCAAAAACGTGGACGTCTGGGAGGGAGCAAAAACGTGGACATCTGTGAGGGAGCAAAAACGAGGACGTCTGGGAGGGAGCAAAAACGAGGGCGTCTGGCAGGGGACTTGCTTTGGGAAACACTGCTATAGGATACCAACAAACTGCTTATGCAAATTTGTAATGTATCAGCAAAAAACAGGTACTGTCAATTAATTGCATTTTCTCTGCGACGGAGATGCGGGCGTGGATCCTCTCTCTGCGTCCTTTTGCTGATTTACTACATGCATGCACATTTGTTTATGAGAATCTGAAAGGGAGCGCATGGCAGCTCTGCTGGCCCACAGTGAAACCTCTGCCCCCCGTGCCCACCGATGCCCTTGCTGCGAGTCACTCCACCTGGCATCTCAGGTGTCTGCACTGCGGCCTGTTCAGCCAGCTGCCGTCTATCCACTTTATCAGACACAGCCTGTAGCATGCAGTGGGCCGACGAACATCAGCTGCGTTTCCAGTTCACCTTCATCCCTCTGCTGTTTGATACAGAAGCCTGAATAAACAGTGATGTCCGGATGTGTAAGGTGACGTTGTTTCGTTACCTAATGACAATGGAGAGCAGATGGCTCCTCTGCTTTCAGAGCCCGAATGAGTTGCTGTAGAGCTACTGCTCAGCCGTCTGCTGCCTGCCCATTGAACTCTAAGCCGACACACCCGAGACTTTTAGTCGGGCACTGCTGCAGGGCACCTGGACTCTTTGCCGTCCGCCGTACAGCTGAACACTTCCTCTCCTTTAGCAGCACCAGTGTCATTTAATTACCAAAAGGAATTTCATTGGACCCTGAGGATGACAAAGGGAATCGTGGTTGCATGTGCTCTGCTCTGCGTGACGGAGGGTCAGTGCCACGGACAGTGGTTGGGAAATGGGACCGTGACAGATGGGCCTGACAGGTTAGAGATACAGTCCTGCTGTGCTTGTTAAGATGCCCAGGGACTTGAGTTGGGGGGGGGGGGGGAGCAGTACTGAACTGTGGCCCCCTCTTTGCAGTCATTCCCAACAGGATGATCACTTCCCTGGGTACTGAGTGCCTCCTAAAACAGCCAATCGCTACCTTTTCCCTACCAATCAGCTTGAACTAGTCTGGCCAATCTTCTCTGACCTCTGCCAAGCCTTTGTCACCCAGAGAACTTCTGCTCACTGGATATTTTTTCTTTTTCAGTCTATTCTCTGTAGACTTCAGAGATGGTTGTGCATGAAAATCC
>JABFEA020000002.1:5872645-5883444 GCA_019775915.2 Cyphomyrus plagiostoma | reverse complement strand
GCCTGATCCAGGCTGTTTTTGCTGCAGCCATATAATAAATGAGGTTTGATTATAATTTGATTATAAACTTCAGGCCATTTGAGAAGCATGATATGGGAAGATTTATCCAACCAAACAAACAATCACAATCAATAGCACAGCTCAATATTCATCTTAATTAGCGCTGTCAATCATTCAGTCATTTTTAAGTAATTATGAATCGTTTTATAATTACCTAAATAACTGTCTATTGCAACAAGACCGTGGGCAGAATCCAGAAGCCAGAAACTGGGAGAGAGAGGAGCTGCATAACGGCGGCTAATGTAGCACACATTGCTGTTAGCATGCAGCAAGTGACCTCAGGACGATAAAATGTAAGGCCTTTCTGGACATCAGCAGGTTTCCCAGCCCTGAGCGATGCGCTGTCTGCCAGACCTGCACAGTGCCCAACGCAATCCCTGTGGCAGCCAGCAGGAGGCAGTGCCGATGAGCTGGGTATCGCCCGAGCCCAAGTGCTTTTAACCCAGATGCACTGATACACACAGACAAGAGGCAGACTAACGGCCGGGTAGGAGAGGCAGGCAGCTGCTCTCATTCCATCCATTCAAGAAGCAGAGTGTGAACCGGGAGCCTCAAAGCCAAGAATGAAATCTTACTGACTCACATCAGTCAGTCAGTTCAGCACTTAGGTGTTTGACTGTAACACTGACAAGGGCTGTTTGTACACTGACCTCAAGTCCAGCAGACATTCCGAAGGATTTTATACTGAAGCTATTTTGGGTTTTGACTAGTGCATGTGTGTCTTCATGTGCTGAGAGAACACAACAATCTTCAGAGTGCTTCTCCTGACGTGCTCAGCCGGTCTGGACAAAGTCCTCCTGAGGGACACACCGGATCCTGCTGAGGGATATGCAGGCATCCCCTCGCATCCAGACTGTAAACTGGATAATGCGATAAGTGAAGTGGGGACCTGGGCGTCAACTATTGCGGGATTGTGTGCTGTGCTAGAAGAAAAGTCCATTTAGTGCATCTTGGTGGCTGAACGGAGCCCACAAGCAGAGGGGAACTGAAGCCCAGTTTTAGGGTTAGGGTCAGCAGTTAGGGTTTGGCGATTTTTAGGGTTTAGGGAATAGGGTTAGGGTTAGGGTTAGAGGTTAATGGTTAGGGTTAGGGTTAGGGTTAGAGATTAATGGTTAGGGTTAGGGGATAGGGTTAGGGTTAGAGATTAATGGTTAGGGTTAGGGGATAGGGTTAGGGTTAGAGGTTAATGGTTAGGGTTAGGGGATAGGGTTAGAGGTTAATGGTTAGGGTTAGGGGATAGGGTTAGAGGTTAATGGTTAGGGTTAGGGGATAGAGTTAGGGTTAGAGATTAATGGTTAGGTTTAGGATTAGGTTTAGCAGTTATGCTTAGGGTTTGGAATCTGGGTGGGTGGTAGACAGACAAGCAGCTCCCCCAGTTCAACTCTCCACCAGACATTTTGCAGGGTGCAGCCAGCTGGCTCCCTGTCCCCACATCGGTGACACGAGAGAGTGGTGGAGGAAGCAGAAGGCGAAGCTTCAGAAGCTCACGGTTTCACGTTCTTCAGATGATGAACGATCGAGGGAGGGATCGGCCGCTGAGCCGACTGGATCGGCGATAAACGCCGAAGCTGCACACCCTGTTTGACCTCTTGGTGCTTAGTCCTTCAGCAGTGGATCAGGTGAGGAGCACAATGTGGCAAACTCCAGGAAGTCCTCCAGAAATACCAAAGTATAAATAGTGGCCACATGAAGGGGTGACTAGGGGCTGCCATCCTGGATAAGTTTCAAAGTGCTGCTATAATTGTCATCCATCTTCCAGCTTCGTTCTCTTGGTCACGGTCGCCGGCAGAAAAACGCCTCAGGCCTCATGTAGCAGGAAAGTGAAGAAGATCTAAGGATGTCACATAAATCACCTGCAAGGGCAACATTACCTTTAGTCGTCAAAAAAGAAGGCATATTCTCCCCTTAACTCTATAAGAGCTTTACAGGGTGACATGTTATGGATGGATCCCTTCAGTCAGATTCTCCTCCCTCTCTCTCTCTTTGTTCTGTTCTTTCTCAGAAGAGCAAAAAGATGGTGAAGTAGCTCAATGCAAAGCAGGCTTTTCAAGGATCAGAGCCAGCCATGTGTTTCTATCCACAGGGGTCTCCTCTGTCCCCAAGGGGAGCACAGCGGCTGATTGGTCGATGGCTCTAAGAGTCGTATTTCTAGAGTGTAGAGTGCAGGTTGGCTGTGCAGAGCAGGGAGGTGGAAGGAAGGCAAGTCCAGATATTTATAAATAGACTGACTGTTCCCACGAGCGCTGAGGACTGTCTACTCAGCTTTTTGTCAATTAGCTGAATGAATCGTGACTTCCAGACAGATAGGGGGCCATTTTTCACTGGAAGGCCTGGATGTGTTCGGCAGGCGAGAACAACTTTCCTTCTAGCTCGAAGTGGTCTCTTGCAGCCCCTGGTCGACACACTGCCCCCTGCAGCCTCCCTGCTGTCATTGTAATATTTGCCATAAAGTGGTTAGATGATAGAAGCTCAAACGTTGCTAATAGGGCTGGTGTCTCCTGTCTTTGGTTGGGTTCTCCCTGGATAGGCTTCCTCTCACTAAAGACGTGCGAATGACTGTCAGATAAATTGAAGAATTGATGTCTGCCCCTTGCCTCTCTGAGTGAATGTGTGCTCTTCTGTGTTTGGGTGTGCAGTGACCTGACGTCTAATCAGGGGGTACTTTGTCTTACACTGGATTAGCCATGGTCAACAATAGAGCTGAATGGATGAAGGTTTTTCAACAAAAGTACTGAGAAAGTACTCTGGGGGATCAGGGATGGACTCAGCACATATTTCTTGCTCACAGGTCCAAAACTTTCTGAAATCTCAATAACTTATGAACATAGCCCATCCATCCATCCATCCATCCATCCATCCATTTTCTGGGGTTGGGTCACAGGGGGAGCAGTCTAAACAGGGATGCCCAGAACTCCCTCTCACCAGCCACCTCCGCCAGCATCACCCGTGGGAATACCAAGGCGTTCCCAGACCAGCGTGTCCTGGCTCTGCCCCGGGGTCCCCTCCCGATTGGACCTGCCTGAAACACCTCCCTAGGGAGCCATCCAGGAGGCATCATAGATCGATGTCCGAACCACCTCAACTGGCTCCTTTTAACGCAGAGGAGCAGCGGCTGTCCTGTGAGCTCGTCCCGAATGTCCGAGCTCCTCCCCCTCCCTCTCAGGCTACCTTCACACTGCCAGCCACATCGTTAAATTCCCATTTTTTGCTCAGATCGGATTTGTATAACTTGACGGTTCACATTCATAACTACAAGTGACCTGTATCTGAGTGTAATGAGAAGGCTTTGGATATCCGAAACGTCACGCACGCGCACATTGATATGTTTTTAACACCTGCATTACCAACAACAACAAACGTCATATCTATGGGGCGACTCATGGCTTTAAACATGGAGGCGTTAGTCGCTCACGCATGTATCACACTTTGCTCTGGAGGATGACAGACAGTGAATCCGCTGCACATGAACAGGTCGAAAAGGAGAAAAAAAGTCAGGTGGCTCGCTTTTTCTGTTTTCTGTTATGGCAGCTCTCCTCCATTTTTACCTTCCTGCTCTGCCAGTGCAGGCTGATGTCAGCGCATGCATATAAGCAAAAAGCCACATGAATTCTGATCTGAGCCTTCACATTCAGGTCGAACGGCCGCGAATCGGACACGTATCAGATTAAGTACCACGTATGAAAACGACAGCAATACGATTTGAAAAGATCAGATTTGTGTGTACAAACAGCCCTGAAAAGATCAGATCTGTGTCACATTAAGGCAAAAAATCCGATTTGAGTCACTTCAGCATGGCAGTGTGAACGTAGCCTAAGGCTGTGTACAGCCACCCTGTGGAGGAAACTCATTTCTGCCGCTTGTATCCGCAAACTCATTCTTTCCATCACTATCCAAAGCTCATGACCATAGGTGAGGGTGGGAATCTGTTTCATTGCTTCAGACAGAGATCCTTCAGCAGAGACACAGGAATGCTGTGATTGGATGAAGCAGCTGGTTAATTATGACGTAATTTGGAGGGGGGGGGGGTGCCTGCGCTGCTGCTGCTGCATGTGTCCCCAAATTCAAAGCACCATCCCAGCCTCTAGCCCATACATCGCTTCGTGTGGTAATGAGGCTCCTGGGAACGGTGTCATTGATTTAAAGGCTCCTTGAAATTCACTTAGAAATGTAGGTGTGTTGGCGGACT
Organism: Cyphomyrus plagiostoma; assembly: GCA_019775915.2. Taxonomy (NCBI): domain Eukaryota; kingdom Metazoa; phylum Chordata; class Actinopteri; order Osteoglossiformes; family Mormyridae; genus Cyphomyrus; species Cyphomyrus plagiostoma. The sequence continues at coordinate 5,879,198 of JABFEA020000002.1, read as the reverse complement.
ACAGTGATGACGGCACAATGGCAGGGTGCTCTGCTCAGAGTCCCTTTTAAAGCAGCTTCCTGTCCCAGAGCGCCCTCCTGGGACCTATTCCCCAGCGCTCTGTTCTCCTGACTCCGTCTGAACACGTCAGCTAGATTGAACCTTGCTGCTAGTTTGCCATTCCTCAAAGGGAAGGACCCCATTAACTACAGGCAGCTGTGAGGACCAAACTGTGCCAACGCAGCTCTGCCTGGAACCTTCCAGAGTGTTCTGGGCTGAAGAACGTCTCCTGACTGTTTAAAATTCATGCGTCACGTTCTGCTTTTGCCCAGGCAGGCCTGCTTGAAGACTGGCACTCAGATATAGGGCCACATATGGGTTTTAATTACTCACACACAAGTTTTAATTGCTGGTAGATGGATATCTCTGCGGGGCCTTTGTGCTCAAAGACGGCGAGATTCTGGGGTAAGGCCACCATCATTCGCCATATGAAACTTCTGGCCTAGAACGTGCTCTTGGCCACTGGACATCATGCTAGTTTGTAAGCTTTATTTACCTTTTATTAGCCTGTGCCATTCACTGTCAGCATGCTGGCCTATAGGACAATGGGTAAGGGGGCGGAGGGGAGGCAAGGGGAGCCTTCAGGGCGGCAATCTCTATGGAAGGCGCTTTAGAGAACTTCTACTCAATCGGAGCTCCGTTGTGAGGCACAGGTCTTTAGCACGGGCAGACTGGAGCCCTGCTGGCAGAGGCACCCGTGACGCACAGGCCTTTAACACAGGCAGACCAACAGTCCAGTGTCAGTGCTGTTTGGCAGCTAAGACCCAGGTTAGCCGGTGTGGACCTCTGTTTGGCAGCTAAGACCCAGGTTAGCCGGTGTGGACCTCTGTTTGGCAGCTAAGACCCAGGTTAGCCGGTGTGGACCTCTGTTTGGCCTGAGATGCATCTAACACCTGTCAGCATCTCTTTGTGGACATAGCAGCACAAGCAGCAGATAAGGGTGGGTGTGTGTCTGCTGCCGGCCGGCGTGTGGATCCACTCACACTGGGCTTTTTGCCAGTTCCCCAGTTTTCCTGGCAGTCTGCTCCTTCGTTTAGGGGCAAAACCTCTACATACACCTCAGTCACTAGACAGGCACCTGCTGGTGATGAGATCTTAACACTGAGGTGGGGTGGGTCTGGCGGCATCGCCAAGGGTTACGCTGTCTGCCTCGGAAAGGTGCTCCAGGGCCACATGGCATGTTCCTGCCGGCCTGCGGACTCAGAGCGTTTAAATGCCCTGTAAAGGGGCTCTAGGTCGTCCTTGGCTGTGGGTCACTCCAGATGTATTTTGGCTGAGAGGCAGAGCTTGACTTCAGCTTTAACACATGCAGTGAGATTGCGGCATAATGACATAAACAGGGAACCCCCCAACCCCCCGACACACACTGTGGGACTCCAAAACAGCCCATGGCGCAGAGTGGACTGAGTCCACAAACACGCACTCACACTGTGGGAAGCAGAACATGGTGTTTCTCCACAGCACCAGCTCCGGCAAAAACAAAAGGGGAGGCCAGCAACGCAGTCCACCAGGGCGGCGCTGTTCCTAGGCGACGGTCCCGGGGGCCCAACCTGGAGGAGCGCTGTGGAGATGGGAAGGAAAGTTTCAACTATAAAGCCCCTAGGGGTGTTTCTGAAGCAGCGTCTGAAGAGTGACACCTCGCGGATGATGGGGGATTCCAGGCTGACATGATTTCCTAAGCCCGTTACTTTGTTCCACATTTCACATATATTCCTTTACATTTTCTAGCTGACATATCACCCCACACACCCTCCCTGTTTCCAAAGACCAATCCATTATTTAAATAGCTGCACTCAATTTGTGTGATTTTATACATTACAAAATAATGATTTCGTTATAAACAAATAGCCCGTGACACAAGCAATATTTCATACCAACAATTACATGAAATTCTGCCCTAAAATTAATAATAATTTGTTCAATTTTCTAGGCAGAATGGCAGTAATTAGGGGAAATAACTGAAATGCATTAACCCGCAAGGCTTGAATGGAAGCAGTAATGGCAGAAGGTTACGAGGCCCGGTGGCCATATTGAGAGTGGCCTTTGCTTGAAAGGTTGGTATGGTGACCCAGGAGTTTCAAACTGCCATGACCCAGAAACACAGAATAACAAACTTCACTGCTGACAATCGTTATCTCAAAACATGCTTGTTTCTCTGACAGAGACAACCTTGGTATGTCAGGAAATTATGCCAGGGATGATAACAGGGATGATTTGCTTATCGTTTTATTATGTAACGTTTTTTGCTGCTAAATCCGTTAGCATGCTGTCTGGATTAGCGAGGGGCTGTCATTCAGGACGGGATTCGCTGCCTCTCCATTGATCTGTCACAGTGTTGACCTTTGAGCTGGGGGGGGGGGGCACCAGGAAGTAGCAAGCGTAAGTAATGAGGGGGCATGGTACACACGAGGATGGTACGAGCAGGTCATGACACATAGGGAGCAGAAGTATGTCCACTGAGGCCAGGCTGAGGTCGGGCTGCTTGGGATATATATTACAGATCAGCCTCCCTGTTCAGCCGCTGCCTGCATAGAGAGAGACTCCTTCAGGCTGAGCCCCATGGTTATGGTGCATAGATACTGTGTGATGTGGGGGCACCCAGGGCTGGCAAAGGGACTGTCTTACCGCACCTGCTGTGTGGATTGTGACATTAAGAAAAAAAAATTTGGCAAGGGTTTTCCTCACTTCCCTGTCCAGAGTGTCCCTGCCTTATGGCCTCTGCAGTCTGGCATAGACCCCAGGCTCCCATGACCCTGTCCAGCGTGTCCCCTGCCTTATGGGCTCTGCAGTTTGTCATAGACCCTAGGCTCCCATGACCCTGTCCAGCGTGTCCCCTGCCTTATGGCCTCTGCAGTCCGGCATAGACCCCAGTCTCCCATGACGCTGTCCAGGGTTTCCCCTGCTTTATGACCCCTGCAGTCCGGCATAGACCACCGGCTCCCATGACCCTGTCCAGAGTGTCCCCTGCCTTATGGCCCCTGCAGTCCAGCATAGACCCCAGGCTCCCATGACCCTGTCCAGAGTGTCCCCTGCCTTATGACCCCTGCAGTCCGGCATAGACCACAGGCTCCCATGACCCTGTCCAGAGTGTCCCCTGCCTTATGGCCTCTGCAGTCCGGCATAGACCCCAGTCTCCCATGACGCTGTCCAGGGTTTCCCCTGCCTTATGACCCCTGCAGTCCGGCATAGACCCCAGGCTCCGATGACCCTGTCCAGAGTGTCCCCTGCCTTATGGCCTCTGCAGTCTGGCATAGACCCCAGGCTCCCATGACACTGTCCAGGGTGTCCCCTGCCTTGTGACCCCTGCAGTCTGGCATAGACCCCAGGCTCCCATGACCCTGTCCAGAGTGTCCCCTGCCTTATGGCCTCTGCAGTCCGGCATAGACCCCAGGCTCCCATGACCCTGTCCAGAGTGTCCCCTGCCTTACGGTCCCTGCAGTCTGGCATAGACCCCAGGCTCCCATGACACTGTCCAGGGTGTCCCCTGCCTTGTGACCCCTGCAGTCTGGCATAGACCCCAGGCTCCCATGACCCTGTCCAGAGTGTCCCCTGCCTTATGACCCCTGCAGTCCGGCATAGACCACAAGCTCCCATGACGCTGTCCAGAGTGTCCCCTGCCTTACGGTCCCTGCAGTCTGGCATAGACCACGATGCTGTCCTGCATGAGCAGCTGAATGATGAATGGATAGATCTGTGTGAGTCTGAACAGCAATTCTTGATGTCGCTTCAGTGATCCGTGGCAATGGGTTTTTTGACTTTATGAAATGTAAGCTGACAAGCTGGCTGGAATGTGAATTATGTATTCAACATCGTCAGTATCCCTGCCACGTGTCCAGGGGTCCTGCAGACGTCTCTTATCAGATTATACTTTTGGTAAGGGTATTACCATCATGTGCTACTGACAGGGGGAGCATTCCCAAAAGTGGTGTGTGATGCATTATTCTGCGATCCTTAGGGTTTTCTCAAAAAGATGCCGCTCATATGGAAACGGACTAATCATGTTGTTCCCTTTCCTAGACTTTCTGCATTAAACATGTAATGGAATAGATGTGGGAGAGATTATATTGGACACGTATCCCAAGAAGGGTGAAATACTGCATCTATTACAATCACCGGCTACAGGATTTATTATTTTCGGCGATAGGGATCTGAATGAATTTATGGATAAAGCAATTTGATGTTGAAAGATGAAAGATCTAAACTAGTTTCCTGCAGGTTTCGTATGAAAAACAGCCTTGACTTTAGAAACCAAAGAACAGCATGAAATTAAAGCCACGCACTCTGTGCGGATGGAAGGTTGAGGTTAAACTTCACGAAGGTTTAGGTTAAACTTTCATTACATATCATGGCTTCGTATTTAATGCTGACAAAAGCATTTTAAGAGGAATACATTTTCTCAGCTCTGTTTATGAAGTGCTGTAGTTGTATGTGGTACTGCCCTCCTCTCACTGGGGCATGTGTGCAGGCAGGGGTGATGTCACCACTGTCAGAGCTGCAAAGACACTTCACAGGCCCCATATCACCCTGGTGTCTGAGTGGGAAGTGGTGTCCTCACAGTGCCTGTCAGGAGTAAGTGGGAAGTGGTGTCCTCACAGTGCCTGTCAGGAGTAAGTGGGAAGTGGTGTCCTCACAGTGCCTGTCAGGAATAAAAAGGTGCCAGGCAAGACATGTGTCTCCCAGGCAGAAAAGTTGCAATTCTGTGATATGTTCTGACTAACAAGGGACAGTGTAATGATTATAGCTGGCTTGGGTGGTGGTGGGACTCCACCAAAGCAGCACTTAACCCTGCTTTTTTCAGTTTGGTGTTTGTAACCCACTATTGGAGTCCAGTTTATCATTTTTAAAATGAACGCTGCTGCGAAAGAAGGTCGACTCTCACGATGCAGGGACTGTGAAATGTCTTTGCACAACTGGAAATCACGCCATGTTTATCATGTACATATTTAAGCTGAATCTGTTTTTGCACACATGCACACGCCTTGGTAATTTATGCAGATATGAATGCACTTTGTAACTGCATGCAGTGAGCACTCTTTACATTCATTACACCGCATCCTGTGCCCTTAATCAGCGCCTAACTGCAATCAGCAGAGTGCTCTTCCGCACGGTTCCATCCAACCTGTTTAAAGTGCCATTTTCAGGCCCTGCACTCTACTTAAACCTCGTTAATTATGTATCTTGCTCCCAGATAGCTCCTCTCCTGTCAGGATTTCCATCACAAAACCACAGATAAACGAAGCCCACGGAGTCATTATTTCCCACAGTTCTGTCTGGAGAAAGGGGAAGTTGCTGAAGTTCTTGCATCACAAGTTTCCTCTGGCCATATTTTCTACTCGGCAATTTCCCCCCTGGCATTTGTCACCATGACTTCGGCATACCCCAGCTATTTTATTTAGACGAGGAAATTGGCTACCGACAGATTTAGCAATATGACCGAATCAGGGTCCATTTTTCAAAACACCAATTAGGGGGAGTCCGCCCATCGATCAGGAGACCTTTTATACGCGGTGCGACACAAATGGATGTGGGGTCTGCCGTGACACAATAAGCCAGGGCCCCAGCCCCCGCGCCAGGTAACAGCTGGGCCCTGTGCTCGCTGGGGGCACCTGAGGTGATTAGCCAGTCGTCTGTATGCATTAGACATACTGCGAGCTGGCTGCAGAATCCAAACTGTCAGGTGTCTCTCCATATTGTGGGGTGGCTGCTCTAAAACACTCTGCGTGAAACCATGTGAGACTGCATTACACTGCTTACTGCGCTAACTGCAGTAACTAACCAGTAATGGCTGCCTAATGCTGTACTGTGCTGAAGGGCAGCGTAGTGGGTGAAAGGCAGTCGTGCTGAAGAAGGTAGACGAATGCAGAGACACTGGCTAAGAGCCGTAGCAGGAATGGCAGCCTTGCTGCGTGAGCTGCCATGACTGCCGATAGGAGCAAACAGCTCCACTTAGGGTAATTGGGAAGAATAAAACAATATTATGGGCATCATGGCGCGGCACATCTAATTACTCTGATTATAATGCAGATAATAAAAAGCGGCCAATAAAGTCTGCAGCCTTCCTGTTGGTGGTGGGGGGGGGGGGGGGTGGCAGTGTGTAATACGGCTTCCTCTGTCTGCCTGCCAAGGGCACCACGCCGCTGTGGGGGTAAAGTGGACGCCTGCCTGCAGGCTTTTAATTAGCGGCGTGTTTCTGGTGGTATATCCATTCATCCATCCCTCCATTTTCTGTAGCTACTTGTACTATTTTCAGGGTCGCAGGGGGTCAAGGCAGGGGACAACCCAGGATGGGGCACTGAACCAGCACAGGGCACATGGCAGGGAACAACCCAGGATGGGGCACTGAACAGCACAGGGCACAAGGCAGGGAACAACCCAGGATGGGGCACTGAACAGCACAGGGCACAAGGCAGGGAACAGCCCAGGATGGGGCACTGAACCAGCACAGGGCACAAGGCAGGGAACAACCCAGGATGGGGCACTGAACAGCACAGGGCACAAGGCAGGGAACAGCCCA
>JABFEA020000002.1:5847006-5859155 GCA_019775915.2 Cyphomyrus plagiostoma | reverse complement strand
GATGCGGCTGAACTGCAGCTGCTTTCCGTCTACCTGACTGCGCATACCAAGATGCGGCTGAACTGCAGCTGCTTTCCGTCTACCTGACTGCGCATACCAAGATGCGGCTGAACTGCAGCTGCTTTCCATCTACCTGACTGCGCATACCAAGATGTGCACTTAAAGACTAGCCAGCAGATATACTTGCCAGTTTCACATTGTCTTGGATGGGGGGCACCGGTAGTGATGCTTGCCTAGGGTGCCACACTGACTAGGACCGGTGCCGCCCGCCAGTGAGGGTATAACTGAATGACTGGGACCTGCTTGCACTTCTCCTGTGAAATTCCCCAACAGAAATCCGTAGGCACCCTCTCTCTCCCTCAATCTACATCCACTTTAATGTATTATTGATGTGTTTACCCACGCTGTTTACTGCGGGGGGGGGGGGGGGTTCTTACTCGGGTCTTGCAGTACCAGCGATTCTTGCCAGTAGCGAAACTCCCAGCAGTTTTCATTCAGATAAATGGATATAGAAATATCAACCTCAGCTACCTCAGCATATTCTCTTTTAAAACAAAGAATTAACTTAACAGTGATTAGAGTGTTCACTGATTATTTGACTAATACATACTCTAATTATAGCCATGTCTAACCTCTCATGGTCATTTTCAATAGTACCAAAATAATAAAAAAAGGACTGAATAAAGATTTAAAGAGGCAAAATAATGGTGACGCTCAAACTGGGAAACATTAGTGGAAACACTCTGTCAGACAAAGGCTATGAAATGTTTCATAGTATTAAATGGCTTAATATCTAATGGGTATATGTTACTCGTGTGAAGAGGAATCGTAGCTGCATAGTTATACCAGTCGCTACTTTTACTTCAGTCTAAGTGAATACAGTGATGTTTATTGTTAGAATATTAATTTGGTCCTAATTATCATCGCTTCAAGGTGGTGGATGATTGCAGTCATCCTAAGTGTTCCTCACAAAAATACCAGTCCCCTCACAGTTTAAATTTAGATAGTTAAGATATCTCTGCATTCAAAGATTTTAATTTATCTGCTATCCACTGCGTGCCGTTGAGGTCCAAAGATTCAGTTAATCAGGCTAAGTAATTAGACAGCGAGCACCAGTCTGTGGCTATTGTGAAGGAGGTGTCCGCTCCGTTGGGGGAGCGTGAGACTGAAGATCATGATAGTCCCTGGGTCGACTGGGCAGTGGGGTGCTCTACTTTTGCAGATTCTGTGGCCTGGTTACTGGTTGTAATGGTTAGCACTCTGAACTCCCAATGGAACCATTTTCAGCTACTATTTCTCTCAATTTCATTGCCCTGGGCAATAGCTTCTACTAAATAAGTAAATAAAGTTGTTACATTGAAGCTTCGGCCTCCAACGACAATATTTTATTAAATATTATGCAATGATTGTGCAAAAGATCCTTGAGATGTTAAGTTCTCTTTTAGGAGAAGAGCACAGTTGGACATCAGGGTAGAAGATGCAACTGAACTGACTGAGGGACTCCCCCTACAGATCATACAGTAACAGTTACTCATATTGGTAGCGCTGTGCACTGTAGGACACGTCTGTTTCTTGCTTGCCACTCACAGAAACAAGCTGATCTTTCATTTTTCACCAAATCAAGCCCTGATTTCCACAGCACAGGAGCAGAAAGGATCCAAGCTCCATCTGAGGAAGTGCATAGAAACATAAGTGTCTAATGATCCTATGTTGGAAGCACTTAAGAGGCCCAGACAGCGTGTGCCGACTGTCACCTGAGCCTCAGCCAGAAAAACACGCACATACACGGTTTGCTGTCCAGAATTAGCAAACAGGAGTCGGGCGGCGTACGTGTGGCTCAGAGATCAGGATGGTGTGCTTGTGATCTGAAGGTCACGCTACAAATCCCACGGTCACTAATGGGATTTCACTGGTGAGGCTGGTGAACATGGCTCGCTGCCCCAGAGCCAGGCTAACCTGCCTTCTCTCAAAAATGTATGCCGCTCTGGATAAATGCATCTGCTAAATCGCACGTTAATGCAATGTTTCTGTATTTGTGCTCTCAGAACGAAACATTGCTCTTCTGTCTATCCATGGTACCCTAGAGAGTTAAACAAAAGAAGCACGGGCAGTGATTGTGATTTAAAACCAGATTTGTCCTGATATGGACGGGCCACTAATTCACTTCCTCAGTCTTGCTCCACCGTATTCCATCCACCCACTTGACCACCTTCGCGTCAGCTTGCTTCTCCATTTTCCAGCGGGGAGTCAGATTTGTGCTGTGCTGTTGGGCCAATAGCAAACGTGGCCTTGATATATGCAAATTAGCTGAGATCTCCAATCAGCAGTGATAATAATGCATGCTCTCTTCAGATTGGCCACAACAGAATAGGGCGTGGCCCAGTCGAGTACAGTGCTCTTTTGATGACTCACTTCTTCATTAATTTTAGAGCACAGACCCACAATTCATCCCGGTCGGATGAAAAATAAACTTGATTTCTTTACAAAGGCAGTCTCTGAAGTAGCTGGTGTGAGCACATTGGCTGCAAGCTCTCAAGCAGACCCAGCGTAATTAAAATTAATCAACAATTACCCAGCTATCCTCCTACTCTCCACACAACATCTAATGGTACGCTGGCAGATCCTTTCTGGCAAAACAAACATTCAATTTTGCTTTTGAAGGGAATGATTAGTAGGTAGTTAGAGAATTACAGGCTGGACTAATTAAATTCATATCTGTTTGCTCATTGTTACTTTGGGGAAATGCCTTTTTTTTCCTCAGTGATGTTGTACAGCTGCGGGGCTGACGTGTTCCATGCTGAAGACAGATTTTGGACAGCAGCTGGGGGCTATGGGCATGTGTGGCCTTGTCAGTAGATCGGATAGTGTAAAGGGGGCCATCCCAGTAGCCAGGGGCTACGGGCACGTGCAGCCTTGTCAGTAGATTGGATAGTATAAAGGGGGCCATCCCAGTAGCCAGGGGCTACGGGCACGTGCGGCCTTGTCAGTAGATTGGATAGTATAAAGGGGGCCATCCCAGTAGCCAGGGGCTATGGGCACGTGCGGCCTTGTCAGTAGATCGGATAGTGTAAAGGGGGCCATCCCAGTAGCCAGGGGCTATGGGCTACGGGCACGTGCGGCCTTGTCAGAAGATCGGATAGTGTTGCCACTGGCTGGGCGGGGGGGGTTCCCATGATGTTGCCAACTTGGGGGGGGTCCTCCTGGTTTATTTTTCCAGTTGTGATACATGTAGCTGTGATAAATATAGGCCATATGATACTGTGGTTGGGGAAGAAGGACCAGCCCTCGCAAACCCCCCCCACCCCCCGAGAAAATTCCTGATGGTCATTCTGTGCCTAAGAGCCCCTCTGATATGTGTCCAACCCCCCTATATTTGGCTCGATGGTGCTCCATTTGACTCCACCTCAGCTGGCGTCTACGGGGGTGCGAGTGGGGGGGGTGAGGGGACGCTGTAATGGGCAGCAGGCTCTCTCCGGTTTGCCGTGATGCCGCCGGGTGCAGATGTGGGCGCAGATGGCTCTGACTGGCCGCCAAACGGAGGCGGTGTGTGTGGAGGCGGAACCTGCCTCTCCAAGGGTCCAGAGGCGCTGTCAGCTTAGCTGGATTTTACATTGTCCTACACAGCCTCCTGCCTCGACTCCACCGTGAGACTGTGACAGGCCACAACTGGGGACAACGCCCCCCACAGGGCATGGAAAGGTTGCCGCTTACGGGATAATATAGTCTGCTGTGGTTCGGGCTTCCAGCCTTCGTGGGCTTCTCCACACAGAGCATCACTTTTCTTTTCCTTGTCATGTCAAGGCAAGTCATTTATTTTTGTCCATCCATCCATCCGTTGTTCATAACTGCCGATCCAGTACTTGGTTGTGGTTACACTGGAGCAGAAGTCACCCCAGGCGCGATCTCAGCACTAAACTTTCCATCCACTGTAAGCTCTTTACAGCCAAACCCAGGACACACAGCCCTAGTAGAAAGATGCTCTATTTGTTCAGGATAATCGTTTTCTGTGTATTATGTCTTCTGATGTGTAAAGACTCAGACAAATGCAATTTTGCTTCATTGTATTCCTGCATATTTTGAAATGACAATAAAATTTTAGTCGAATGGAAATGAAAGAGCTGTAATTATTTTAACCATGTAGAAAGAAAAGGAGTAAGAAAAAAGAAAGTGTGTCTTTGCTTAGAATCCGATTCACGGTCCACCTCCGCTATAATACATTCTGACAAATTGCTTCCAAGCCTGTAAACATGCAACTCCTGTTTGCACCATGCTGCACTGCTGAAACATAAACAGACTCATTAGGGCAGCTGCTGGCATTGTGCTGCGCGAGCCCGCTGTGAGCACTCCCAGTAAGCGCTAAAACATCCGTCTGCCAGTCAGCATGTGTGCTGCACTTCTACAGATAGCCATGCACAGCTGCCCTTTCATCCTGACCCCCCTCCAGGCAGCAGAAGTGCTAAACTACAGTACGGACTAGTTTAAAACTTAAGGGACAGAGGAACGACACAAAAGCCGCTCTAAATACATATTTCAGGAAGGGAAGCAAAAAGCGGGTCAGACTCAGTGATTATGTGACTGAGGCATTTAAATTGTTCTCACGTCTGCTAGCAGCAGTCAGAGCTCCCGGCTCACTCTCCAACCCTCCAACGGTGAACCCACACTGTTAATGTGACCGGATAGGACTTGGGGACATTTTACACACTGGCGCGCATTTCAAGATTCTCAGTGCATTTTTAAGCAATGTTACGTTCATAAGAGAGGGTTGTTCTGATAACCTAAAAGCATCCGTGATCATCTCAGATGGGTTTTAATGGATGTTAATGGATGTATCGAATTTTTAAACCATTAGACTGTTAGAGCATCATCGTGAGGCTTGGCGACGTTTTGCAGAGACGACTCAGCCGTTGATGCCCTGAAATGTCTGCCCACTGAATCTGAGACTGAACCGAAATAGACATACACAGTAAATATATATAATTCATGTTCATGAAGACAGACTTAACACAGCCAAAACCCCACAAGTCTCCTCGATAATGACCAGATGTCTGTTTTTAATGGCTCTCCCATCATTAGCTGGACATCAAAAGCTAATTACTTACAGCTTTCTATTCTATTTCCATTATGACATTTATAAGAATCTAGAAATAATCAATTTTGTTGCAGTGTACAGTATGACCTAATATGTGAAAAAGCCATGAAGAGCAAAGTCAAAGGGAAAATCATTAATTCATGTCTGATTTTACCAATAATTGAACAATGACTTAATAAACCATGTTCACATTACCGAACTGTCTGGTATATTTCCTTTTTCAAACACTTTTTTGTAACTCATTCAGTGTAGGGAGTCTCTGCAAAGAATATTGATTACAGTGGACTTTCAGGCTCAGTCAGAAATCCTTTCGGACAGGTATGACAGCCACGTTGAAGCCTTTCTGTACACCTTGACCGTGTAGAAGCTTGGCATTTCCACTGTTCCCCCATTCCCAGTGCACCATACAAATCAGCACTCTTTGGGAAGCCACCACTGTTTGAAATGGAACCATAGCCCCTTCAGAATGCTTCCATTAGGGTTAGCACAAGAAAGAGCATCAGAGGAGAGTGAAATGAAGCAGTGCTATAAGAGAAGTGGACCTGGCAGTCTTGGTAGGGTTGTAATGGAACACTTTGTGACAGTGTCTCCTGTGTTTGATAACGATGCCCTTGGGATTTCTGCATCTCAAACAGGGCAGTTCAAATTCTAGTCTGACAGCAGGCGGACATGCACCTCCTCAGCTACACTCCTTCTAGGTCCAGTCCTCATTCTTTTGATGCTTGCCCACTACCAGCTCTTGCTGGCCATTCGGGCTTCAGCCACCCCCCTCCTCTGTCTGCAGCCCCCAGCTAAGCCCCCCCGCCCACTCCTGCCGGTCCGCCACGCTCTGCCTTCTACACTCCCCATGCCTCCACCGCTGGTCCTATCTCTGATGCCAGTGTTCAGAATTTTACTCCATAGCTTGGTGGTGCAAAGATGTGCCAGCTGATATGGGAACGCCACCCTCTATGATGGTTGATATTACCTGTAGCACTGTCTCTCCACCAGAGAATAATATCAGTCTGACGATTTCACTGAGAACTACTTTCAGGATATACCAAGCTTCAACTAGCCTCTGCTCTTTTAACACAGATATTTTTTAAAAAAAAGATCTTTGGATTATGGTTACGCATCTGAGGTTTATGGTCTATTGCCCTCCTATTCAAATCTAGCCCTTGATTCCAAATCCAGGCCTTGTTTTCAAGTCTCCCAGGTAGTTGGCACAATAATGTCTGGCTCTAATTGGCCAGAGGCTTCACACCTGGCTCTCGGGTAAAGGAAAGCTGGACAAACAGCAGTGCTCGGGCCTTTAGGACCGTGATTTGAATAACCCTGATCTACTGCATGTGCAAGATCTAGTGTTCTGTGTCTGCATGCTGAGCAGTGACATGACGATCTGGACGCAGGTTTCAACTTGCTGTTAAGTTACAGGAGCTGCAAACTGTAAAGTAAAGAAGTATTGGTAACACTTCACTTAAAGCAGTCATGTATAATGGACTATAGATACCTTCAAAACGGATGATAATACATTCAACAAGTATTATAGAGATGGTATAACTATAAATAGTTATAAAAAGGCATAACACATTTTAGCCATGTAAAATATGCATTATGAATGCTCTATGAAGTTCTCATCTATAATGCATTATAAATACAAACATCCTTAATACGTATACTGACCATTACAATACATTATGAAGGTATCCATAATTCATTATGAGGACTGCTTTAAGTAAGTGTAACGAAGTATTAATAAGGAACGATGGGCAACATTTAAGGCAGCCAGATAAATTTTAGTAATATTCAGTCAAAATAACTACAATTCTGAAAGACGAAAACAACTAAAACACACACAATTTTCCAGATGTTTCCCCCAGACCTCCGCGGTTGTCCTCTCAGACACGGAGCCCCCCACAGCAGACGGACGCTTTTCTTTTATTAGGGGAAATTACAGATGAAATAGATGCAGTTCTGCTGAGCTGAACGACAAGGCTGCCTGTCTGAAGCCCCCTATATGCTTCACACTTTAACCAAGCTGGCCTCAATCCTTTGTGCTTCATTTGTGCCTCGTTTGTGCTGGTTTCAGCCATTGAAATGTTTAATTTCTTTTTTATTTTTATTATTATATAATTTTTTTAATATAAAATAATAAAAATAAAAAGAAATGTTTAATTTGTGCTGCATTAGATTCTGAGATACTGGGACACCTGGCCAATGCACCAACAGGAATGTTTTTGACATCCCATTCTAAATCCATATGCATGAATATGAACAGCTGCCAGTCTTCTGGAAAGGCTTTCCACAGGAATTTGGAGTCTGTCTGTGGGATTTTTTTGCCCATTCATCCAGAAGAGCATCCAGAAGAGCAAGTCAGGCACTGACGTTGGATTGGAAGGACTGGCTCACAATCCCGTTTCCAGTTCATCCCAGGGCCGTTTGGTGGGGTTGAGCTCAGGGCTCTGTGTGGCCAGTCAAGTTCCCCAACCATGTCTTTGATGGATAAGTCTGGGTTTGGCAAATGCCAGGAGAATGTTGCCTATCTGACTACAATATGCCATCTGTAAAGTTTGGTGGAGGAGGGATAATGGTATGGGGGTGTTTTTCAGGGGTTGGGCTGGGCCCCCTAGTTCCAGTGAAGGGAACTCTTAATGCTTCAGCATACCAAGACATTTTGGACAATTCTATGCTTCCAACTTTGTGGAAAAAGTTTGGGAAAGGTGGTCCTTTCCTGTTCCGGTATGACTGTGTCCCAGTGCACAAAGCAAACTGCCAGATAGAGAGTGATTCGTCACTCCATAGAACGTTTCCACTACTCCAGAGTGCAGTGGTGGAGTGCTCCATCCAGGGTTGGGGCCATTCCGGAATGCATCGATCGATTCCAGTCCAAATCAGGAAATGGACCTGGAGTTGGAACTTAAATCTCCCTGAAATTCAAATTCAGCTCAAATTCTGTTCCCCATAGTTTTTTTTTCCAATCCCAGCACGTGCGGCCTTGTCAGTAGATCGGATAGTATAAAGGGGGCCATCCCAGTAGCCAGGGGCTATGGGCACGTGCGGCCTTGTCAGTAGATCGGATAGTGTAAAGGGGGCCATCCCAGTAGCCAGGGGCTACGGGCTACGGGCACGTGCGGCCTTGTCAGAAGATCGGATAGTGTTGCCACTGGCTGGGTGGGGGGGGTTCCCATGATGTTGCCAAGTTCCAAGTTCCATTTCCTGATTTGGATTGGAATTGATCGATGCATTCCGGAACGGCCCCAACCCTGGTGGCAACTTTTATGCACTATGTGCCTCAGCACTCAGCAGCCCACTCTGGTAATGTACTTGGTCTGCTTGTTTGTGGCTGAGTTTCTGTTGTTCCTAAATGCTTCCAATTGCAGTTCATGTGGGGTTGAGGTGGGGTTGATGTGCGGTTAATGTGCGGTTGATGTGGGGTTGATGTGCGGTTGATGTATGGTTGATGTGGGGTTGATGTGCGGTTGATGTGGGGTTGATGTGGGGTTGATGTGGGGTTGATGTGCGGTTGATGTGGGGTTGATGTGCGGTTGATGTGGGGTTGATGTGGGGTTGATGTGCGGTTGATGTGGGGTTGATGTGCAGTTGATGTGCCAGCTGTACCTCAGTCGAGCCCTAGGCAAGCATCACTGCCCAATTTCACTTTGTCTCAGCAGCCTCTCATAATTTCATAATTCTGTATTTTTATCTTATTTCCAATATCTTTTGTTAAGACCTTTCTTAAAGTACCAAAAAATGGAAACTCATTCAGATTATACTTGCAATTACTTTGATATACAAATATGATATATATTTTTAGCAGCTGTGGGTATTTGAAAATTGTAAGTCGTTATAAAATTCTCTTCTGTAGAAAAACTCTTCTCCATTTCCATAAAATCCAAAGATGGTTTTGTGTGTTGGACCAGATTAGTCCGAGGAATGTTTTTCTATTCAGTTATAAAATACGATTAGCCTGAGGGTCACCATTTTGTTTTAGCTACAAC
The DNA here is from genome assembly GCA_019775915.2 of Cyphomyrus plagiostoma. Taxonomy (NCBI): domain Eukaryota; kingdom Metazoa; phylum Chordata; class Actinopteri; order Osteoglossiformes; family Mormyridae; genus Cyphomyrus; species Cyphomyrus plagiostoma. The sequence continues at coordinate 5,850,089 of JABFEA020000002.1, read as the reverse complement.
TTCTACCATGAGATTTGAAGCTGTAAAGAACAATTTTTTTAAGATTCTTAAAAATTCCTCTTATAAAAATAGAGCTCAGATGAAAGGTGAACAGGAGCTTTATTCTGTTTTTCCAGTGGGTGGGACGATCGAAAGCTCAGCTTCAATCTTTTATTCTTTAGATTTCTGAGCCTGTGACTGTGGTGGCATTCATGAAAGGTAATTACACCCCGAATAGCTTTCCCGTAACTGTGAAGTGTGCCTTTTTGAAGATTTGTAACGAGTGAACAAACATCCACTAGCGAAAAAGACCACCTAGAGCCAAGAATGACAACAGTAATCTCCCTTCCCGCTGTATGTTTCCTTATCAAAACAGCAGCCCGATCCAGCTACTTTCTGCAGGGCTAAACAAAGGAAGTTGCCATCCGGGCTTTTCAGCGTGACTGAGAACGCAGACGGTCCCCGCAGAGCACTTAATGTTTCTTAGACGGACCTGTGCTGTTTAATTACCTGCAAACCATCCAGACCCACGTCTCTTTCCAACTGTCTGGTATTCTGTGCCGGTGATGGTGCTGGTCTCTCCTCAGCTCCTCTGGTCTCCCTCCCACAGCCCAAAAGCATGCAGGTAAGTGACCCTAAATGGTCCATTGAGTGTGTGCATGTGCCCTGTGAATAGCATCCTTTTCTGGCCTCTAGCTGCCTTACAGCCCGTGACTGGCATCTCCTCCTGGCCTCTCCCTACCTTACAGCCTGTGACTGGCATCTCCTCCTGGCCTCGCCTTGCCTTTCAGCCTGTGAGTGGCATCCCCTTCTGGCCTCTCCTTGCCTTACAGCCTGTGACTGGCATCTCCTCCTGGCCTCTCCCTGCCTTACAGCCTGTGACTGGCATCCTTTTTTGGCCTCTCCCTGTCTTACAGCCTGTGACTGGCATCCTTTTCTGGCCTCTAGCTGCCTTACAGCCTCTGACTGGCATCTCCTCCTGGCCTCTCCCTGCCTTACAGCCTGTGACTGGCATCTCCCCCTGGCCTCTCCCTGCCTTACGCCCTGTGACTGGCATCTCCTCCTGGCCTCTCCCTGCCTTACAGCCTGTGACTGGCATCCCCTTCTGGCCTCTCCCTGTCTTACAGCCTGTGACTGGCATCTCCTCTTGACCTCTCCCTGCCTTACAGCCTGTGACTGGCATCTCCTCCTGGCCTCTCCCTGTCTTACAGTCTGTGACTGGCATCTCCTCCTGGCCTCTCGCTGCCTTACAGCCTGTGACTGGCATCTCCTCCTGGCCTCTCCCTGTCTTACAGCCTGTGACTGGCATCTCCTCCTGGCCTCTCGCTGCCTTACAGCCTGTGACTGGCATCCCTTCCTGGCCTCTCCCTGTCTTACAGCCTGTGACTGGCATCTCCTCCTGGCCTCTCCCTGCCTTACAGCCTGTGACTGGCATTCCCTCCTGGCTTCTCCCTGTCTTACAGCCTGTGATTGGCATCACCTCCTGGCCTCTCCCTGCCTTATGCCCTGTGACTGGCATCTCCTCCTGGCCTCTCCCTGCCTTACAGCCTGTGACTGGCTTCTCCCTGCCTTACAGCCTGTGACTGGCATCTCCTCCTGGCCTCTCCCTGCCTTACAGCCTGTGACTGGCATTCCCTCCTCGCCTCTCCCTGCCTTACAGCCTGTGACTGGCATCCCCTTCTGGCCTCTCCCTGCCTTACGCCCTGTGCCTTTTGGGACAGGCTCATGAGACTCTATGCTGGATCCGGGCCCATAATCTGGGACGGACTTGGTGATTTCCCTCCCCTCCGTCAATCATGGTTCCCACACCATTGTGAATTAAGCGGCTCTTTTGGAGCACGAGGCATCTGGACACATGCGATTAACTTGTTTGCGGAGTAATTCCATTCAGCTCCGCTTGTTTAAAGAAACACAGACAATGACTCAGAGCCTGTGTGCTGGTTGTCATCATGGAGAAACACACATTTCATGAAGCAAACGTTAAATCACAAGCATAATCACGGCCTGCCCAACACAGTGCAGTGCAGGCAAGCTGTCAGGACACATCGTCACTGTGAATGTGCCGGAGATGAGGCCGTGGTCCAGACAGTAATATTTAACATGACATACATTATATCCCATATAAGATAATTACACCTGCTCGGTTTATTAAAAGTAAGATTTGTATGTGCTTCAATGACATAATTGTTCTTTATATAACGTTTCCACTATTTAGCTCTGAGAGAACAAAATAAATAGCCATTGACCTGTGGATCCACCTCTATATTAGTACAAATTTATATTTTTTCCCGGGTTCAGATAATAATCCAAGTGTATGACCTGAGGGCATCCTGAGGTGTTTCTCACGTGGCTGATACTCCCAGGCTATTTTCACATCAGTCTGGTTGGATGAGCACTGGCCTGTGCCTCAGGATGTGCAGAGCCAATAAAAGATGGCAGGAGGTCCATGTCTGCCCATTTCGACAGGAATCAGGGAACAGAGATCCGGCAAAAAACACAGAGCAGGAGAAAAACAGCTGAGGTGGGTCTGAGGAGAGACAGCTTTCGGGGAAGATCCTCTGCATTCAGGCGGTGGGGAGCAAAACTCGGGAGGAAAGCAGGATGTTAATGTTCACAACAGGAGTTATAGGCAATAATAAGTACACTCAAGTTGTATTGCGTATACACTATACCTTACTATAAAGTTAGAAGGGATAGTATGTACACTAAAGATGTACAGAGTATACCCTATGCCTTATTATAAAGTTAGAAGGGATAGTATGTACACTAAAGATGTACAGAGTATGCCCTATGCCTTATTATAAAGTTAGAAGGGATAGTATGTACACTAAAGATGTACAGAGTATGCCCTATGCCTTATTATAAAGTTAGAAGGGATAGTATGTACACTAAAGATGTACAGAGTATACCCTATACCACTGATCATCAACTGGCGGCCCGCGGGCCGAATCCGGCACGCTGAGCCGTTCAATCCGGCCCGCGACTGGGTTCCAAAATTGTGAGGATCAAAAAGAAAATAGTGGTCTCCACTATTAAAGCAACTAAAAATAACAACAACTGAGTCTCTTGTCAGAATAACCACCATTTATGACTATATTTAGACA
>JABFEA020000002.1:5689206-5722951 GCA_019775915.2 Cyphomyrus plagiostoma | reverse complement strand
TCCAATCAGCCTCAGCATGTTTTTGGACTGTGGGGGGAAACCCCACGACGACACGGGGAGAACATGCAAACTCCACATACATGTGACCCCAGGCGGAGACGCGAACCCGGGTCCCAGAGGTGTGAGGCAACAGTGCTAACCACCGCACCACCATGCCGCCCCGCACTATATATCAATAAAATATATTATTATCATTATCATCTAAGCTCACACTGGAGAAATGGTTCATAATAAATGCATCTTTGCCTTACGATAAGCCAAGCAGTCTGCGTTGGGGAAACCTTCCTAGCATTACGTACTCATCTGTCTATCATTACTTGTATATTAAAAAAAAACTGTATCTGAGCTTCAACTGTTCAATCTGTTGGAGGAATGTGGGCAATACCTTTGTCATCCTTGATAGTGAGCATAGGCAGGGCATAAATAACCTTGTAGGAGGTCAGCGGGGCACTCAGAGGGCAGCCAAGAATATCCTGGAAGGAGGGGAGAGTGAGTAGGGAAGCCAGCAAAGGCGGCAGGAGGCTGGGGTAAATAAGGGAAAGCATCACTGAACTTTCAGAAGAGGAACAGGTGCAAAGTGAAGGGTTTGTGTCGTCATATCATGTGTCATGGGACGTGACCATAAAAGGTGAAAACACTGCGGACCTGACTTCTGGTGTTGTGACACCCACCTGGCCGAGAAGCTCCATGATCACAGGGACGACCCCATTCTGCCTGGTGAAGTCCTGGTATGACATGTTCCTGGCCGACCTCCGTGTGCAGATGAAGACGTCCCTGTTGACAGTCTCAAAGGCAATGTACTTCATGTCAGGTCTGACCCAGCAGTTGGTCTGTCCGAACATCGTCTCTGGTCGTAGAGTGGCTGCTACCAGGAAGACGCTCCTCCCCTTAAGTGCACTGCATAAGTCGACATGAGACGCATTGCACCACACTGACAACCAGCTTTGCTTTAACTGCCGACATGTCAGTTAACCAGATTGGGTTACCTTAGTTTTGAAGGGTATGGTTCAAGGATCTTCATTTTAATGAGGGTATATTCCTGTGGTCCTACACCCTGCAGAAGGAACGAGGAATGGATCAGAAGGAACATACGTTCACACACACAGTGTGACACATGGGAGATTCAAACACTGCCATCCCACCTCTCCTGTCTGCCTGTCATGGTCCATGCAAGGCTGCCCGTCCTTAGGAGAATAAATGGTGTACCTATGAAAACAAGTTTAAAGCATGTTACTTTTACTCTTTTTGGTGTAAACATTCACAGTACATGAGGAGTGTAAGGAAGCAAGACGGCATCATTTTTGGGGGCAAAATCCTCCTTAAAGGTACCTTTACTTCTCGGCTGTGCACTAACGCTCACGTGTTGCAGGCAGATGCGTGAAGTACCAGTACCACACCCAATGTCCCAAAACAAACTGAGGCCCGTGAATATTCATAAACGAAGAGCTACCTGATGATATTTGCACTATAACACTTTTGGGGACTCACCCATCGCTCTATCTAATGGTTAAGATAATCTTTGCGATGCAATGTTTTGGGAAACATTCCTCTTTTTACTAACTACAATGTTAAAAAAGATTTAAATTTCGGCCACCGAAATAATCATGTAATTGATAAACCAAATAGTTGCCGAAAATAAAATATCCCTGAAGCACCGTCCCCTAAATAAATCAATGGAATCAAATTGACGCCAACAATTTCGCTGCAGTCCAGGTGAAAGTGTGAACATCTCACCTCTTGCCAAACTTGATCTTATTCTTTTCTTTTAGGGTTACAAACTGCCACCTGACAAAAGAGTCATAGAAGGGATTGACATCAGTAGTGATGAAAGATCTTCGCCAGTCCACCTGCAATGCAACAACATGGAAGATAAAGCCATATCCAGCACAAGAAAATACATATGAAAAACAAAAAATATCGACTGGCACGTTGAGCATAAATGTCAGTCGCATGGTGCCTGGCTTCTTCTGACGAGGCTCCAGAAACTCCTCACCTTCACTCCCATGTCCTTCAAGTCCTGAACGGCCAGCGGGGGGAAGTAATCCAGCCAATGAGCTGCGTCCGCAAACTTGACAATCTCTGCATCTCGCAGGCCGAGTGACTTCATGATATCCCACTGAAACTTTGCCCCCCCGGCTTTGGCAGCAGCCTTGCTCTGTGGCCGGTGGGACAAAGTCAATTTTACATTTGAGAAGGAAAACACGCAGTAATCCACCTCTCAAGCTCGAGACCCTATTTGCAGGATCACGCGGTGCCACACCTTCTTCCCCTTCATCTTGTCCTTGATTATGATCTCATCTCCTGCTTTCTGCTTGGGCTCCTCTTCCTCCTCCTCCTCCTCATCGGGGAACTGGGGTGGGTTACCGTAAAGCTCGATCTCTCGCTTCAGCTTGTCTGCACAGGCCTGGAAAAAGAACGAATCGTTAAGAAAGTAGCAATAATAAAAATCTCAGTAAACGTTGACTAAGGACGTACCAACAACGTGAAAGTCATGAGAATGGCAGACACTCACTTTGATGGGCATTCCTGTACAGTGCAGTCCGAAAGGAAAGAGACATTGTTTCCCTTTCAAGCGCTGGTATCCCATGGCAAACTGAAATGCAACACCATACACAGTAAGGGCCACGAGTAGTCTGCACTATCGAAGACCATCGTATTGTAAGTATCAGAGACAGAACATTACCTCGCATTTTGAAAGGCAGAAAGTGTGACCCAGATGAAGTCTTCCATTCATGTATGGGTAGGGGAACGTTACAAGGTACTTGTTCTTACTGGAATGTAAGGAAAGGAGATGTTACTATTTACCATGAAGAGTGTTCTCATCCTCACTAATTTACATGGCAAAGCTAGGAATTACATGGAACAAAAGTGTGACCATTGTGGGGGAAAAAGAAGCTGTTGCCAAATTGAAATTCATAAACCATATCATACGAACATTTACCACACAGAACAAGACCTACAACAGCTACATTTCATGGAACTGGTTAGTCTACATAATGCCACAAGAACGTCATCACCATCAGTCATCTTAACCAATCAAGGAACAGCATACTCATATAACACAAACATACATTCCAGATGCCCCTCCCATTAATGTGCTAATTATAATCCACAAGATCTGCTGCTTATTACATGGTTTCAGCCTCTATGAATGATTGCACTACAGCACTTTTATTCACCATTCAGCTCGATACTGTGTGTGTATGCATGTGTGTATACACACATACATAGTATATTATTTAGGTGGGAAACATACAGAGTTACACTGTGCACGTAGAATAACAACAAAGATGTTCTATTCCAGTTTAAAATGCATGTATAGATAACTTGTGCTTTAAACTACTTGTGAAAGCCTAAACTTATTTTTCATTAATATTAGAAGGAAAAAATACTGCAGTTGGTTATATGGGTGAGTAATTACCCTACTTGGTCAGGGAATCTTAATGCACTGTCTGTCTGAGGTGTTATTTAAATGTGCTCTTCTGCCTTTATGGAGCACTTTGAATTGTGCTATATAGATGAACTTGACTTGCCAGTCAGTAACCATACTTACTTCTCGGTTTGCTCCTGTGTACTGGGCGCATCACACTCAAAAACCTTCTCCTTCTCCCATTTCTTCTGGACTTCTCGTTCTATCTTCCGTAGAAAGGCAAGCTTGGCAGTTCCTTTCCGTTCCTGAGGCACGAATGCATGGATGGATGAGACGCCCCCGACACCGGCCGGCTAAGTAATTCTGACACATAGATGAGCTGCACGTAGCGGCGCTAAAACCATTTAGATTGTTGTAGATCTTGTATACCAGAGATCTGGTTACCTCGACATTTTCACGCTTTTACACTGAGAATAACGATATAAAATATATTTTGCTAGGAGCTAGCTAAACATAGCTATGAAGCCATACAGTAAAGCACGTTTGCGGCAGTAAAAATACATCTCTTAACAAGCTGCAACTGACTACAATACGACCTAAAGACAAAAAGTTCGAGAAAATTGTATCTTACTGTCATTTTCAGTGCGGCAGGTGCTTCTCAACCAAACAAAAACTTCCAATAACTCCCACTTAACACCAAGTCCACGCCATCAAACCAGGAAATGCAGACCAGGGCCGAAACCTAAGAATGCGATTGCACGCGGGTTACAAGACCGTCCATTTCTGAAACTACATATCCCAGGTATCTCTATAAAGACAACGTCTCACGGAGGTTTTTCAGCAAACCATTGTGGGTTTTGTATTGCTTTTATACTTAAACGGTCGCCTGTGTTGAAAAATACCAAATGAGGATATGTATGTGTTAAGCCTGCATATCATGTGGGACTGTAAATGGCACACAAGTGTAGTTCCCTAAGGATTATTCCACTTATTATTTGAAAGCACAAGGAAAGATGAACGTGAGACTCATTAACATGTACGGGTCAAAATAACATTTCTGAACAGATACACATACAGCGCTATTTGTTGTTTAATATGTTTATATACTATATATTCATAATAATCAAAATTGAAATAGTGTGTCAACTATTTTTGTACTTTGTTCTTATTCTGACTCTGACTATTTAAACTACAACACCACCGCAGTACGGATTTCCGGTTAGCAGTTCAACCCGCCCCAAAAGTCAACCGACGTGTGACGACCCCACGACCTCACGACCCCTAGATCTGATTGGGCGTTCGCCCTGACAATCTCCATTCCGCGTACTCCGCCGTCAAATAGTGTGTTCGACCTGCAAGTTTTCGGTTTCTGGGCCTAAACTGCGTCTGCAATATTCCGATTCTGACGATGAAAGTGGGATCATTACAACAAATCATTAATTTATAGTCAATATTTGAGAGCAAGTTTCAAAAGATGATCATTGAGAATGTGGAAGCTTTGAAGTCGTGGTTGGCTAAACTCTTGGAGCCAATGTGAGTGATGAATGCGAATGTCATGTTGATTTCAGATAGTGCTCCTGGGTCGGCGCTTGCTGCTAACTGGCTAGCGCCGCTCGGATGTTAGCTGGCTAGTTCTGCTCCGCTGCTTACTTGTTAGCCAGACGTGCGTGATGAGTAACGTGTTGCTGTACGACGTGGCAGATGGGACAGAGAGCCGAGCAGGAGGCACACACTGCAGCCTGTAGGCCCCGGGTTTTCTAGCCGGCCGGGCTAGCTAACCGCTGCGGCGTGTCTCCAGTATCTGGCCGTTCGCTCCAGCTGGAGGGGCATCAGGCTGCGGTTGGTCCACTGCTGCGTGTTAGCCTAGCTAGGCCGCTGATGGCGGTCTCTGAGGAGCTGGTGCTTAGTGATCCGCTTAGTTAGCTGGTCCGATCTGCTGGCTGCTCACGATGGACTTTGATCTGTCCTCATGCGAGCCGGGCACCCGGAGGCAGGCACGGCCACCTGGCTGTCCTGCCGCTAGCTACACGAAGCGTAGTGGTATAAATCACTACCGCGGCTTTTTCAGCCATTCACACAGAGTCCGGAATATGTATGTTCAGCTACACTAAGTCTGGATGCTTGCTAACCAGGAATTGCCTGGATGGTTATTGAAGTTGCTGTCAATGTGTAAATCAAAGTGTGGATATACGATCTCCTTTTAAAACGGTCCCCCGTCATGTCATTCTGCTTGCGAGCCGATGGCCAGCGCAGTGACCCGGCTATTTTTAACCCGCGGTCGGTTTTTTTATGCGCTGTTTGTAAATCCTGTCCGATCGAGTTCACGGGTGTCGCTCCTTAACAGGCCATCAACAGGTTGAAAAGCCGCCTTAAATCCTATGTCTGTGCTCCTTGTTGGGCCTCCCAAATGACCCTGTGTATATAATGTTCGGGCATGCGGGCGGTGCATGTCTGATTTGGTATTTTTAGGTGGATTAGCCTCCCCCCAGGTATTATAATGGGGTTAATACTGTGTGGAGTCCGTAACATAATCGTTTATTTGTTCTATTTTTTTCTCTTTCTTTTGTAGATGTGATGCAGACCCCTCGGCATTAGCCAACTATGTTGTTGCTCTAGTTAAGAAGGACAAACCGGAAAAAGACTTGAAGGCCCTTTGTGCTGATCAGTTGGATGTATTTCTACAGAAAGGTAAACACTTTGATCATCCTGGTTCCCAGTAAATGTATGTTTTATAAGTTCTCTGTCATATATAGGATTTATGGTGTCCAGAGTCTCATTCAAGTGTAATCACTGGGTAATATCACTTCCAAGCTGGCAAAACGTGACCGTGTGAATGACTTTCCTCTTTCAGAGACGACCGGCTTCGTAGATAAACTCTTTGAATGTCTGACGACAAGAAACTACTTGGCGAACACAGAGGTGAAAGAAGTGCAGAAGTTGGAGACCAAGTCATCGGCACCAAAGCCAGAGGAAAAGCAGGAGGTACAGAGTGTCCTGGTGCTCTGTGAGCGGCATGTGAGACTCCACGCCCGTGTTCCTCCCATGTCTTACACCTCACTTTTCCTCCTCCAGAATGTAAATGCTGAGGAAGACCGGGAGACGAGGCGGAGGAGGAGTCCGTTAAAAAACCGTTCGGACCTTAATGAGTCCAGGTAAGTGTCGTCGTCAGAGCAAGGGGTCGATGGGGGGTGTTTCTGCTCGTTTGTCTTGCTAGAGTTGGAATCCAATATCAGGTGGCCGTCTTGGTAGGGACAAAACCCATAGTTCCAAGGAGAGAGAGTTCCTGATGGGATTGTGCATGTGCTGTGCCCCCCCAGGACACGCGAGGAGCGCAGGAGGGATGAGCGTAAGCGGCGCAGTGGCGAGTCCTACCGGGAGAGGCACGAGCGGCGGGTGGGGGCCCTCCGGGGGCGGAGCTACAGCCGCAGCCGCAGCCGGAGTGGGAGCCGGGGCAAGAGCGGGGACAGGGAGCACGGCCGGGGCAAAGGTGGGTCTGGCCGGGGCAAGAGCCGGGACGGGGAGCATGGCCGGGGCAATGGTGGGTCTGGCTGGGGCAAAGGTGGGTCTGGCCGGGGCAAGAGCCGGGACGGGGAGCATGGCCGGGGCAATGGTGGGTCTGGCCGGGGCAGGGGTGGGTAACATGCGTGCCCCCCACACGTGTGCCTTAGACGCCCGTCTGTCTGTACTGCAGCGTGTATTGGTGTTGTCGGTGCCCTCAGTTTAAAGGCTGCTTTTCCTTCCCGTCACAGAGCACAGGTCCAAGTTCGAGCAGGAGAGGAAGGACCAGGAGAGCTACACCCCCTCCGCGGCGCCCCCTGCTGGCAGCTCGCTGCCCCCTCCGGCGCTGCACCCCCTCCTTCCGCCTCACCACTCGCTGTCCTCGGAGGCCGCCGTCACCGCTGTGCCCAGCGCTGTTACCGTGGTAGCGCCCGCACACCTGCCCGACGGCACCACCGAGAGCTGGTGCAGCTTCTTCCCTCCCAACCACGGCGAGGGCAAGCAGTTCAGCAAGAGCACAGCGCCGAAGCGCCGCTGCAGAGACTACGACGGTGAGACCCGCCTTGCCGCTCTCTGCAAACTCCTCTCACTGTGTCTTTGAAGAGAAGCGTTTCTTGCTGTCCTTGTGACAGGAGTAAGGGCTGATCGAACTGGTGTCTTTCATTCAGGAGGAAACGCAGCAGAGTTTTCCTTGTGCAGAGTGTTAAACTTAATTAAAAGTTTTGGTGTATATTGTTGCAGCTTCTGTCTGATACATCAGTGCAAATAAATAAGCAATCAAAAAAATATCAAAATAGAGGCAGTCGCTGTCCAGAATAACTGATACTGTTACCTTGTTTTGTACCGTGTTTTATAGAGTGTAACACTTTAGTTTAACCTTATTGTGTGTGTGGAGCTTTAAGGCTGCACAGAGGGTTGCTATTAGTTACTGTTTGTCTCCCTTCTGGCTTGGGGGGGGACAGTCTCTGAAGGCAGCCTGAATGTTTTCCTGGGGAGTCAGGGCCCAGCTCTATGCTCCCTGACAGCCAGCGAGCCGCCCCTCAGACTCGCCAGTGGGATTTGGGGGGGTCCTGGATACGTGCTCGGTGGTTGTGCCCCCCCCTCCCCTGCTGACACTGACTGACCTGCTTTCCAGAGAAAGGCTTCTGCATACGTGGGGATCTGTGTCCATTTGACCATGGCAGTGACCCTTTGGTAGTGGACGACGTCACCCTGCCCACCATCATCCCCTTCCCCCCCCCTCCTTGAATGCCACCCCCCCGGGCCGCCATGCCCCCCATGAACGAGCCTCCACCCGGCATCCGGCTCCCGCTGCCCCCCCACGGGCAGCCCCCCCTGCCTACCCTCTTCCCCATGCCAGGTGCGTCTCCCTGAGCCCGTTGCTCTGATGACACTGGCCCTCCCTTCCGCACGGGCACGCTCGCACGGGCACACGCACACACACCTCATTACTCATCGTCTTTATTTGCAAATAACAGCCTTGAAGTGTGGAGAGGCTGTCTGTATGAAGCCTGTGTGTCTGTCTGTATGAAGCCTGTGTGTCTGTCTGTGTGAAGCCTGTGTGTCTGTCTGTCTGTGTGAAGCCTGTGTGTCTGTCTGTCTGTGTGAAGCCTGTGTGTCTGTCTGTATGTGTGAAGCCTGTGTGTCTGTCTGTATGTGTGAAGCCTGTGTGTCTGTCTGTATGCTTGCATGCACAGGTTTGTGTGTATATGTCATGTTGTAACCAACAAATATCCCCAGAATGTAGTAAAACCCGTTACGTTTTAGTTTCAGGTCCATATATCCATAATATAAACCTCAATTTGATTCAAATCTATTAATTCAATTAAAAACTAAAAATGCCAAAAATCTTGCGTTTGGTTTGGTTATATGAACTGTGTGTGGGGTTTTTTCCTTAAGGTTAGTCTTGCCCTGACATCATTTCTGTTATAGACCGTTTGACTTTGTGTTGGCTGGTCTTGGTCCCCCTGTGTGTCTAACAGCCTAAGACCCTCCTCTCTGCCCCCACAGGGCCGCCTTTAATGCCCACCTGTGCGATAGATGCCCGCGAGCACTCTGGGGCGAATCGGATGTCTGCCATGGCACTGCCGGGGGTGGGGGCGCCCCCCACCGCGTCGCACCCTCAGTACCCTCTGCCAGAGTGTAAGCCACCCTAGCCGGTTTTGCCACTCGATTTGAACACTTAAGTTGATTAATGACTAAGCTGAAGGTGCAGGCATGGAGCAGCGGTTCCATTGGCCAAGCTGAATTCTTAGATGCTGTAACATCAGTCGCCAGGGGGGGTGCTGTTTGCAAACAAGCAGGGCTGTGTGTATGTATGTGTGTGTATGTAATATATATATATATATATATATATATATCTCCCCTTGTTTAATCATACTGGTGGTGTTACAGTGCTTCCCTAGTGGCTGACCGCATAACTGCACTGTGTTGGCTCCTCCCACAGATAACTACGAGCAGGAGCCGTACAACCCCGAGGCCCCGGGCATCACCGTGTCCAGTCGGCCACAGTACCGGCACTTCATCCCGCGAATCCAAACCCAGAGGCCCAACCTCATCGGCCTGACTTCTGGGGACATGGACACTCAGGGCTCCCGAGGTATGGCCTGGGCCGTCATCTTCAGCGTCGTCACCTTGTGTCTTTGCGCTTCCTCTCCCAGCTGCCCCTAACCCTCCATATTGCCCGTTCCTCTCCCAGCTGCCAACATCGTGATCCAGACAGAGCCCTCGGTGTCGGCCGTGCCCTCTGGCCCTCCTCGATACGGCAGCGACCAGGATGGCAAAAAAAGGCCCCTCAGCTCCTTGGAGGCCCCCCCAGCCAAGAAGCCGTGGGTGGGCAAGTAAGTCAGAGTCCTTGGCCTGTGTCTTTCCTGGATAATTATGGCATCTAGAACAATCTAGACGGTCGGTTGGTTCTGTCTGCCTGCGTTTGAAGTTGCCAACCTGAGCCCTCACTGGTCCTTAAAATAAGTTATCCTATACTTTCCACCCCCACCAGTAGGTGGCACCTCATCATGTTCTGTTCACGCAGACCAAACTTCAACAGTCAGCACAAGGCGGGCTTCCAGAAGCGGGCACACTATGCCAACACGAAGCTGGAGGTCCGTCGCATCCCCCGCGACCTCAACAACATCACCAAGCTAAACGAGCACTTCAGCAAGTTTGGCACCATTGTGAACATTCAGGTGCGACTCGCTCTTCCGCTGCTTCAGATGCTCCTAGCAGCCGCTGGGGGGCACAGGTGTCGCTCTCCGGGGGGGTTTCCTTCTATCTACTTGTTTACTGTAATTCCTCAAAGACCAGCAGTTTGGAGGCAACACGAATGCAGGTGGGGCACCGTAACGCTCACGCTGGGGACATGCTCAGAGGAGACTCCCCCCCCCCCCCCCAGGTGGTGTTTGGAGGTGACCCAGAGGCGGCGCTGATCCAGTACACGGCCAACGACGAGGCCCGGCGGGCGATATCCTGCACGGAAGCCGTGCTCAACAACCGCTTCATCCGGGTCTACTGGCACCGGGAGAATAGCGAGCAGCATGTGGGCCAGAGCCCGGGTCCGAGCCCTCCTGCCGGGCCCCAGCACGCGGGCCCCCACAAGGTGAGATGTTCTGCCCTGCGGTGAAGCCCTGAGCCTCATCTCCGTCGGGTCCTTTAATGGTGGCACCGCATGTCACGCCCAGTCCGGCCTGCCGCTGCGCCCGTGTGCGATGCGGAAGTGCCAGCTGAACACCTACCCCCCCCCCCATGTTTCTTAAAGCCTGTAAACAAACAGCATGGCCCCGGCCCCGGCCCCGGCCCCTACGTGCTCTACAAGATGGCCAAGCAGCGCCTCGGGGGGGCCATGGGGAACCAAGCCGATTCACTGCAGCCTGCGCCAGACGGTTCTCCGGTAAGAACACGTGCTCAGTGTGACAGGGCGGCTTTGCTCTAGTCAGGATTATTTTCGGAAAAGATCACTGGTAAGTTTCTGGCTTCTGAGTTCATGTTCAATTCAGCACTTTTCTCCAAAAAAAGCGAATGTCTGGTTGGATTAAGTCTGCTGATTCAAAGGGCTTTTATAAGATGCAAATAAGCCTCGCACTTTCAGAGTGAAGAAAGTGGATTTAATTTTTTTTTGCCAACTCTTGCCTGATGAGAGTGCTTTTTATTCTAACGCTTTAATTGTCACGCCATCACATAGGGTAGGTGACTTGCTTCTTATGTCTTGATCAGTACGACACCTTGAAGCATCCGCCTGTTCCCTTCCATCTCCTGCTCTGATGTAGGCCATGACTGCGTCTGTGACTCTGCAGAAGGGAGCCTACAGCTCGGCAGCCAGCAGGACGCCCCCCAAGCCCTTGGGGAAGGTGGGGAAGGCACTAGAGGCCCAAGAGGCCTTGAAGAAGAAGCAGGTGAGTCCTGGGACTCTGTCTGAAGGCCGTGGCTGTGCCAGGCTGCCCCTGTGTCTGACCGCCCCTCTACTGTGCTGCCAGGAGGCCCTAAAGCTACAGCAGGACATGAGAAAGAAGAAGCAGGAGATGGTGGAGAAGCAGATCGAGTGTCAGAAGGTCAGTGTGTGACCCGGGGCGTCATTCTTCACCGTCTCAGTCTGGGGCAGATGGTGGTGACCAGGGTGTAGTCCCACCTGTGCCATCGAACCCATGATCTTTGGGTTCGCTGGTTATTTGCAATGAAAAAAACGGTGGGCCGCAGCTTAGTGGATGTGTCTTGTCATCGCGCCCAAGGTCTTGATAAACCGTCTCGAGAAGAACAAGAACATGAAGCCAGAGGAGAGAGCAGAGATCATGAAGACCCTGAAGGAGTTGACCAACAAGATCTCCCAACTGAAGGACGAGATGAAGCCAGCCTGCAATTCTGCGGCCAAGTCTGCTCAACCCAAGACCAAGACAGACGTGAGTCTCACCGCTGACCTTGAGAATGGATACAAGCATCTCTAGTCGTTGGTTCAGATGTCTTCTGTCCAGAATACCTTGGAAAGTCTGGACGAACCGTCATGGTGCTACTTTGTCTCGTTCTCAGGCACAGAAGGAGCTGCTTGATGCAGAGCTGGATTTCCACAAGAAGCTGAGCTCTGGAGAGGACACCACCCACCTGAAGAGGCGCCTTAGCCAGCTCCAGGTGGAGGTGAGACTATTCACCACTTTCTTCCCTCCTCCCCTCGAACCCTGGCCAAACTTGGCAATGAGGTCACTCTCGTTAAGATCCTGCAGGCTTGAGGGATTCAGCTTGACGGCTCTCGTCCGTCTGGTGCAGGAGGGTACCCTCTCCGGGCCGCTTTCTTCTGTTACACCAACCCCCCCTCGCACCTGGCCTTGTTGCGTCTGAAATGGGCTCCCCGCTGCGTACCCTTGTGTTCCCCCAGGCCGCACGGTTAGGCCTGATCCCGGCTGGACGAGGCAAGGTCACCCCTCCTCGGGGGCGGGGCCGGGGACGGGGCCGCAGCTTGAGAGGCAGAGGCGGGGGTAACCACATGGTGGTGGACCACCGTCCCAAAGCCCTGGCCATCCATGGAGTGTCCAGAGAGGAGAAAGACGAGCTGATGTCCCACTTTGTGGTACGATTTCTAAGCGATTGACTTGGTGAAAGCACCTGTGCTTCCATCACTTCCTGTGAATCTGCTCATGTGACTTAATGCACTTCCTGTGCCTTGCAGAAATATGGGGAGATTGAGGAGCTGCGTGACCACGATGCCACCAGTGTTGTTATGACCTTCAAGACACGGAGTGATGCTGAGAATGTGAGTCTGGCCTGAGGGGCCTGCTGATGATCCACAGCGATTGTGTGTGATGCTGCCCCTATGGTGGGGTTTTTATGTGTGGGGTTGGGTGACCTAAAGTGGTGTATCAGGCCCGGTCCTTTTTAAAATAATCTTTTTTTTTTTTTTTTTTTTTTTTTTTTTTAAATTACAGTGGTACCTCAGAACTCAAAATTAATCCATTCAGAACTCTGGCCGTTCCTGGAAAGTTCGAGTTCTGATCGAATTTCCTCCATAAGAGAAAATGGAAAACCAATTAATTGGTTCCTGGCCCTAAAAAAAACACCGAAATGTTTTTTTTTTTTTTTTTTAATTTAAGCATTTAAATGCAAAATGAACCAGACAAAACAAGAACAGCATATTCTGTACTAAACACATCTAAGCATATTTATCAAAACAGTCATTTTTAAAGTAAGAAAACAAAAGTATCCAAACAATGTGTAAATTTGAGAAAAAAAAAAGTGCCCTGCCCTGATCTTCCGCTCCTTCCGTGAACCATGCCCCCATGTAAACCCCATGTGATCGGCTGTTTCTGGTTGTTGTCATTAGTCCTCTGTATTTCATCCGCGTTTCAGTTTGTTTTCCCAGTCCGACATTGTATTGTCCATCTGCGTTTTGCCTGCCTTACCTGTAATTAAACCCCATATTCCCCGATACCCTGATGTCTGCGCCTCTGTCTCCATTCTGTCCCCACTGGGCACGATAATATTATTATAAATGTAGTAATGATTTATTATTGATATTAAAATTAACAAGAAATCTTTATTTTTAAATGTATTTTATTATAATTAGTTACTGTCTATCATTGTCTAAATGTATTTTTACTGTCTAAATATATGTATTCAGCTTGTGTAAACATGCGCCATGCTGTCACAGCCAATGCAAGGCTGAGACTGAAGTGTTACCCTTTGTTTCTGCTGAGAGACGCATGACTTCCCCGCTCCTGCAAGTTCTTAGGTCAGCGTTCACGATTTGACTTCTGAGATTCTGATAGAGTTCTAGGTAACTTTTTTCCAAATTGGTTAGTTCGACTTTAGAAATTTAAGCTCTAATGAGTTTGAGAACTGAGGTACCACTGTATTTATCTTTTAACTCTATATCCTTTCAGTGACACACAAAAAGGCCTGCTCTCACCGCCCTCAATCTGCTGTGAGTTGTTTCCAAGGATCCTATTAAATAAACCTTCTGTTTTAGGCTGCAAACCAGGGTGCCAAGTTCAAAGGTCGCAGTCTTCAGATGTCATGGTACAAGCCGAAGACTCCGTCCGTGTCCACGGAGCCGGAAGAGGAGGAGTCCAAGGAGGAACTGAATGTACGTGATCGGGGGCAGTGCCCAGCTTCTGTTGGCCCGAGAGTCGGTTGTTTTGGAGAATTCGGTCTAAGAGCCCCTTTGGCCAGAGGGAACAGGCCCCCAGCATGTTACAGCCGTGGGGCCCCCCAGCCCTGAATCTGTCCCCAGAGCCGAGCTGTTTAAAGCATTCAAGGCTCCATACTCCACACCAGTATGCACGCTCTTCAAATTTTAATTTGGGCGTCCGTCGCTGCTTTATGGCACGGCGGGTTTCCCGGCGGCCGCGGAAAAGGGAGTCGGCCCTGCCGAGCGCAATTATGAACGCGAGATGGCGACCTGGACACACGTCCTCCGTGGTACCAAGCGCCAGTGCTTAGCGCTTCGCCGGCGTAACCGTGCCGTCGTGCCTTCTCCTTCCGCAGGAGGTCGAGCGCTCCCTGCTGCTCCCGGAGGAGGACGAGGAGGACGAGGATGAGGAGGATGAGGATGAGAGCCGTTCCTGGAGGAGATGAATTGGCTCTGAACGTCGACCTTTTTTGTGAAAAGGACTCGATTATTTTTTTAAAACTTTACCTGTATTTAATAAGGTGGAAATCACTTTTTAAAGTTTCGAGTTTTTTGAGACGTGAGGGGCGGGATGTACTGTAACGGCCAATTGCGTCTCCCCAAAGCGACGCGCTTTAACTTCGTACTAAAGCAGTCTGCAAGTCACCTCCCAGTTTTTACTGTGTCCACAGATACAGATAAAGCAGAACTTTATTTTAGTCTGGGTCCGAATTTTTCAGTTTTCCCTTAGTTTTCAAAGAGCCCACATTCCCTGTAGTTTGGTTTTAGTCTTGTCCAACATCTGCCACTATTTTCACAGGTTTTATTTTAGAAATTGAAACTTGTTCAAATGTATATAAAGGTTAAATACACAAACTGAGTCGTAATATGTAGTTCTGACTGGATGTTCTAATGGGCCAGTTCCTTGTAGCCCTAGCAGTCGTGTAAGTGGAGCTGTGGATGATTCCTGGATCTTACATCCCGATCGACAGGCTGCATAAAACTGTAACCTGATGCTGCATCTGACGCGGGTGGGCCCCGACAGGAAATGAGGTCACGAGCGCGAGCCGTGACAGTCTGACACGGCTTGAAATACGTAAGCGAAACCCTGGCGTGTACTGGAAATTTGGACGTTCTCCTGTTTAATTGTACTCGCCACTTTACATACATATCAAGACCTGATCTAAATGTGGGAGAGCTTATTTGTTGCCAGTATTTTTAAACACTGAATGCATATGTCAGTTGTATTCATTGTGACCCCTGAAATGTATGTTTATATTAATAATCACCCAAAGAGAACTTTGGCCTTAGAAGCATGTGGGCTTGATTGGGGGGGGGGGTTGCTTTTTGGCCTTCCTTGTGCCCCTGTTACAAAGACTGGAATACATTCCAGGGATTATCTTATACTCATCTGCAGCATGCAGAGATTTGGATTATTGGTTTTTTTTGTATATAGGTTTTGCCTTATTCCCAGTTTACCAGGAGTCAGTTGCTTTTTTTATATATATTTTCCTGTATTTTTCTGTACAGACCTCTGCAATAAGAATAACTACATTGTAGATATGTTTTATTTTTAGACTAGCTTAGAATAACGTTGGATTTACATGACAGCAAGAAGAAATTTCCTTTCATGTGACCTGGGGGCTGAAGGTCTTATAAGGGTCTCCAGTGAATGGTGGGTCTTGAACAGGAGACTGCAGTCATGCCGCGTGGCCTGGGAGTGACAGGACCAGGTCGGACCCCCGCAGAACGCATTGGCTCACCTCAAAGCCAAAGCATGCTTGGTGTTAATTTGCTCGCCTTGAAATGATTTGAATATTAAGATGGTTTTCCTTTTTTAAAGATTGGGCAGTTGGAAAATCCCTTGCTGTGTCTGGCCAGATACAACAATGCTTGTAGTTTGAGTTTCTTCCAGTTGATCTTAATGTTACAATCTGGCTGACATTTTTTGATTGATATAGAAAGAAATTGTCCACCTGGTATGCTACTGTCCGGTGGTTATTCCGCCCGAAATTCCAGCTGCTCTTACACCCCGAGTCACATGCGCTGATGTTTCTTCATTCATTTAATGGCAGGATGTGCAAATGTGTGTTATTTGGTAGTGATGTGAAATCTAAGTGCTCAGATTTGTTACTGTTTATACACGGGGAGCTGTGGATGTAATTTTCTTTGATTTGTTGTTTATATTATCAATTTCTAACACAAGCATGTTGGCTTTTACCAATAAAGACAATGGAATGGCAGCAATGGGGGGGAGGAAAAAAAAATAATTTGAGGAAAGAACAGAGAAAAAGCAGACTAAAAAAATCTAATTTGGAAAAAAAGGAACCATTCCACTATATATCCCACATTTTTGTCGTCTTTCCGTTTTTTGTGTTTTTCTGGTGTGCAAGTCGTTGGGATTTCTGGATTTTGCTCAATTTAAATATTTAAATATGATGAAGTGCCCACCTGGGGGCGCCACAGTACCTGCATGTGTAACACAGGCTGACATGCGGTTGGAGGTTTGAATCCTGTCCCAGCTCTGCCTGCATGTAATTCACATTTACTAACCGTTGCATATTTCCTCAGAGAAGTTACCACGTGTGTTTAGACCGCTCTTGCATCGAAGTGCCTTTGTCCTACACTGGACAGGCATCCTGACAAAAGGTGCCCTCCTGCCAGTGTCCCTTGGGCTGGGCCTCTCATCCACTCTGTACTGGCTAAGTGATTGGAAGATGGATGAATGGTAACCAACCATCTTGCTGTGCTTGTTTAGTGCCTTGCGGTGTGTGGTGGTACTCTTGAGTGTACCGTTTTCCACATGCCGAGTTGTTAATGGGCGACTGACGACTCTCCGAATGTTTGTTCAGCTAATGTTTGTAAGGAGTGTTCAGACGGGACTACGATGGTTACTGCTGACCGCAGATTATGGTCAGATCCTTGGTGAGGGGAGGAGCTTGATATAGAGCAGACTGAAACTGCTCAGGACGGCAAGTTAACATATTTACGTGGAATTGTACCCTGACCTTAAGGCTCCGTGTAACATCAGCTCTCACACAGCACATCTCAGTCCCGTTTCAGAAATTCCTGCACGTTAAGTTTAATTTGACGCATTGAAATACTACTACGTCGTGCATCTTTTCTATTTCGGTAAGTCGTGAGAAACTCACTTCGGTTTAATGCAGTGCTCTCTGGCCCTCATGCAAAAAGACGTGTCGACAAACAACTTCATCCGCTGTCACTTCTGTTTTCATGTCACTGAAGTGACTCCCGCTGCCTAAATCTGGCTTCAAACGATAAAACTCCGGAAGTGCGGCAAACTGCGCTCTCGACTTTTCGCCTGATCTGAGGACTGGGAAGGGGAACGGTTTCAGCTGGAGATGAGAAATAGTGGTGCAATGCTGGGTACGTCCTGTCTGGTACCAGCAGTCCGGGATCAGGGCGGCCTTCCCCTCGTTTGCACTCTGTTTTAACAAGCCAGCCTCCCCTCTCCCATAAGGTTAGCATACCTTGGGGGGGAAGGGGGAGTTTTGCTTCCTTTCCTCTGCTGTCTTCTGGTTTTATTTTGTTTTTTCTTCCTCCTTCCCTTCATTTTCATATTATTCTGACTTAATGACGTATCACAGTACAGCCACGTAAAGAGCGTTGGGGTGACTCTGCTACTATATAACTATTAAGTGAATTGAATAAGTCAGATTTCGCAGTACATTGTAACTATGAACCATCAGCCAGTGGCACCAGCTCCCCCAGTAACCGTGTGCTCCCCCAGCTCCTCTCTTGCATCCTTCTGAAGACCTTCCCCGATAAGCACTTAGCTTGTCGATTTTATTCCTTGACTGTCCAGTTACTTCAAAGGCATTGAGGTCTGGAGCCTTGGCAGGTCTGGTGACTCATTTGAATGGTCCTTCCCTTCCTTTCTCTGGAGGTATGTTCTGACTCGTTATCCTGCTGAAGTATGGAGGAGTGCACAGTGAGGAGTAACCCTCTCGCGGTAACACACCCCTCCAAAGTGCTGTCATAGCCATGCTTCTCAGTATCAACGTGGATTCGGTAAAACCGTTAATGTATGAGAACCACAGACGCAGAACCCAGGCTGGACTGGGATTAAAAATGGCTCTGAAGTTCACGTCCTCCGCAGTCCACGGTGATCATACGCCTGCATCCCGTTCAGGGAGTACAGACCTGTGCAGGAAGTACATCGTCCTCTCCGCATCTTACACATACATGCAGGCCAGGGCGCAGGCAGCTCCGAGTGCTACTTGAAGGTGAGATTCACTGCCCCCGCCCCCAATTTTAAAAAAAATTCAGTTGCAAAGGGTATCGGGCTGTTAACTCGCTAGTTGGTATTTATTTCACAAGAAAAGCAGTGAAATGTTAACAATAGTGTAAATGGCTAATATTACATAATGCAATAACGGGGCATAGTCTCTGATTTTTTTTTCAATGTTGCTCTAGGCGATCGCCTATGTCACCTAAAGGAGCGTCGGCCCTGAGATAGACTGAAAAAGGTTTGTCCATAACATTGACTTCCACTCCAGTTAACAGACGATGTATACAGATTAGAGCACAGATAATCGTCAGTAAGTGCAGCCTATTATACAGTTATCTGAATATTTCACTTTATCTGACATCTGAATGAAGGTTTGTGCTGTTGCTGCTGCGTATACTGATGTCAGTAATCAGTCTGTATTCATTGGCCGCATGTCCTAAATCATTGAATGCCGTATGAGCTGTCAAAAGAAAAAGATCTCTATAATATACATTTTTCCAAGTTCCCTAACATTCTCTCGTTTCTACTTAAATCTGTGTTCTTAGTAAACTTCAAAGGCATTTGACGCGTATATTGTGTGATATTTTCCAGCCCATGTACCCTGTGCACATTCTCCGTGACGCGTGTGGTTGTTGTATACTAAATATATTTTTGCTTTACTTCAGCCAAAAACGAAAGACCAAAAAGAACCAAAATCTCTTTCTCAGTGATGTGTGGTCTGTGTGTGATAGATTTTCTACTCTGTTAGAGTGCACCGGTTAATCTCCTTAACGAATATAGAAATTCTACAAGGTAACGGATGCCTGCCGCACTCGCACTGAATTATTCAGCGTCTGGGTAACCAGAGAGTCCGACTGGATCAGATTTTGCCATGGAACAATCGTCACTGACCTGACCGACATCTTCCTCTGTGCAATTCAGCGAGCATGGAAACGGCAGGCCCAATGCAAACAGGTGGTCACCTGGGATAGATAGTGGCTGACCACAAGCTCTCTGTTCCCTGAAAGAAATACAGGTGACGCCGTTTAGCCAATTTATAGTGAGGAATTACTCATCCAGGTGTTGCTGGAAATCCCGATCTTTGCACGAGATGCGCGGTTTCTAAAAGTCTAGATTAATTGTAGTAAATATTATTAAAACTTTTTTTTTGTAATCGAGGAAGCACTATGTATGATATATGTAACCGAGGGAAATATTTATAAATCAGCGTAGATAAGGAAAATACATACAAAGCTGATTACCGCGATGAGTCCGACTGCATACGCGATTCATCCTCATTTACCCTTCAATAAACTTCTCCAGGCATGTGTGTGGATAAAATACACAAATAGCAATAATACATTTTTTAATATTGCTGTTCCTTCTCAGCAACTAAGCATTTTATAAAGACTTTTATTACTCTTAAAACAGATGCAGGGTGTGGATGGCTGGTCTCTTGGAATGCATTCTCACTTGATTTTACACATTACTTTACACATTGCATTAAGTAAACACAACTATAGACCACTTAGGTTTACTTCTTGCATAGAAAACCTTTTAACAAGAGATAATCGACATTCTTGGATATTGGCATAGCCGGAATAGCATTTAATTATTCAAAGGAAAGCTAATACAATTTATACTCTAGTTAATTACCTCCGAGCAATGGCGGGCTTTAAATATGGTGCCACTTTAAATAAAACTTTTATAACACTATTTAGGCCGTGTGAAATATAAATGATTTACTGTAAATGTTTTATGGAAATCGGCACGTGTATATATGCGACAAGAAGCGGATTTCCTTCCTTAGTTGAAGCTTATTTCTTGTAAGATCAACTCCTTTATTACCATTCTCGGCTCGTCCACTACGTTTTGCCCAGCTTTCACTTGGGATCTTATGAATACTCTGTTGTTACCTCGCGGGCTGAGTAAAATGGTCCGGATCATTTTCTGAGGATTGTGCGACTTAAAAAGCGCTTCTTCAAAATGTGAGCTCTCCGCGGTCCTGAACTAAAACCAATGTCATTAAAACGTTAAGGGTAACGAGACCGTATATTATCTATTTTGTATAAACTGGAGGGAGCACGTGTTGATTACTTATCTTAATCTGAAGCAATTGGTGGTGCTATCTCTCATTGGAGTATTTATTATAGTTACAGGGTTGGGTTATGAATCATGGACTTTCTGGACGCCTATTAATTAAATTCAAGCATATTACCGGAATTATAATCTTATTAAATAACATTGTTAACAACTAGTAGCATCCTATTTTATGGTAGTAGTAGTATCCTATTTTATATGATTTACTAACCATTTATTTTAATGTTGTATTGATTGCTGGTTTTAACTTAAGTAATGGTACATAAATTGTCTTTTTTCCCTACGAGTGAACACAAAACGCCAGCAGATACTGATGGGATCCCATCCAGCTGTAAATATGGTAATAATTATGATCCCCAAATGTGAAATGTGCTAAAATCTACTCACTGTATCTAAATTGCAACTGAACGTAATTAAATATTGGGCTATCATACATTTTATATGCTGTTCCAGTTATTCATACGTGCTACATGCACGACCCATTGTAGGAAATTTAATGCGAACTTGATGCGTTGCTCGTTTTAACTAGGCAAGTCTGTTGAGACGAGTATCAGTACCTGGACTTTAGTTGTGCAAACGACCCGCAAACCACCCCCGCGAGGCACCCTGAATGAAATCTAACAGGAATCGTTTTTACGCGGTGTCATGTGCCTCACTGTCTCCCCATGCGTACCCTTGTGATTAAAACAGTGTGGCTTGTACAGAAGCCAAGCTGCACAAAATGCTTGAAGCTAAATGATCTCGCATCCCCCGGTTAATTTCCCTGCCTCGTCGCGCGCAGCACGCTTGCGCACAGCTCCCAGTCCTATTCCTGGCGCGCGGCTTGTAAGATGAGTAAAGAAGCAGGTGGGGAGAGATGCATACAGAGAGGCTCTGTCATTGGAAATAGCTCAGACTGACAGTGGCGAGCCAGGGAGTCGCCCCAGCGCCTACGTATGTCAGGTATACCTACCCGCAAGGTGTGTAAAGCAAGATGATTGCCATGAACGGCAAGCAGAATTTCTCAATGCACCCAGCTCTACAAGAACCCAAGTACTCCGGTCTCCACTCAAGTTCAGAAGCTATGCGTAGAGTTTGCCTACCAGCCCCGCAGGTACGTAAATCTCCATAATTACTGCTTAAATGCACTTTTTTGATGGACATTAGCTTAATGTTTTTTTCATGGCGGTAAAACAATCAAACTCCGCTCTACCTCTCTCTCTCGTGCTCTCGTTATTTCCCTCCCTCTCTCGCTCCCCCCCCCCCTCGCCCCTCTCTCTCTCTTTCTCTCACCCTGTCTCCGTGTGATCCACGTGCCTATTGAGGCAATGCCTCAGCCTTCATATTAATTTTTATGCCCTGTGCTTTGAGGAGGTTCTGTGCTTGGAAATGTTTTTTAATCCGGAGTTGACAGAATTCCCCCCTGACTCCGATATGCGCATTCCTGCTTGCAGCTCCAGGGCAATATATTCGGCGGCTTTGATGAGAGTCTACTGGCCCGCGCCGAAGCTCTGGCGGCTGTTGACATTGTCTCCCACGGCAAGAGTCATCCTTTCAAGCCAGACGTGACCTACCATACCATGAGCAGTGTCCCCTGCACGTCTACCTCCTCCACAGTACCCATTTCTCACCCATCCACTCTGACCTCCCATCACCACGTGCATCAAACTCTGGAAGGAGATCTACTGGACCACATTTCCTCAAGTTTAACCGTGAATGGTATGGGGGCACCAGATCCGTCGGTGATGTCCGCTCAAGTGCATCAGCATCACCTACAGACCATGGGTCACCTTCACCAAGCAATGAGTATGAGTCACCCGCACTCTTTGTCCACGCATAGTGGGATGTCGTGCATCAACGATGTGGAATCGGATCCGCGAGAGCTGGAAGCCTTCGCTGAAAGGTTTAAACAAAGAAGGATCAAGCTTGGGGTCACTCAGGCTGACGTTGGGTCCGCCCTCGCCAACCTCAAGATACCTGGGGTCGGCTCCCTCAGTCAGAGCACCATCTGCAGGTTCGAGTCTCTCACTCTGTCTCATAATAACATGATTGCTCTCAAGCCCGTCCTTCAAGCTTGGCTGGAAGAAGCAGAAGCGGCATATCGAGAGAAGAATAGCAAGCCGGAACTTTTCAATGGAAACGAGCGGAAGCGAAAACGCACCTCGATAGCAGCACCTGAGAAACGATCTCTGGAGGCGTATTTTGCCATCCAGCCACGTCCATCCTCGGAAAAAATCGCTGCCATCGCAGAAAAGTTGGACCTTAAAAAGAACGTAGTTAGGGTTTGGTTTTGTAATCAAAGACAAAAACAAAAAAGGATGAAATACTCAGCAGTGCATTAGATAATTCATTGGTGTTACTTATGCTTTACATGCCGATAGCAGGGATATTCCATGACTTCTAAGGATTCTAGTTAATCAATTAATGGATTCGCGATCATTTGCATTTAAAGTTTTCGTTCCCTTTTGTTGATTTTGTTCCGCGTATCATTTATCAAGTGAAAATAATATAAAGTAGCCTACGTGACGTTCACAAAGGTAAATGTTTGTCACTTTGATGATGTTTGATGCTCATTATGGTATTTGATTGTCTTTTTTCCCTTACGATAAAATGCATATATTTTTTACTGTTTAATCCGATCGGTATGTACAGCTCACAATACATTTTGTTTGTGGAAAAAATCTTTAAAGTGATAAATTTACATGCATTTCTTTATAATTGCTTTATAGTTTTTTCCGTTTAAGCATAATAAGCTTCGTTTTTAAATGTATGTATTTAATGTATGCGTGTCTCTTCGAAGGGAGTTGTAATTCAGTGAATCACATTTTAACGACAAATACTCTAAACTAATCCGTCATGAAAATAAACAAGGACACGTTTTACTCACCATTAAAAGCTTTCGGTTTAACTTATTGGGTTTGCACCGAATGCACCAAATGAAAATAGTAGGCCTATATAGTTTTAATAAAAGTACATATTTGACGTTATTCCATAAGAATGAAGGTCTGTCATCTTACTCTATAAGAGTGTATATGTAGGCTACATGCATACAGGCCTATAACATCGAACATTTTGTTATGCATATTGAGATTTCACATCGCAAATTATACTTGAAAAAACATGTATTAGTTTTAATGTCAATCAATAAAATAATTTTTAAAAATCTGCAACGTATTTATTCCTGTGAAATTTTGTTTTTTTGTTCAGCAATCAGATATTAATATTTTACCAAAGTGGTAAAAGCAATTTCTTTTCATAAAAAGAGATCTTTTTAAGATTTAGAAAGAAAACATATAGCTGTTTTTGAAAGTCTCATCGTTCTGTCCTATTTCACGTATTAGGTACCCGACATTATATTGGCATGTCACATGTGCACCTTTGATAGAAAATATGATACACTTTGTTACAAACTGTACATAAATTATGCTGAATGAAAGTGAGAAAAGCAAAACACATTATGATGTATTTTATTTATGAATTCCTCGAGCGACAAAGATATAAAAGATTAACGAATTTGCATTTTTTAATATTTTACAGAGAGCTATAGACGTGACTGACACATTTTAACTACTTCCAAACGCTAAATAAAAGGACATCAAATAGTGTTTAATCGCTCTCTTTGCTGAGTAGTTTTATATTTTAGGATAACTTTGTGCCTCATTCCGAAAGTGTGAATTGTCGCCCTTTAGTGCATTGTGTGATGCTGGATAATATACTGTAATGTTCGTTTATTGGATTATAGAACAGGGGGTTGTTGAGCTGAAGAAAGAGACAAACGACTACTGCTACTATCACGGTTTTTCTATTTGAAACTAAGATAAACACATGAATCTATAAAGGTACTTAATGATGCTTGTACAACAACTTTATATCCAGTTAGTTATATGTATCGAGGATGTCATATTGATGAATGAATGGGCTGTAATGTTTACCGGTTAGGCCTGTTAAATCGAATATCACTGTATGAAAACACTATTTTTAGATAATTCTAGGGTCTCAACAAAGTTATTTTACATTCATCGTTGTTTTAAATCATACACATATTGCAGATACCTATTGAAAATAAAATTAACGTTCTGAAATTGAAACAGCTTGACCGGCGCCTCAGTGTACAATAGGGAATTTCTGTTCATTCTGATTTACGAATAAAATGGTTAGTGACATGTGAACGGAATATCAAACACATGGCATGTGTCCTCGTGGTTACTTTATATAAAATTTATTTTAAAATAATTGTTAAGACGAGCAGAATATATATAGACCAACCCATTTTTGTAAATCATAAAACAGCATTAACAACAGGAGCAAAACCGTGTGGTGACATTCGTGTCGTCACCACAAAGTAGCCTACTGATGGTGTGCTTGAAAACGTTTAATTCGCATTCTACTGTAATACACAAAAAACATTTCATAGATGGCATTTTTCTCCAGAGTATCTCAGACATCACCGAACAAATCGTTTCTCCTATACAGGATCATTAATATGTTAAGCATATCTTGCTTCTGAGACCAAACGAACCTGGTTTATGAATTATTCTCTTTGAGCTGTGAAGGAACGATTCAAGAGTGATTATCTAAAACTTACAATCGGTTTAGGCTGACGTGCAATACACGCGTAAGGGAGAGCATTAAAATCTCCCGCCTGTGGGCTTCAAAGGGTAAACAACCGCAACGGGTATTGTCACAGAAAACGCCTCGTTAATGTTTCTTCCCACTTTTTGACCAAGCTTTAAAAAATAAAATACAAAGGGACGCTAAATGTTCTAAAGACGAGTGATAATCTAGTCTCACGGTAACAGTGCGTGTGTTCTGCGTAACAGAAGGTGAAACTATATCAGGGACATTTGCCAGATTTGGAAGCAATAGCAACAAACATACGATGTTCAACACCAAAGAATGCGCTCCGCGCTCGCTGCTGCTGCTGATGGGACAGCATTCACTGACACTTTGCCTCGTGCAATGGCTTATTCTGCTGAGACGCTAATAAATATATATTAGATGTACTCACACAAATTTTTTCTACACAAAAGGTACCGTAAAGGCACCGTAAAAGGCACTGATGACAAAAAACGACATCAATAATGAATGCTACAAACGATTGGAGGCGATACCAATAGGAAACAGGAACGTCGCAGAGTGATGAAACGCATGGTGTATGGCGCAAGATAGCATCACAGCTATCACATGAAAGCCAGTGAAAGGTTTCAGGTCTGATCGGGGATGTTATTCATCAACCCACACCTGTTGCTGCAGCCCCAGGGGATCCTGCTGGCTTTGAGACGCCCCGGAGCCCCCCGCCCATGGGCCATACATTAGGAAGTGCTTGCTATAAACAGTACGGCACCCCAGCCCTGTGAAAAAGGCACAGGGTGTCAGTTCATAGGTGAAGGCTTCCATGCAGGGAGCCAGCTATGCATTATTGATTGGTGGAATGCCCTGTGTGTGCGATGCCATAACACACTTGTTATAAAGGTAAGTTGAGAAGATTCCCAGCACAGTAGAGCAGCATGCGGGGAGTGAGAGCTGATCCATTATTCATGTCTGATTGGAGGGGTTGCTTCTTCATGTAGGCCTGAACTATCATGAGTCCACAGGCTTTGGCTAAAGGGAATGCGTGCATCTTTTATTGTATATAAAACTATTGTTCTTTAAACTATCGTTTACGGCACCCATGTGAGTTCATGGGCGCTGCCCCAAAAGCACCACAGCAGGGATGTAGCACAGGTGGCTCTTACGTCAGCCCAGCAAGCAGAGATGTAGCACAGGTGGCTCTTACGTCGGCCCAGCAAGCAGAGATGTAGCACAGGTGGCTCTTACGTCGGCCCAGCAAGCAGAGATGTAGCACAGGTGGCTCTTACGTCGGCCCAGCAAGCAGAGATGTAGCACAGGTGGCTCGTACGTCGGCCCAGCAAGCAGAGATGTAGCACAGGTGGCTCTTACGTCGGCCCAGCTATGCAATATGCCCCATATGCAAGCCCTCAGATACCGACACCAAGCCTTACCGTGAGGCTTTGCTCAAAACCGGGCAGAAATCCTTGACAAGTCAATGCTCCTCTATACACAGAGAAGTCAATAAGTAATGAGGTGTGTGATGACTTTTTCAAAGAGCATCACCATGGGAAGGACTGAAGCAATAGGTGCTGTGAGACGGGAAGTTTGCTTGAGATGTTTCTGGAGTGGAAACCATGCCTGACAGATTGGGGATGAGAGCACAGCTTAATTGCCAGAAACTGTCTCCTGGACTGCATCTCTCTCGCTCTCTCTCTCTCAGGCAGGGCGCGTGTGGGGGGAGGTGGCGGGGGGGCAGGGGACAGCAGAACCAAGACACCGCCGTCTCAATTATTCATAAAATGCCAGCAGCAATGAATGAAATTGTGACCAATATGGAGGCATCCAGCCACTACTCTGCATTTTATTAGTCCTCTCCCATTACCATCACTCAGTCTGCCATTTCGAACTTCAGCCAAAGTCCCTCCCTAACGTACCCTGAGCAGTTGAAAGGGTCATGCAACTGGTGGTGCCACACCGGCCCCGTCCTGCAGGAGCCCCATCCTCTAGAAAGCCACACCCAAAAGGGAAACTTGCCTATATAATGATACCCTAAATAATTTTACTAGATACTTATTTTTTTTCATTGATTATATGCAGCCACAATTCACTTGAATACGCCATTTTAGCTACATGTTAGGGGTTATTTGTTTTGTACAGTTCTGGTTTAGTAAGCACAATGAAACGATTTAATACAATTTGCGATTCGTGCTCTATGATTAAGTCGAGCACATGAGTTAGTAACCTGAAAGCGCAAATTACTACGAAATAATGTGTTTTTTTGTACCATGACAAGGGGCTCCGTGAAAACACAAGCAAACATGCCAACTCATTCGAGGCGACATCATTCGAATGTGTGATGACATCATGCGAATGTGTGATGACATCATTCGAATGTGTGATGACATCATGCGAATGTGTACGATGGAATCAAAGCAGAAACGGCCTGTGCAATTATAATCTGCCCTTGGCATCTAGGGCACTTTGACCTGAAAATTCAGACCAGGCTGATAAATAATCGTAGGCTGTGGGTGTTTATCGCTACAGATATCTGCTGAAACTCAGTTGCAGAGAACATGCAAATTAGTTCATTATGACTGTTATTGTATTAGGTTTTTGTACTACTCTGTATTTTTCATAACTGTTTTTACAAAGTGTGTATAAGGGTCTCTTAGATTTTGTTATTCAGACACATCTACGGATGTTTTGTCTTTCGACTGGAATTATTCCTCATTGTGATTGTAGTTTTAATAATAAATAATTTCAAAACAAACACTGTTTTTTGTTATAGACTTGGGGCATGACAGGCAGGTAGAAAGTGACAATCCACGTATAGCTCCAAGACAAAGGAGTTTATTAAAACAAAACAAATCACGCTAACCTAAAGCAAAAGCACGCAGAAACACAAACTGAAATGATAGACTGGAGAACAGAGCAGGGCAGACACATAAATACACAGAAAACTGGAGCAAACAAGGAATATGTTACGATCGTGCTGGTCGTGAGCGGTGAACAGAGGGATGTCCAGGCAGGTACTGTAGACGGGGAAACTGGGTTTATTGGACACG
Source organism: Cyphomyrus plagiostoma (assembly GCA_019775915.2). Classification (NCBI taxonomy): domain Eukaryota; kingdom Metazoa; phylum Chordata; class Actinopteri; order Osteoglossiformes; family Mormyridae; genus Cyphomyrus; species Cyphomyrus plagiostoma. The sequence goes on along the minus strand of JABFEA020000002.1, from coordinate 5,695,070 downwards.
CACTCACCAACACTAACAAACGTCAATGCTGCATCTGCCGGAATAGACGCAGACACAGACCTAAATACACAAGACAGGCACGAGACAGGTAAGCGGCTAGTCACAAAGGTGAGAACAATTGGACGTCACAGGAGGTAACGAGGTGGGCGTGGCACACAGGAGGAGCAGACGAAGCTGGGACGCAACAGAATAGGTGTAAGACATAATCAATTAACCAATCAACTGAGGCATAAGAACAAGGAGAAACAGGTGTAAGCAGTATTACTAAATAAACTAGAACTAAGAGACACAAAAAACACTAAAACTAGGAACACTAATCAAAGACAAGCAATTACTACACTTGGAAACTGCAAAAGTACACACAGGGAAAACCTATGATCAAAGAATCAAAAACAGACCAAATGTGGGGGAAACAGGAACCTAAATAAATACTAATAATCAGATAAGGCTAGCGAGAGGCCAACCCTGAACCCATGACCAGCTATCTACTCGGTTCTTCGGTACTTGGCTTATGCCGGCCTCAGCCGGTTGGCCCTGGACCACGGCTCTCCTCAGACAGGCCCGAGGGTGCATCCATACCCTTGAAAAGGTTCGTCCTTGTTGAATGAATGAATGTCACATTTCTATAGTACTTTTCAAGACACCCAAAATATTTTACAGAACCTGGGGGGGGGGCACTTCAATCCCCACCATGCACTATACAGTACATACACTAATCTCCAGATCAGATGATTTTCATTTGTTCACCGTTAGAAGCAGGAATGTTTTTAAAACATATTTTTCTGACTTTAAGGCTCTTGCTTTCTGGGGAATGACTCCACCAATTTGATATGGGAGGCCACAGTGTCACAGATGCGATATATTAGAGTGGACACTGCTGTGAGCTCTGATTAGGGGAGACAGAGCTACTGATCCCTGTATCATCTATCACAGTGTTTCCCAATCCGGTCCTCGGGAATCTGCAGTAGTCCACGTTTTTGCTCTCTCCCAGCTACCAGTAGAGGAAAAAAATGTGGACTGTCTGGCAGGGAGCTGGCAGGGAGCAAAAATGTGGACTGACTGGCAGGGAGCAAAAACGTGGACCGACTGGCAGGGAGCTGGCAGGGAGCAAAAACGTGGACCGACTGTTTGTCCCCGAGGACTGGATTGGGAAACACTGATCTGTCACTTTTGCTGCTCGCTACAATCAAACTCTCTGGCTCAGTGCGATAAAGTGGGATCCCCTCGCGAAAGATGGATAGAAGAGATGCAGGTAATTAGACACGGCATTGAAGTGCAAATACATTTTACTTGCCTTCTGCGGCGTGCAGATGCATGCCAGATACCTCCGCTTGTCTAAATAATGGATGCTAACAAAGAGGACTGATGCCTTTAAATGTTTACCCTTCTTGCCAGCATTACGCCTTAGTGAGGCGCCGTGTTTAGGGATGACGCAGGAAGACATGGGGGTGACTCAGCAGAGTCCTTTGGGATCCACTGGGTCAGTCTCCCATCCACATTCACCAGCTAACCATACACACATTTCACACTCTGACAACCTCATTTGCTGTACCGAGCTTTGATCCATATTTCCTGGGAGCTTTTGATAATATGATTTATCAGAACATATTTTTGGTAATGTGCCGGTAACTCTATTTGGGTAGAATTATATATAAAAGGTTACCTCAAATTTTGAAATAGTACATTAAATCTACTATCAACTAAATTTATAACTGAAATAGACAGTGCTAAACTGACAAAGCCCAATGTGAGGGCCATCTGTTTAATTCAACGCCTTGATGGACAGTATAATAGAATACATGCATAATTCAGGTATACTGTACAATAAGAATACCTGGAGAGATAAAGGGGAGACAGACAGTGGACTGACTACCTTAGGAGAGTTTTTGAAGGACCCACAAAGCTGATGATAATATCAATGTATGGAAGTGAATGTTTTCGCTCTTCTTCTCCTTAATTAGCTGACATTGTCTACTATGATTACAGGGTTAAATGAAAATAGTTATATACACCACCAGTCAAAAGTTTTTAAACAACACAGGTTTTTACCACTTTTCCATTTATTTCATAAACTGCAGATTTTTAATTCTAGTTAAGCACTGGAAAGTTGAGTGAACAATTATACATGAAAATAAAAATAAATAAAAGAAGTTTTATAACACAGACTGGGTAACTAACAGTGTGCATCTGACATCCTATTAACTGGCTGTGTTATGATGGCAGTCATATTCTAGGCAGTTCTTTAACTTTAAATGTGCTAGTTAACCATTTCATCCCATGAAACAGAGCAGTATTTAATGTCCCTCGTAGAAATAATGCCTCACATTTCCTCTGCTGTTATAACTGCTAGAGGAGTTTACTTTGATGAATCAAAGGTGTCACATTTTCTTGATAATAAAGGTACTCAAATGACAAACATACTGTACAATTATTTATTAGCAAAGAATATTGAGTGTATTTTTAGTAAATGTTAAGTGCGTAACACGCAAATGTAGCAAATCTCAGTGTGTGCAAAAACTTTTGACTGGTAGTGTATGTATTTGCATGTCCTAATGCAATTTACTTATGGAACATAAAGGAAAACAGGAGAAATATAGAAGACAGAAGATAGCAGGCCTAATATACTGTGGGTGTTCAATATCTGCTGCTGAGATCAATCAGTATTTATTATACAACTTCTATTGAGTGATAGCAGTACAAACATAAAACAAACACATAATTGATTTAAGTTACTTTGGGAATGAACACGCCACTGAATTGCTTATTCAATTTAACAGGTTAAAATAGTTTCCAAATTACAGTATACAATGATTTTGGTGCCAACGATGTCTGAACGGTTTTATATTAAGTTTATGGTGCTGATTAAAAATATGACTTCCGTTTTGTCAGATTGGCTCTAGTTTTTGATATGTTTAATAGTTAATTCATTAATTAGCGCGACACGTTTGAAAAGCATTCAGAATTGCAAGAATATTTTCATTTGAGTTACAACTAGTAAATAAACAGTCTAACATCATACAAAAAGAAATGAAAAATATCTAACAGTGACAGGAAAAAGTTACGTATAATTTGATGAATTAATATAGTATTAATTAGTTACTAATTGTTATTAATGTCAAACCTTTAAAAAACACTGTTTATGTGATTTCCTTTTATGTGTGTCATCAGGACAATCATGTTGGAGACTCCAACAGTAGTGTGTCATCATGTGTAGGTCCCATCTGCCTTGATATCTCTCTTCCATCACCTGGTGGAACCTCTTGCCTTGTTCCTCGCTGAACTCTCCAAGGTTATCTGGAAATCTGTTTAAATGACTATGGAGATGTGCATCTTTATGCTCATATTAACTCCCAAATTTCTGAAGTTAGAAAGCATATCTTGCACCAATTCTTTATAATTGCCTGATTTCTGATTACCCAAGTAGTTCTTCACAACAGAGACAAAACTCTTCCAGGCCGAAGCCTCAGTGTCATTCATGCATTAGGTAAAGCTGGAATTGTTCATGAGTTTACGAATCTGAGGACCATCAAAGATTCCAGCGTTTAGTTTTTCCAAGCTCAGTCCAGGGATTGATCTAGAAATGTAGTTGGAGCAATTGCCTATTTTGTCCAAAGCCCAAACAAATTGCTTCATCAATCCGAGCTTAATATGAAGCGGTGGGAGAATGAAGAATTTGTTATTGTCCACCAGTGGCTCGTTGATGATATTTACAGCGGCAACAATCATTTCTTCCCTGTAGCCATGACACTTTTGTCCACTTTTTGTCCTGCTATCCCCAAGGCACATGAAGCATGGATGTTCTGTGTATCCAGATTGCTGTCCAAGCAACAAGTTCACCATCTTCAGATCAACACAGATCGACTACTGATGTTCATGATTACAGATTTTCTGTAATACGATGTTTACATTTTCATATTCTTCTTTAAGTTTTGTTGAGTGAGCAATTGGAAGAGACGCATAACGGTCACCACTGTACAAGAGAACACATTTCAAGCTACAAATTGAAATGCAAAATAATTATATGGGATATTTCATTACCTAACACACTGTTAAAGAGTCAAAGGACAGACCAAAACACACAAGTAGCATTGGGGGAATGCATTATCTTCATGGATGTCCATTATCTCAAAAACTTCAGCAAAAGTAATGGGGTTTTTGAAGTCAGGACCCTCGAAATCCATTAAAAAACCTCAGCACCTGACTTATTTATTCATCTATTTACAAAGTATTATAGAGCTGTTAGCAGTTCATTTTACAGAATAGTGCCATCTGTTGGCATCAAAACAAGCGAAGTCCACAAGACATTAAACCTAGGGGTGTAACAATACATCGATTTGTATCGATATATCGATTCAATGGCAAATGATCCGATGCGTCGATGTGACCTCATAAATATCGATACATGTGTTTTTATTTTCTGGTCTGTTCCAGTATTGTTTTCATGATCCACTCCGACGTATACATGGTCTACACCATGGGTGCCCAATACGTCGATCGCCATCTACTGGTCGATCGCGAAGCTAATGTGGGTAGATCGTATGGCATAAAAAACAGAGGATGGATGACGAGTTCAACCGCGCCAACTGCTGCAAGCTTCCGAGTCGCCTAGTTAGCCTCCAATTTATTCCTGCTAAACTTAAGGAAGGGTATAAAAATGAATGGGGGAGCTGGACCAATTAAGAAGCTTCTAGCACACGAAAGGGTCATACAAGCAGGTCATGACAGTTATGGACATACTTTTTGTTACGCTTTTGTATTTGTCTGGAGAAGACTTGTTTCAAAATAAAAAATATTCACTATGTTAATCTACATCCATCCAAAGTTTTTATTTTTACCTTATTGCATTTTATTTTGCTTGATTTATGGAACATACTTGACTATACTAGATTTTGTTTACAGTATCCAATAAAATATGATAAAATGTGAATTATATTTGCCTTTTTTAGTCCATTGAAATGTAAAGGATTGTGTGGCAATTTCATCATTTCAACTACTATCCCCAGTATCGAACTGAATCGAATCATATCGTATTGCATCGTATCGTGGGAATTTCTGAGGTATCAAAAAAAAATAAATCAAATCAAACCGTTGGATTAAGGAATCGATACTTTATTGTATCGTGAGGAAAGCTGTGATTTACACCCCTAATTAAACCTGTAGTACTTCCATCCATCCATCTTCCAACCCGCTTATCCTGCTGGGTTGCGGGGGTCCGGAAGCAATGTTAAATTAAATAAATTAAATATTTCCATTTCAATTCACGATCCGCCTATCCTCGAAGCAATGGGCACGAAGCAGGGAACAACCCTGGATGGGGGCCAACCCTGTAGTACTTATTCAAATCAAATAAAAAAACTTTATTTGTTCCAGAGGGCGCTATTATTGGCGTTATTTGTCCTATTTGCTATTACTGAAATTATGGCATTTGTCTATAAATTGTTGAGTCATGTGCTGTCAGACTTCACACTTACGGCTATTGGATGGCCATGCAAGTTCACTCTTAGAAATAAATACACTCACCTAAAGGATTATTAGGAACACCATACTAATACAATGTAATTCTTGACAAAATATTCCAGCAGATTCCACCAGCAGATGGATGTAGTAAAATGAATGTAAATATATGTTTTCCTGGGTTTTTCTCTGGTTTGCTTAATCTCCTGCTTTGAATGTTGTTTTCTCACACACCGCTTGTCCCTGTATCCTCTTTGCACCCAGTCTGACAATGGCTGGAATTGGACAACACACCTGCATTCTAACTGGCAAGTATATTTTCTTTATGGCATTTACACTCACCTAAAGGATTATTAGGAACACCATACTAATACAGTGTTTGACCCCCTTTCGCCTTCAGAACTGCCTTA
>JABFEA020000002.1:5626330-5639040 GCA_019775915.2 Cyphomyrus plagiostoma | reverse complement strand
CCTTTTGTTCCTCCGTTCTCTCCCGGCCCTTTTGTTCCTCCGTTCTCTCCCGGCCCTTTTGTTCCTCCGTTCTCTCCTGGCCCTTTTGTTCCTCCGTTCTCTCCCGGCCCTTTTGTTCCTCCGTTCTCTCCCGGCCCTTCTGTCCTGCCTGTTGGTGTTCCCTCCGTCTCTCCGGTTCTTGTCTGTTTGTCGGCGTTCCCTGTCCTGTGTCGTGTCTTGTCCTGGGTGTTGTCCTTCTGCCTGTTTTGTGTCTCCGTCTTGTTCCCCGGTCCTTGTTAATGGTGTTGGTTTTGTCTTCCAGGTTCGTCTCGTCCGTCGCCTCTCCTGAGGCGCGCTCAGTGGGCGCGCCTTTGGGGGGGGGGTTCTGTCACGCCCCGCTCCAAACGAGCCTCGTGTGTGCCATGCCCACCTCATTACCCAGTGTTTTTCCCTGATTGTTTTCACCTGTCTCTCGTTTCGGTCCGCCTGTGTTGTGTATATCAAGTCTGCGTCAGCGTAGGTCTGGCAGACTTGGCATTGATGTTAGTTGATGTTTCCTGTGTTGGGATGTTTCCTTGGAATAAACCCCGTATTCCGTGCCTGGATTCCCTGATTCCGCTGCTCGACCACCAGCGAAACGTGACACCTACATCTGAAAGTACTGCACTACTATACTATGTTATCATGTGATATCGAGATGGTCTGCTGAATCTGACAGTGCCCTCATGGAAAGGACTGAGGACATATCGAGATGGTCTGCTATGACCCCACCTGGAATATTCTGTGCAGGTTTGGTCAAATTTTCTTAAAAAAAACATTGCCGCCTTAGACTGTGTTCAACGTGGGGCTACAACCATTCCTGGTCTAGGAGGAATGTCTTATGATGAGAGATTAGCTGAGCTGAATGTGTTCAGCCTCTAAGCAAAGGAGACTAAGGGGGGACATGATCCAGGTATATAAGATTCTAACAGGTCTGTTTAACCAAATAGTTACTTCAGCATTAGTTGAAATCGAAGAACTCATGGCCATAGGTGTAAATTAGTGGGAGAACATTTTAAATTGGATTTGAGGAAACACTGCTTTACACAGTGTGTGGTTAGAGTATGGAATAGTTTTCCTGTTTAGTGTAGCACAGGAGGCGGCCAATCTTATCCGCAAAGGGCCGGTGTGTATGCAGGTTTTTGGGATAACCTGTAGGTCAGTTGTTCAAACCCAGGTGTGAGGAAACTTCAGCTAATCAGTCCTCTAATTTGTGACCTAATTAGGGAGTTGCAGCGAAAACCTGCACACACACGGCCGTTTGGCCACCCCTGGTGTAGGGCAAGCTGAAATGTTGGGGTCCTTTATATCAGAGCTAGTTAAGATTTTAACAACCCTGAGCTATTAGTTGATTTCTCATGACTCCTTGCTCTAGTGTTCGAGCAGTAATGACCTGTATCGCATCCAGCCTTGGTGACTAGTGTACAGTATGTATGCGCCTGCCCTTGTCCAGTACCTCTGCCGGTCTTTATATATTCTGCAGGTGTTAAAAGCTAGATGTGCCGTGTGTGCTGTTAATTACCCCTCATTGTATAACCTGTATGTCTCACCCATGTATTCCCCTGCATGCGATTGTTAGCCTTAAAGCTTAAACCTTGTACCGTGCCTGTGCACGAATAAAAGTAGCTTAGAATAAAAGTATCCACAACACACATGCAAATACAATTACTCAAAATGCAATTACACCAGTAATTTGTGTGTCCTGCCTCCTATGCCTGCCCTCAAGTTAACTATTCACAGCTGCCTCTTGTCTGCTCCTTCGTTAGTCCTGTATTTAAGTGCTTCTCAGTCTTGAGTTCCGTATTCTGGTCATTGTTAACTGTTTGTACCAGTGCTCATTTATAAATAAAAGCCCCTTACAAGGGTGTTTGTACCGCGTTTGCCATTTTGAGTTGTGTTTTCTACACTCCGTGACAATAACTGCGTTTCGCACTGATTCCATCGCTTGTTGAATAGTATCTGTCACGTCCAGCTCCGAACAATCCTCATGTGTGCCACGCCCACCTCATTACCTCTCGTTTTCCCTGATGGTTCTCACCTGTCTCGTGTTACCGCATGCCTGTTTTGTGTACTTAAGTCTGCGTCAGCGTAGGTTCCGGCAGACTTAGCATTAACGTTGCCTAGTGTCTGTTGGCTGTCCAGTCTGTCTCCGAATAAATCTGTTTTTCCCGTTTACCTGGGTCCTCTCTCCTGCTTTCTCCGCTGGCCAAGCAACATGCTCGTGACAGTATCATTGCCACTAGTTAATTACACTGCAGACTAACCCATTTAAAGTAATTTATCACATAATCGCATCTTAATTGTTATAATTCCAAATAACGTTAGTCTTTCCACTTTGAGAGTAATAACGTTTAGGCTACACTGATTTAATATCGACTATACAACCCGCGATGTGACAGTAAAAGTGAAAGGGTTACAAAAACCGTCCGATAGGCCTATGTTGTCTATCAGCCATTTATAGTTTATTGCTCTGTATAGATGCAGTTTTTTTTAAAAAAAAAAACTAATTTCTTAAATATTTTGTGAAGCAGTATCGTCATTTAAACCCAAGACTTAATAGAAATTATATTTAAAAAGTATTATTAAATAATATTAAAATAGCTGCATGCGCGTCTATATTTTAAGCACGCAAAGACATTCGAAACGTTGGCGTTTTTGTTGAATAATTAGCACTTTCACCGTTAGGTGGCCTCATTGAACCACTATGTAAATAATTTCGGGGCCAACCTACGATTTCATTAGGACTGTAAAAAAAAAAAAATGCATATCCTCTTCTAAGCTTAAATTATGGGTCGTTGTCCAACAGGAGAGGCGTGTGATTTTAACCGAAATGTAATCACTTGACATTTGGCTAAATTACCAAACGTAACTGCACAGTGTAAAAGTCTTTAAAGTATTTGCAGTAATGTTGTGGTGTTTACCTGTTGTGGACATGCATGTGTGGAAATTTTGCTTCTCCGAGAAAAACAAATCGTTTTACTTTTTTGTGCCCGTCAGTATGAAAGGATCGTTTGAGACGAGTGCATCTCATATCTGCTCAGGAAAAGACAACGGGAAAGATCGCAGCTGACGATGGAAGAATAGCGGCTCGTATAACAGTTATCCCCACGGTGCCTCTCTGGAGTCCGTCACTGTGCAGCTCCGATGCTGGGTGTCGGGGAAGACCGCTTCGGGCGCATGCGGGGCACTGGGGCGCACCACGTTGGACTAATGCTGTCTTCCTTGATTTAATTAATTCTAGTAGAAATCATATCGGAGTCTGTCGCTTAAAATAAAACCCGACCTCGAGGGAAAGCGATCCGGCACTCCGCCTCCCTTTTCACACTGAAAAGTCGGATTCGCCCTCCGCAAATGGGTCGCATATAACTTTGAGGACAAAACGATCCTGCTTAGAAGTGATTTTAAATAGGCCTATATGTAAATAATGAGTTTGCATTCGGGATGATCGGTTTTTCTAAGACCTATGCCAGTATGCTTTTTGGAATTACTGAAAAGAAAATAACAAATGAAAAATGAAGACTAAATAATTTTATGAACAGAAAGGGGTAGTCATCGCTCCCCCAGGAATACTATAATTTTGAGAGGACTAATTGGCCGTTTTCCTCCGTGTTCCAAAAGCTGACAGGTATGTATGAAACTGATTTGTGAATTGGTGTCTGGGAATGGGTTTGACTTTGCCTTTTTATAAAATATCGCCGATCCGCAATTTAATCGCTAATATTTAGGCTATTAAGAAATCTACAATGTCAATGTTAATATCGGGGTATATGCGTTTCGTTTACGCGTGTAAATCAGCAAGTAAACACCGTAATGAGTGAACGTGTCCGGGTTGACCCAAGTCATCCAGTCAGTCACATTAATTAACCAACTTATTCCAACTTATTACCGGAAAGAGAATGTGAATACTGACCTGCTTCGATGCAGGTAAAAACAACGAGCAATGTGTCATTAAAAATGTTAAGTTTAGGTCTGTATGACATTTATTTGAATTTTAAGGTTAAAACTAGCTTGGATTACACGGTATCTAAACTTGTTTTGGGGGCCAAACACGTAAAGCTGAAATATGTGTGTTTTGCAAAAGCTGAGATGGATATCGAGCGGTGATAGAGGCTCCTGCTTGATGGTCATTAGAAGCGGCGGATCGGGAAACACAACACCGATGTCGTCATTATATGAAAAAATAAAAACACACAACCTTCTATTTGGAGTATGTGGTGTATTGGAATTTAAATAATTAACATTCAATTATTTATTTCGTATTTTTTTTCCTTTTCTTTTGCTACTAAGGATGATAGTCCCCGTGGCTTGCAGTCCAGTCCGTTGCCTAACCCTCCGTAATCATCCTCCTAATAATTAGACTGTGTTCAGAAATCCTGGGTATAAATATGAGGTGATTCCTGCTGCCAAGACGTGAAAGGATGGATAGTAACCACACGACGGTTCTTGACGGTGGTTCAGCAGAGAGAGACTCCCCAGCTCGTGTTCTGACTGGATGCTTTTTGGCTCTGCTCATACTGTCCACGCTCTTGGGCAACACCTTAGTCTGCGCAGCTGTCACGAAGTTCCGCCACCTCCGCTCCAAAGTCACCAACTTTTTCGTTATCTCGCTGGCTGTCTCGGACCTGCTGGTGGCCATTCTCGTTATGCCTTGGAAAGCCATCAGTGAAATAGCTGGCTTTTGGCCATTTGGTTCCTTCTGCAATATCTGGGTCGCGTTCGACATCATGTGCTCCACTGCCTCTATATTGAACTTGTGCATCATCAGCGTCGATAGGTATTGGGCGATATCCAGCCCATTCCGCTATGAGCGAAAGATGACGCCTAGGGTAGCTTTTGTGATGATCAGTGTTGCTTGGACCCTGTCTGTGCTCATCTCCTTCATTCCCGTCCAGCTGAATTGGCACAAGGCTCCAGTCGGCAGCTATCCAGAGCTCAACTATTCCTCCGGGGCTCTTTTCTCAGACAACTGTGACTCCAGTCTGAACAGGACGTACGCCATTTCATCCTCTCTCATTAGCTTCTACATTCCTGTCGCCATCATGATAGTCACCTACACCCGGATATACAGAATCGCCCAGAAACAGATCAGGAGGATCTCCGCCCTGGAAAGAGCCGCAGAGTGTGCCAAGAAGCGGCACAAGAGCATGGGGGACAGCTCCAACGTGGAGCCGGAGAGCTCCTTTAAGATGTCCTTCAAAAGGGAAACCAAAGTTCTGAAGACCTTGTCGGTGATAATGGGGGTGTTCGTTTGCTGCTGGCTGCCATTCTTCATCCTAAACTGCATGGTGCCTTTCTGCGATCAGCACCTGCCCAGCGTAAGAGCAGACCTTCCCTGCATCAGCTCCACAACCTTCGACGTCTTCGTCTGGTTTGGCTGGGCCAACTCGTCGCTGAACCCTATCATATATGCCTTCAACGCGGACTTCCGCAAAGCCTTCTCTGTCCTGCTGAGCTGCCATCGACTCTGCCCGGTCAGCAGTGCCATAGAGATCGTCAGCATCAACAATAATGAAGCCCCTGGGTCGACTTATCCCTATCAGCCCAAGGGGTACGTGCCCAAAGCGGGCGACGCCATGTATGTGATTCCCCACAGCATCCTCTGTCAGGACGAGGAGCTGCCAAGGAAGACCGACCAGTTTGCGGTCAGAGATCTGCAGAAACTGTCCCCAGCCGTGTCGGGCAACTTGGACAGTGAAGCTGAAGTTTCTTTGGAAAAGATTAACCCCATAACTCAGAATGGACAGCAGACTACATAAGGAAGGTTGTGTCAAGTAAGAATGCTAAATGAAGGGACTAAAATCAGTTAGTGTGTATGTGTGGTTTGAGAGAGAGTCCAACTTACCAGAAAAAAAAAACTGATCCTCATCAAAGACCTTAAACGCCATGTTGTACTGCAAACTATGAAATGTAGAATGTTATGAAAAGCACTTTATCCTGTATCTGCAAAACACTTTCAATAACTTCAAATAAATGCATTAATATTTAGTGTATCTATTTGAATAAGTGACAAAGTCAAATGTAACTTGAAAAACATCAGTGCATGTGTAAAGTTACATCCATAACCCATTTATTATTGGGTAAGTTTATAAAAATGTAGCAAATTACTTAAGCTGTTGTAGGGAACTTAATACTTAGTGCTGATATATATTACACAGTCCACTTTTCATGCTAATACACCAGTCTTAAGGCGGAATCATTTGTAATGTTTCTGTTCACTATGGTTATTTGCTTTATTTATATACTTCAGAATTCTGTTTAAATTATTTGCCTAAATCTCAGTCAGCTCTTTGTAAAATATACTTTACGAGGTCATAAATCAGCACATTTGACCCAGGATTCGGCCTTGTGGAACTGCGGCAATACTTTGAAACAATTTATTTATGATTAAATTACATTTTGTTTGTGACCTGGTTTGCATGCTGAGGATGAGAACCTCTTTAAAACCTTTTTAAGAAGTATTCCATAAAGAGATACACATACCCTAAACATAATTAAATGAAAAGGGGGACTGCACAGTTTTGTGGATATGACATTTTGATAGGCGTTCTACCAGAAATCCTGTTGTCATTTGGTCATGTTCAGTATCAGTACTGTGATGAGGAAGAAGTCTGCAAAATGAATAATTACTGTGTGTGTGACATGAACACGGGGGATCATATAGAATGATGCTGACTTCATTTTTAAATGATTGCTTATTCATATCTTTCACCACTTAAGCTGCATAGTGCTTTAATGTGGTGACCCACGATGGCTTAGGGTGGATGTGCTCTGTGATTTAACCAATGCAGTGTGAAGCATAAGACCCTCGTGTCCCATGTTACTATAAAGGTGATGGCATGTAATCATTTAGCATCTCCTGACTCTTGCTTCCACATAAAGGCATTTTTAAGAGAAGAAAAATGTGACTTAAATATTGTATTTTATGGATCTGGGTGTCAGGGGAAATACTGAGAATCTATAAATGTTACCCCCCCCCCAACACTGTGAATTTGGGATGTTACATGTGATGTTATAGAATTAGCAGTCAAATAAAGAAAGCACCACATGAAAGAGAAGCTTTAATGAGATCACCATTACAGACACAGCGTCAAAGGTCAGTCTTATTAGGGTGCGTGCCAATTAGCAGCATGTGTGCTGGTTCCAAAAGAGGTCAAACGATCTGATGCGAGTTTCCAAAGCAACACAAGGCGGCTAACAGAGACCAAAGAGTCAGACTACAAACCGCAGGTCACGCTGTCACAGAAACGCGACGTCCTGGGGAGCCATCTGAAAAGGGGCCGAAACTCGCCGACAGCGAGAGACAGATACTTAAAATGACAGCGTGAACACCATAAAACATGGAAAGCCACCACACAAATGCATCAGCACCTCTGTGACCCCATCTCTATGAAATCTGAATGTCAGGAGCTTCACCATGCTGGGAGCTTCCTGTATTCAAGGCCAGAGGAATCTAGGGCACAGAGCACATGTGTAGACCCCTGTTAAGGAGTTAATTTTCACATTTCCAGCATCTGGGCTGGTTTTCCTTTGTGCTCAGCTGAAGGATACTCTCTGCCCACAAAGCCTGCTGGCATGGGCGGCTGTTCCGTGGGAATCCCAGTGCTGTCCTGTGATTGGTGCTTCCCAGAAAGAGGGAGACCCTCCAGAAGCCAAAGCGTAGCCCTTCTCCTCTTCACATCCCTTTTATTGACACGTTGTGTGCTCTTTCTTATTTTGCCCACTGCAAACTCTAACTCAGAAATATCAACTTAAGTTAACTACATGATACAGGTGTGAGGAGGAGACCTAAATATCAGACGTTCTCTGCATTGTCTTAACTTGTATAAGGGTCATGAGGTTATCAAAGCGTGAAAGGTCAGCACGCCTACAGGATGCCGGAAATGTGTAATCTTCTTGCTTGCAGAAGGTAACCAGACTGTCGTACTGCATTATTCTGTATCGTTTTACTTTTTCCTATTAATAATATACTGGGAAAAACAATCCAGTACTTACTCATATGGGGAACAACACGGATTCAAACAGGTAGATATTCCATGCATTTATTACTTTCGCATAAATTTATTGTACTCCTTAAAATGCCAAACTTTCAGAGAATTCATCTGTCTATGCTGTCTAGGAGTTCATTAGCGCCATTGGCGTTTCTGCTTCTTCACTCTCCCTTTCTTGCCCTTTTTATCGAGGCCAAGGCTACAGTTCTTGTGACTCTTGATTCTGAAACAAGCGTCAGCATGATAGTTACTGTGTTTCTGATAAAGTATCCTGTCTGCTCTGCTGTTCTCTGGGGCATCCATGCCTGTAGTTTTCAGGGAAGGCAAATTAATTATGATTTCCAGTAACATTGTGGCTATTCTGGATTACAGGGGACTGTCTTCTGTGGCATATTAAGGCTAGATTCTGCTATGCCTATTTTACACCTTCTAGGGTTATAATTGCTACAGCTGTACTTTAGAAATGTAACACGTTGTAGGTCAGGCATCTTGTATGACCTCAACTTCCAAAGTATCATTTAATTGCTGCTGTTATTTACATATAAAGTGTAGATGTGCAGATAAGTGCTTAGTGTCTGGTCCTCCTTAAATAAACACAGGACTTGGTGTTTCTTAATTGTGGGTTTGTTTACAGCCCTGTTTGCAATAAAGGGCACAGGAAAGCCAACTGGGACAGATGTTATTTGAAGTGTAACAATATCTAATCTAAAGTTGTAGAATTGTGCCCTGTTTGTGTAATAAAACAATCCAGATTTTTCCTAATTGCATCCATGGTTCTTCTGTTTCCACTGCGGCAAAAAAAAATTCTCAGCATATGAGTACTGCTTCTCAATAAGGCTACCCCTATGAAGGGTTCATGAATGCTTTATAATCTGGCTATTAATTAGGTTGCAATGCTTTGTAATTCATTAATAAACAGTTATAAACAAGCTGTAACACAGTTTTTGTTTTATTAATGAGTTACTACCATTTATAAGCCTTAATGTAAAGTGGTACCCTTTTAAAGTTTGATATAATTATAACCGACATAACTGTTCTCAGACTGGTTAATATTTTGTCAGCGCCTGATCCAGGGAATTTCCAAACACATCATGAACTGCCTGAGGTGACACATGTGCTGCCACACATGAATCCTGAGCTCTGAAGGCATCTGCACTGCATTATGGGTAACAATGACTATGCACAGTTGCACAAAGGAATGACAAGGAACCTTATGAGCGTTTCCCAGGCACCATGAAGGTGGCTGTTACTTGCCGTTCTCTCTATTCATCTGTCCTGATGTCAGCTCACTCAGATGATATCTCCTGTGTGAGGTTGCAGCCCTGCAGTGGCCCCATCAGCTCACTACAGCCCTGAAGTGGCCCCATCAGCTCACTGCAGCCCTGAAGAGCCCCCACCAGCTCACTCAGACAGTGCGGGATGCTGCCCATGTCGACTTGCAGGGCGTCGCGGTTACTATGTGTTTCCCCTTTAACAAAAGGTGAAACTCTCACCAGCTGTACATTAATAACAAATGTTGTATGATTATCATATAATTATGTTTCTTATTAATGTATGTTACAGATGTCATGTCTTGTTCATTGAATGTGTTATGAATGCGATGCTTAACATCATGTTAATGTAATGCTGCTTATTAGGGTCTTATGAATGCAGGGTGAAGGTGCACTTAATGCAAATTGTTAGTGAATATCACTCAAAGTGCAAATTAATGGCTGCCTCAGGTAGCCTTGGGCCTGCAGGGACACGTGCGAGATGGTCCTGCATCTCCTGAAACACCTGTGTGCTCATCTCAAAGCCGTGCTCCTGAGAGAGCGTCAGTGACGTCTTCAGTGCTTTCAAGATGGAGATGTGCAGTGGGGGATGTGCAGTGGGGGATGTGCAGTGGGAGATGTGTAGTGATGGATGTGTAGTGATGGATGTGTAGTGAGGGATGTGTAGTGAGGGATGTGGCAGGATTGCTGCACAAACTAAATCACTCGCACAGCTTTTCTCAGCATTTTACTCTTGTTTCTTACCCTGAAGAGCTTCTGGTCTTCACAGGGCTTCACAGCAGGCCCCCTGTTTTAACCACCTGTACACAACGCTGTGGGTTTACTGTAGAAGATGCAGTTTTCTATTATTACAGTGCACCTGTTTGGCCCCGTGCCTAGATACAGTATTTGTGTGATGAGCAAACAGATTTATAGTCACATTTAAGCAGGACAGAGACATCCTGAAATGGAATACAAATGTATTAATGGCAGAGATAAATGAAAATGGATGAGAGCGGATATCATGCCATCTCATAAACGTCCAATAATCTATAAAAGGCCTCTTTAGTGTTTATATCCAGCCCAGTCACTGTGCTGCCCACCTGCTGCTGGATCAAGCAGCACGTCAGACTGACTGTGTTCTGTCCTTTATATTATTCTGTAATGTATCAAAGCCTCATAAATATGCAGCCATAGACAAATGTACAAAAAATGATTTTGTTCTGTGTTAAAGGTTCAGGACAAAGAGTCACAGAGAGTGGAGACGCCCTTTTGTGGACGTGGACGTGCACCGTAGGGACGTGTTAAAGCCACATCTCCAAGACATGCTCGGCTTTTCCATTTAAATAGACTTTTTCTGTTTTTAGCTGAATGCCAGCAAAAGACTAAAAATAGTTGAAATACAGTAGCAGGAGGCTGCCTCCCTGGGGGGAGGGGGGGGCGCTGTAATTGGATTTTCCCTCTCAGAGGCGTCGGTGTTTCAGTGACTGGCCACAGGCCCCCTGGGGGGGGGGGGGGACATCCTGAAATGAGATCATGCTTTATTAGCTCAGACAAAGGTGCTGATGTGCATCATTAAGCTAATCATGAGGGTCAAACTCAGGTCAGCTCTCTTACAAATGGAGGCAGGAATTCCATAGGGCTGGGTGCTTCAGTCCCAGTCTTAGATTCAGATTCCATAAGGCTGGGCGCTTCAGTCCCAGTCTTAGACCCAGATTCCATAGGGCTGGGCGCTTCAGTCCCAGTCTTAGACCCAGATTCCATAGGGCTGAGCGCTTCAGTCTCAGTCTTAGATTCAGATTCCATAGAGCTGGGCACTTCAGTCCCAGTCTTAGACCCGGTGTGGATACTGAGATCTGTTCCACTTGAGCTCTTCATGAATTAGCCTCGTTTGAGCTGTTGATTGAATGTGTTCAGCTGAAGTCAGCACATACAGGGGATGCTTATGCTCTCGTAGTGTTCAGCTGAACTGAGCAAACTGACGTTTAAAAAGACTGATTTGGTTTGTTTAATTGCATGATTGTTGATTACATCATTGTATGTTGTTAAAGATATAGCAAATAAGCAGTGCAAAAAACAATATTCATTTGATTATATATGAAGCCAGTATACAGATTTGCGTGGCATCAAACTAGATGGAGATTAATCAGCCCTTAAATTACTAATTTGCTCGATGCAATAAGACGGACACATGGCTGTAAATCAAAATGGAGCTTCAGTTAAGGGCCTGGTTTCTCATAAGTGTCATTTGCAGATTCATTCAACAAACTGTTATATCCAAGCTGATTGAAAGGGCAGTAGGATATAAGGCCAGCACCCACAGTCAGTGCTGGGAGTCTATAGCCATTGGGACCATGCTAAATGCTGCTACCTTCACATATTGCACTGCAGAATAGCATAGATTCAAGACCCAGCATAGGTTCAAGACCCAGGCTGCTTAACATACTTTTAGTTACACTTGTACCCAAAGGTGGCAACATGTCTTTAAGCACAAAAAGATGACAAAAGGGAAGAAAACATATTGACACAAGTCACCAAAAGAGCAAAAAGTAGATCCTGTTTGCAGGCATTTTGCACATTTGAAGCTGAAGGCAGAGGTATTTCATATACAGTGAGCAACACTCTAATATTTTAATTTAGATTCATAGAAATGCCATTTGGACACAATGTCCTCATTGAGGAAGTGAATTCTCCTGATCGTTTGCATTTGTCTGTGGTCATGATCAGTAACATGTGACAGCTTGAGAGGTCTGCATCTTTAAATCTGAAATGTATCAACATGCAGAGCACGCAATCATCTTGCTGAACAAAACAAAAGGCACCTCATTTAATCGATCTCAGCAGGCTCCCAGTTACTAGAAGCCTACTGCAGGAAGCAGGAGACACGAGCCAGACCACAATCTGGATGTGATGCCTATCCATCACTGACAATCTTTCAAGATCTAATTTAATTTATACAATTCTTATGGTTATATTGTGTGGTCTGAAATTTAAAAAGTATCATGTATATGTAACAGGACCCTCAGTGCTTCCCAGATGGATGGATATATGCCTCACTGAAAGGCCTTCTTGCATTTCCCCAGTTTCACATTTACTTTTTCTTTTTACGTCTTGACAATAATGATCATCTTGCACACTGTCACCTAAAGCCTGTAGCACAATATTTATTTCTCCCTCCCCATAAAACATCAAGGCCCCACCTCCCCATCAAGGCCCCACCTTCCCACAGCCCCACCTCCCCATCAAACCCACCTCCCCATCAAGGCCCCACCTCCCCACAGCCCCACCGCCCAACACTGTTCTTTCTGCAACATACAGCTCAGCTGCCCACACCTGGCTGCTGCGGCACTGCACTCGCGCAGCACTGCACTCGCGCAGCACTGCACTGACACACACACCTACAGGCAATTTGGTAACTCCAGTCACCCTCAGCATGTTTTCGGTTTGTGGGGAG
>JABFEA020000002.1:5607991-5619238 GCA_019775915.2 Cyphomyrus plagiostoma | reverse complement strand
AAAACAGATTTTTAATACTCAGCTGTGGACAATATTCTATGTAAAACAACCAGGCTGTATCTTATGTGGCCCCCCCCCCAATTGAGTGATTATTATTCATTGTGAATTTATTTTTGCCTTTTTGTCAATTATTGTGATCTCATTAAAAACATGCAACTACAAACTACAAAGTTACATACTTTGATAACCACACTCCCTGTTATAGTCCTTGTTGTCCTGCTCTGTAACTGTAAGGTACAGTCCCGTCTCCTGTCTCCCTGCCCTGTAACTGTAAGGTACAGTCCTGTCTCCTGTCTCCCTGCCCTGTAACTGTAAGGTACAGTCCTGTCTCCCTGCCCTGTAACTGTAAGGTACAGTCCTGTCTCCCTGCCCTGTAACTGTAAGGTACAGTCCTGTCTCCTGTCTCCCTGCCCTCCTCCTCATCGTTTGAAGCTGTTCAGCTCTCTGAGTGGCTGATGTCCTGCTGATATGTGCTGGTGTCTTAGCCAGCATCTGGAATGTGAAAGACAGAGAACAGGTGTGTGTCAAGTCGGCTTCCTGCAGTGTCGCTGCTCCATGAGGGAGAGCAGGAGCCGAGTTGTAGCATGACAGGAATTACATCCATCCATCTTCCTGTTCCCCATACTGCGCTAGGAGATGGCCTCACCAGTGCTGTAGTGCTATAGATCAGTAGTATGGTAAGGTACTGTATGGTAAAATGAGCAGGTTTGCTCCTACTGTCCTAAAACAAGTATTTCAGTTCATGTTCTCCATAATGTTTTCCTCACCATCCTTCCAGGGGGCAGATGGGCATGCGTGCACATACACACACACATGTACACACAGGGCCAGGTCCACGTTCCCTTGGTAGCTTGCTGATTACAGAGTGCAGATTACTGGGGCTTCTCTGCTTCTCTGCCCAGAGCGGAAGCTGGAAGCCCCAGCTGCCTCCATCCCTAAAAAGTCGCATTACCCAACCTACATGCGAAAGGAAGCAAGGATGGCTGGGAAAGTCTGCCAGATATTTATCCATGAAGGTCCAAAAACAACACTTAATAACAAGTGTGACACTGTAGCCGAATGAAATATCCTACCTAATACTGTCCCCCTGTCTTGTCCGCCAACAGAGCTGGCAGCTCCTTACAGGGTCGCCTGTCTATTCAGGTTTGTTACCATACAGCTTCTAACTGCAAATAGACGTGGGGGGAGGGGTGTGTAACGCGCCATGCCACTTGCACCTGGGAGAACCTGGCTCTGACCGTGTCATTGTTCTGGGATGTCAGCCGAGTCACTGGGGAGGAAATAAAGAGCGTGGCTGTGATCACAAGCACGTTTACCGGGAGGCTCTGGGGGTGCCTGAGAGCTAGCTAACGCTACCTGTACAGCTGGACACTGGAGCTACAGCACCAGGGCCACTTCAGTCCCTGTTTAATATCCACCAGATTAATGACTCTGTGATTTCAGGCATAATTCCACTCCCACGTAACATGCTGGACCAACAGCTTACACCATTTATTATTATTACAGTGGTACCTCAGAACTCGAACTTAATCCGTTCAGAACCCCAGATCAAATCTTTAAAAAGTTTGAGTTCTGATCAAATTTTCCCCATAAGAAATAATGGAAAACCAATTAATTGGTTCCCGCCCCCAAAAATTACACCTGAATATGTTTTTTTAGCATTTAAACACAAAATGAATCAGGTAAAAGAAGAAGAGCATATATTGTACTAAACACATCTAAGGACATTTATCAAAACAGTAATTTGTAAAGTAAGAAAATCAATGTATCCAAACAATGTGTAAAGTGAAATAAAACAATGTGTTGTCATCCGCTCCTTCCATGTGCACACCCCCTCGTTAACCCCATGTGGAATACCTGTGTGATCGAGAAGGGTCTGACTGCAGACATCCATTGACACTCATGTCCACTGACACACAGGAAGTCCACTGAGAGCCCGGAAATTACATCACTGAAGTTCCACCGAAGCGCGCATAAAGTTTGGTGGATACTTTACAATACTTTACTCACGAGCGGTGGTAGCGTGTCCATTGTTTAATTGCTATTTCTGTGGTGTTGACCATGACATTGTCAAAGGATCGTCAGGAAGGATGGGTACTTCTTTGTTTGCTATGTTTAGAAGTGGAATGGTTTTTGTTCGTTATGTTTAGAAGTGTTGGAATGGTTTTCTGTTCGCTGTTGTTTGGCTGCTATAAAACAGTTTGTCCTAAGGTTGTTACTACTTTCAGTTAATAGCTTCACTTATTTTCGTGTGCGGATTACTCTGATCAGTTGAATGGTGTTTTCATGCCGCTCAAATGCATATACACAGTAAGTGTAAGTTAGCCTGACTCAAATCACTGTGCTGCTGAATTGTATTCAAATAATCTCCCTCCTCCAAAAGTCCATAAATGCATACACAATCGTTTTCACAGTGTTTTATTTTTGATTTTGACTAACAGATGCACAGGTCAATTTGGTGAAGAAATACCATGCCTCAGCTAGCAAGATGTGCTAACTGTTGCGATCGTTTCCATTACCCTTTGTGTCCAGTAACGATGTTTAAACTGACAACAGAATTTCATTCCAAGGTATGTCATCTGTAGAAATTCTTCAACGCTGTAGAATGTTGCATAGTTATCTATATCTAAGAAATGTGTCCTTTCAAACATTCTGAATGTATGTTTTTTTTGCCTTTTTATATTCAGTCTGACATGTCAAAGATAAGGAAATGGTGGTACCTAACTGATGAGCAGTGGACTGGAAAAGTATGTATGTAAAGCATTATGTTTTACATTGAGATGCATTTAGATGCAGAATCAAGTGCACTTTCTTTGCAGTGAAGGAGGTTTCTGTCAGATATAGCAGGGAGACTGAATATTATTTTTTTGTTATTGTTAGGGTGATATTCCATTAATTCGTCAGTGGTAGTGCATTCAGCTAATGGAGAGGTTTTGCATATACAGTTCGGGTATTAATGACACCATTGATGAAACACTACCAAGACTTAATGTTTCAATATCTTAATGTAAGTTATGTTACTTCTACTACTCAGACATGGACAGAGGTTTGCCTTTTGGGCCGAGGAAGCTTCACATCTGCTGAAAGCGAACTTTGAGCCTCTCTTGAGGGTGAGCACTCCTGCTGTTCTCAGACCTGGTGGACAAGCTGTGACTGACTGCTCAGTGTAACAGGGGTGTGTGTGTGAGGTGTGTGTGAGGTGTGTGTGTGTGAGGTGTGTGTGTGTGAGGTGTGTGTGTGTGAGGTGTGTGTGTGTGGGGTAGGTGTGTGAGGTGTGTGTCCCTCATTTTTCTCGGGTGGTTTTCCTGTTGACTATCAGCTGCGCCTGATTAACTCATTCGATCCCTGATATTCGCTTCCAGTGTCATAGGAGTCACGCATCATGAGGGACCTCTGCAATGCCAGGTGCTGGATTCGCAAGAATCACTCCCTCTTCCATGGAAAGGTGACAGAACCTGCTGTTCCCCAGATGGAGGCTAAGGATCAACAGGAAGCACTCGGGGAGATCCTGAGAAATGATCCATTTGTATTTATTTTTTATAATAGGGAGGACATGGAAACCTTCCTCTCTAATTGTGTTGATGGGATGGGTCTTAAACTCCATGCCATGTTTGCGTAATAGGAATCATTTTCCATCCATCCACCATCTCCCGCTTAGTCTGAGGTCGGGTCACGGGGGCAGCAGTCTCAGCAGGGAAACCCAGACTCCCCTCTTCCCTCGAATTGTTTTCCTCATTCTTTTATTCTGCCCCTTATACTGCTTTTTGGCGCGTTCGTTTTAATTTATTTATACATTGATACCTACAAATAAAATGTTGTTTGCCAAATTATGTATAGTGATTTATTTACGCAGGAAATACTTCTGTTATTCTAAGATAATGTATGTGGAGCGAAGCATAATTATAAGAATAAAAGAATTGCATTACTTGTAGTTTGTAGTTATCAAACTACTTTTATAAATGCATAATTCAAATGTGATAAGCACAAACTTTTTAAATAAAATAATCTTTATAGTTTAGTAATACAGTGGTCCCTCGTTAATCGTCGGAGTTACGTTCTAAAAATAACCCGCAACAGGCGAAATCTGTGAAGTAGGATTGTATATTTATAAATCTAATGTTTTCATAGTTAGAGCATTGGAAGCCTGCATGTTTACGACCTTCGAAATACGGTTTTTAACATTATTAGAGCCCTCTAGACATGACATAACACCCTTTAGCCACCATTACATTATCACTGCTGGACACAGAATCAGGAACGGGGAGACGTCGAATCAGGATTGAAGGGTTTCTTTGGAATCACTCCAAATGCAGGACACAGGAACATGTAACATCAAAATGTCAATGACAGACCTGGCGTTATAGACACTGACGTGGACTTCAAACTGAATCAAATTAACAGAAAAGTGAAGTCGTG
Source organism: Cyphomyrus plagiostoma (assembly GCA_019775915.2). Lineage (NCBI taxonomy): Eukaryota > Metazoa > Chordata > Actinopteri > Osteoglossiformes > Mormyridae > Cyphomyrus > Cyphomyrus plagiostoma. The sequence goes on along the minus strand of JABFEA020000002.1, from coordinate 5,614,822 downwards.
AAAGTCGAAGTGACAAAGGACGACTGTATATGCATACAAAGAAGTGATAACTACCAACCATTTTAAAATGGACTAAAACTAAGCTGTATCATAGAAGATATCTACAGCTGCATCTCAGTGGATCTGTGATGTAACCTCCTGCGTGTCAGTGGACGTGAGTCCCAATGGATCTGCAGCCAGACTCTATTGGTGTGATCAGCTGTTTCTGGTTGTTGTCATTAGTCCTCAGTATTTCATCCGCGTTTCAGTTTGTTTCCCCAGTCCGGTCATTGTATTGTCCATCTGTGTTTTGCTTGTCTTACCTGTAATTAAACCCCATATGCCCCGATACCCTGATGTTTGCGCTTTTGTCTCCTTTCCATCCCCACTCAGCACGACAATATTATTATAATTAAACGTATTAATGGTTTATTATTAATATTAAAATAATTAAAAATCTTTATTTTAAAATGTATTTTATTATATAATAATAATTACTATTACTGTCTCATCTAAATATATTTTTACTGTCTAAATACATGTATTCAGTGTAAACATGCACCATGCTGTCACAGCGAATGCAAGGCTGAGACTGAAGCTTTACCCTTTGATTCCACTGAGAGACGCGTGACTCATTTCCTTGCTCCTGCAAGTTATCTTAGGTCGGCGTTCACGGTTTGACTTCTGAGATTCAGATAGAGCTCTAGGTATTTTTTTTTTTGGTTGGTTTGACTTTTAAGAAGTTCGAGTTCTAGTGAGTTTGAGAACTGAGGTTCCACTGTATTATCATTATTATTATTATTTTTTTAAATTATTATTATTGTTGTTGTTGTTTATTGTTTTATCATCGCTATTTTGCTTTTGACAGTTACTCTTGAGGGTTTTCAGCTTTTCTATAGTGAGTACTACCATCCAAAGCCCTTCTGCGCTGAAGAAATATAATGGCTTCGAAGTGACATCTTTGCCACTGTGACATTTGTGTGACATTTGTAGCTTTACTGATACAGCATTTTAAGAATTAATGTGAAACCTGTCCCAAGGGCCGTGCCAACATGGGTGGCTTGTTTCCTGACTGAGTGCAAAGCGAATTCCAGCCTGCAGTGACAGGAGGTCACAGAGGGGTCTGACCTCCCACAATCCAAAGCATGACACTTTACATCACAGCTGCACTCAAGGAGGTGACACTCAAGCCATAGATGCACAGCAGTTCAGCTGCCCTCTGCTGGAGGGGGTGAAACTAAAATACTATTTTAGCTACTACCTGTGTTATGAAATATATAGCTATATTAAAAACAATACAGTTTTAACAGTAGCAATTACTGTACTAGCAAGCTAAACAGCTTATTTGAAGTTAAATTAACAGAAGTCAAAGAATGTTATTTTTTGACAAAATTAAGAAGGTAGCTGTAATTTCTCCAGATTCCTGACTCAGTAACAGTCTAATCTGACTAGTAGGACACTCTTGGCCTGCTTCGTACCAGGATACATTTGTAAAAGAATGTAAATGTTCAGTTTTTGATGCCTGTTTTTTTTGAGATTGAAGCATTTTCTGCAGTTTAGCCTATTGAGCCACCCACTGGTCCAGCGATGGAATCCAACTGGAGAGGAGATGGCTTGGAATGCGCGTAGGTCCTTTTGAGCACAGTATATCTAGCTAGCCCAACTTGGAGGCTGCAGATAAGAATCAGCATAGTTAATTAGTTAGTTCAGGGACCGGTTCAACGGTAATATGTCTGAACGACTGGACTCAGTGGCCAGATAGCATCTTTCATTGTGTAGTATAGTGGAGCTGCTCTCCTGGAGTACAAATGGCTAATCAGCCAGCTAGGAAGCCTAACCAGGAATTACAGCATCGCCGCCATTTAGGATTTACTAGAGTTTTAGCGCAGAGTTTTACAAAGAAGTAATCAAAACTTAATTTACTCGCAGTGAAATGACATAACACAGTTACCAGTGAGAAAAACGGCACAAGCACCAACATAAATCTCGCCACTCGGTAACATAACTATATTATACAAGGCGGCACAGAGACAGAGCAACACACAGCCCAGCAGAAGATGCGCACAGTGGCTGTGATACAGAATTGGCTGTGGGTGCTAATCACTGTGTGGGAGGTCTGATTACAGAGAGTCTAATGAGGAAAGAGGACACAGGGTGAGTGTCTGAGTTCTGGCTACAGTGTCCCCCGTCTGTATTGTGAAGTCCTCATTAAATAGCAAACCAAGCAAAGGGTTTTCTTCAAATATTGCAATACATCAGTCTCTAACCAGATGTTGTGGTCAGTGTTTTACTTAGATATATTAGTTTGTGATATCTTCTAAGGCAAGGGTCTCAAACTCCAGTCCTGGGGGGCCGCAGCCCTGTGTAACTTAGTTCTTTCTCTGTTCCACCACAAATGATTCAGCTCAAGAGCTGTGTGGTAATTAGCAGAAGGAGGTGAATCAGGTGAAGCCCAAACATGTGCAGGGCTCCGGCCCCCCAGGACTGCAGTTTAACACCCCTGCTCTAAGGTATTGTAATACATCATTGGACAGTCGACCCCAAACGGGTCAGTCGGAATATAAATGACGGGGTCATTAAGGGCTTTCTTTCACTGAGGGGCAAAGCCTTCAGCAAGGCAGGATTACTATGATGCCCTATATCCACATTACATTATGATATCCTGAGTGCATTGATGACTTTATTCTATATAAATGTCAATGTACACACAGGTGAGCACTGACCCCTGTCAAGTTACGTTCTGCTTCTTCAGTGGTGAGATCCTGCCTTTAGGGGTGAACAGCCCAAAAGCCACCCTGACATCCCAGTCGGCCTCTGATGCCTATATAAGGACTGACACTACCAGGGGGAGGGGTGGATCATGTCTCCTTCTGAAGGTGGGGTCTAATCCAACATTTATTCCAACCTGAGTGTCTTCCCTCCAGTGTTGGAATATAGCAGGTCCTGTGTGATCCTTCATGCTAAAGGGTAAAACCACATGGTGTTTATGGCCCGTCAGGGGAGGCCTGTCAAGTACGGAATAACGTGACATACAGCAGCTCTGGCGTTTATAACAGACGGGTTTTAATAGTGTGTTTGAATCACCAATAGCAGCTTTAGTTTGGTTTGTAAAAGATGTTTGTTTACACCTAATTGTGACTATATACAGCCCTGTGCTTAGGTCTTAGGCAGCAGGAGAAAAGTATGCTTGAGTGACCTTCATGATGGCGCAAAATTAATGATTTTATGTCTGTCAAACTGCAAGTTTAGCCATTTCATCAGCCCATTATTCCCAGCATGTATTTTTTCACTCAAGCACTCACACTCTTCTTTTTTTTTTTAGATCAAACGCTCATTGAATTGAATTTAATTAATTAATGAATGACCTAGTGGAGTACTTGGAATGCTGAGGTGCACATGCAAGGACGTTTGGGAACTGAAACGGTGTTCATCCAGTTGGGGGGGCGGGGAGGTACTCACTGCTGACTCCTAATAGTTTTATCCCATCAGTTGTGGTCTATTTCTTAGTTTATTTCCTCATTTTTGAAACAAAGTTTGTCTCCCCTTAGTGAATGTCCTCAGAAACAGAGGGGTAGGGGTGACGTCCCCCCCCAATATCAGGAAAATAAATAAATAATATTTAAGAGCGTGATCCTTATCATTTACAATGAATCCGCACAGTACTGAGGCACTATGCTTTGTCATGAAACTATTCCCTAAATAATGCTAATCTTACTTTAAATGCTAAAATATTTTTTTACTTATTTAAAAATCACTCTTACGTTGCATCTTTCCATAACGTGACTATTATGTGCTTATTGATGTCCCAACATATTTACTCCCACCCCCGCCCGGGGTAAATTCAGTCCCACCAATGTCAAACTCAGATGATAATCGTTACAATCCATTCTGTGTAAAAAGCCTATCGCGTCTTTTCTGGTTCTCAGCTAAAACTGATCTTTGTAAAACTGGTTTATGCCTGCCAGTGGTAGTTCGGTCTCTCCTGCTTATAGCCAACCCATCTGCATTCTGACCGATGGCCACAGCTTACATTAATCCTGTCTGTATCTCCATTATTTGTCATTCCTGCATGGTTGCTAATGGAAAGTTCGTTTTGTCAGCCTCATTTAAGAAGCTGGCGGCTCTGAACTGATTACGAAAGGCTGCTTATTTTTACTTGGTTTTGTTTTTAAAAATGTGACACATTTCCATTGTTTACTGCTGACTGGTATTTCATTTTGAATGTGTGCCTTATGTTTTTGACATCGGAAAATGTATGCCAGACACCAGAATATTGGATGTTTTCCAGTTTTCTCTGCATTAATATTGATATGTATATATTGCCAGAACACCATAAATGTGTCATAAAACCCAGTTAATAAGGGACGGCTCAGTGGAACCATCCTTGTCAGTTTGGTTTTTTTTCTCTACATTGATCTCTACACTTTACCAGCAAAGGGCCACCTGGGGCGTGACCCCCCACCTCTGTGAGCCTCAGTCTTTAGTGTCTTGCTCAGGTTGGGTACAAAGGACCGTGTATTGAAAAATGCTATAGCAAAATCAATTTGACATGGTTGTATCAGTCAGGAAGAAGATGAATGTAAATCTTATTGATGGCTGTTTGAAAGCAACTGAAAAAAATGCTTACCTCTGGGCCTTTGGAGTAGCACACATAAGCCGACTCAACTTTAGTGCCAACGCAGTAATTAATATAAATCAGGAGATGACAGAGAAAATCCATAAAGGCACTTGAGCTGGGAAGGATCTCTGTACCTTCAACAGACCAGTTACTTTAGACCCACTTCCACCCACCAGCGGCAGGCCGCCTGTGAAGGCCGTGACCCACTTGGCTTATCTTTGCGTTTTTATAGCGTTTCTTTAGAAGAGACCTGGACTTATTTCACCAGGAAGCATCAAAAACCAACTGGAATTAGTTGTTCTTCAGACACGTATGACGGCAGCGAAGCCTTTCTCAGGTGCAGCTTTTCAAAACATTGGCTTCTTGCTTTTACCGTGTTAACATCCTGCAATCAGAGACAGTTCTGGGGGGGGGGCAGTGTTCCTATGGAAACAGGCATGCCCACCCCCGTGAGCCCCCTAAACACTTATGCTGCTTCAGTCTGGAATAAATGCATTATTACTATTATTACTTTCATTTATATATATATTTGGGCAGAATTTTTGTGCATTGCAAACAGGCAACACACGAACGTAAGCACATTTTCTTGATGGACTTGTAATGCACTGGGGGGTCGAGTCGCTTCGATCAGTGAAAAGCAAAGTTAACAAGAGAGAGAAAATATCTAAGCTCATGGAAGCAAGACAGTCTAAACAAGAAATGAGGGTGATTTATGTTTTACAGATCTTATAAATATGTAACTGCAAAGCATTGCAATTCTTGGAGGACATTAAGGTAAAATGCGTCTCTGCCCCAAACAGAACAACTGGCCTCTGTCTGCCCCCCCAGCTGGAATGGTGTAGAATTGCCACTGCCTGCAATAATGACCCAGCGACAACAGAGCATTTTGGCTATATGGCAGGATTCTTCAAATCTGGACCTCGATTCCAAATCCAGGCCTTGTTTTTAGTCCTCCCAGGTAGTTAGTTTAATAATCACTGATTCTGATTGGTCACAGGCTTCACACCTGATGGACAGGTAAAGGAAGGCTGGAATATCAGGGACCATGATTTGAATAACCCTGCTATATGGCCTAAGCGTTTCCCTGTGTACCATATGCACAGCCCGACTGCCTGAGGATCCTACAGGACACCCCCAACATTGGTAGCACTTAACCCCATGCTGTGGTAAATAGCTGCATAAATCTTGATTACATATCCAGCAGGGATTTAAAAAAAACTAGCCAAGGACGTCGTGTGATAAGCGTACTGCGGACGTGGTCGTCACGGACTGTTCACCAGGATCGTTTTTAAATCCGTCCTCAGCGCAGGTCGTGCCATTGTTGACATCTGCCTAGGGGTCGTTTTGATGGCTTCCTTTCTCCCAGCAGTTGCTGCTTCAGTCAGCTGAGGCATGCAGCCAATGGGGATGTCGCTCAAGCCAAGAGTGATCTGCCATTGGGTGTCCTGATGACAAACGACTGTTCATTACCGGCCTATTAGTGATACAGGTCTGTCGCTTTGGTATTATTGCCACTTAGATATTGCGAATATAAAAAGCATGTATTATGATTTAGTGCATGTATGTGTCATATATATACATATATATACATATATATACACATACACACAACATAGTGCCACTACGAAATGTGATTATTTGCTGTTATATATTTTTATTTTTTCTGATGTTACAATTAACAATAAAAGGCTACCCCCATCCAGCAGGAACGACCTGTTATTTAACATAACAATTTTTTCCTTTTCCTTCTAACCTTCCCCTTCACAGTGGCACTAAAAGCTGTTTTTCAGGTGCTTTACTTGAATCTGTACATGAACATTATATTTTCAATAGAAGAGATTCAAAGGAATCAAGATTGTATTGTGGTCACTCCCAAAAGCCAAATGAATACAGATATGCAAACTAAACAGTACATAAAAGTGAATATATGTATCGGCCACTCAAACTATGAAAGACACAAATGAAAAAGAAAGACTATGTAACAATAATTTAACAAAGTGCAGCAGCGACAATGATAGGTTAATACATATACTGTGGTACCTCGGTTCTCGAACTCACTAGAATTCGAATTTCTTGAAAGTCGAAAAAACTAGTTTGACCTAGAACTCGATTTGAATATCAGAAGTCGAACTGTGAATGCCAGGAAACTGTGAATTGTACGCGCCAGGAAATGAGTCGTACTACAATGCAATTCTTACTTGAATGCCTTTTTCACAGACTGGACAATTAACCAA
>JABFEA020000002.1:5573718-5584483 GCA_019775915.2 Cyphomyrus plagiostoma | reverse complement strand
CTGTGTTTCACATATCACTGGGGTGCTCTACATGTATGACACTGTATGACACTGCTGTGTTTCACATATCACTGGGGAGCTCTACATGTATGACACTGTATGACACTGCTGTGTTTCACATATCACTGGGGAGCTCTACATGTATGTTTAGATAATGATATGACCATTGTTCTGTCATCTCCCCTCTTCTCCACACCCAAATTCAATATAAGTTTCCAGATGATGCTCTGATCACTCTTCACTGTCTTTATTTTCAGCAAACCGCCCGGGTGCATGACCCGGCTCTTATGTCTTCCTCGTGGTGACTGGGCTGGACTGTGCGAGTGTTTGTCCACAACGATTGGAGATTCATGCAAAGTTTATTACTGGCCAAGAAGAGTAATTAAGTGCATTTCCAAGAGTGATATCGACAAACTGCCACAACCTCGATGCTGAGGGTGAAGTCGAAATACCAGACTAGTGCAGAACAAGAACCAGTATGTTTCCAATTGATAGATGGTTTAATTAGCTATCAGGAATAAAACACTGCTATGTCGAAATATAATTTTAAAAATAATTGTTTCTTTATAAAATTATTGAACTGCAATATAAAAATATGCATATTGGATGCTATGAATGTTGTTTACAGTGGAGCAGTTTAATATTTATGAGGATAATTCAACCGGCCACAACTGCTATGACATTGCAATAGCTTGTTCTGGTATAACAATAGGACATGAATATAAAATTAATGTATATTTATCTTCTGTAGCTCTACTCTCTTCGATAAAGGGCTCTGCCATTTACGACATATTACATTTAAAGTATCTGCATTGAGCCAATGGCCCAATATTTATTTAGTCATGAATATATTAGTGAAATGGAATGCAAGGCGTGTGCTCTATTTATACAGCACAGAAAATGCTGGAATATACAAATACAAATTCTGGATACAAACCAATTCCATATTTGTGTTTGTAGAGAAACTTGCTGTCTGAACAAGAAGGGAAACTCCTGCCACTGCAGGACTGAGCCACACAGTCCTCTCTGAGAGGCTGCATTGACACTGGTCTGCTTAGTCATCTGTCCCTGAATTTTTAAAATGTTCACCACACACTGCTACTTTATGAACATTTGTGTAAGTATTGCACTGGGAAAAAAATGAAATTATGACCATAAATTGTAACACAGTGAAAAGACTGGAACTGGATAAAGTTAGAAAGTGAGGTTGTTACACAGAACAGCAAATCAGCAGTGACATTTCACCACATTTTACTGCCACAAAAAAATCTGTGCAGTGTTTTTGTTCCTGTCAGTATAAGGAGACACATAAAAGGGCTGAATATTGAACGAAATAGCGCATGAAGTTGAATGTGTTTCCCAGAAATGCACAATGCAAAATTATGATAATTACACCAGCAAATTAAAATATTTTTTTCTCTCCATCCCCAAGAGGGAAACGAGGTGAAACCTTATTTAATTAAATCACCAAAAATGTGCCTGACAGCTGTGTCCCTGTCACTCCATGCTAGAGTGGGTAAGTAAATTCACCCCTTTGGTCAAATCAGATGTTTTACACCAGTGCCCATGTGCTAATAACACTTGGTACACGCCTCTCATCACATTGACTGATGTCCTTCCAGACAGTCAGGACCTTTAAAGAAACTTTCTTTGGATTATATCTAGCCAGCGCTCCAGTGGATCAGAGTTTCCCAGAGCTACATTTTGCTACATTTATACGCTATTTATACGATATTTATACATTTATCATCAACCAGAAACAAATACGGAAGAATGTTACTCTAAAATATAAGGTTTCTGGATTTTCAAACCCAACAGGGATGGACCAGCTTGCTGTGAATGCCTGTATACAGTAAGCAGTGATGTTTTCGCTCAGGTTAAAATCCAAAGGCTTCTTAGACAGAGGGAGCTGAAGACAACGTGGTGGTCAGCCAATCCTTCGAGGACTTTCTCATTAGAAATAGCAGGTAGTCCTATGTGTCACTGTGACTATGACTTTTTTGACGTTAGGTAAAGAAAAATAAGTGATTTTCCCACATACATTAACATTAGAATTAATACGAGGAAGGCGATTTGCTTTCTGTGGATGCATTTTGAGGTAAAATGCTGCTTGCAAATGGGGTACAATGGTGAGGATCGTTTAGGTTAACAGGGTAAAGCAAGTACTGTACACTACAAGACCAGCCTATTGAAATTGGCCTCAATTAACCTTTGACTTCATTACACTGAACTCTCTTGCCATGTATGCTCTTAAGGGTGAAGATTTACTCCTGTGTCCTGTCACTGGTTTGATGTTTGCATTCCGTGCCGTTTACTATCTCCCATTAAACCGCGAAGGATTTTTGTTTTCACGCCTGAGGCTCATTCCATTGTGAGTACCTGCTGGAGTTAATCTGGAGCGTCCTTGTGATTTCCTGAGACGTCCTGACAGATGCTCGTACCTGAACCTCATGACACAGCCGCTCTGTTTGACTCTGCCACTCTTCTGCTGTGGATCCTGCTCGGGGCCGTCATACTCCACACAGGCCTGAGCCTCTGCAGCAGATCTGCTGCCACACTGATTTAAATGGGTATGGAAATGTGGCTCCACATTCGCTCTAACACCATATGTTTCGTTTGGCTTCCCCGATGCTTGAATGAATGTAACTCACTGTGCTTCTCTGCAAAGTCCCAGCACTGCAGCTCATTCTAGAACCTTCATACCCAGACGACATTTCTCGACATTCTACTTCACACTGTAATTTTTGCACATTAAGCTCCTTTGTACATCTTCAATTTTTGCACAATAGACTATTGGTTTAGACTCTTTTTAGGGCAAGAGTGCAGATTAAAGTTAGAATTTTATGATTTTTAGGATCCCATGTATTTAAGACCAGTGCCCATTCAAAATTAGGAACATTTTTACTTTCCCAAAGCCACAGTGTGCTACATCCTGATTTCTCTGTCTGTCTTTGAAGGCAAATCCAAAGGAAGTTTGTTTTCTAAGGTACAGTGACACACAAGTTATCAATGTAAAACTCCCAGTAATGTGCATGATTTTTGATTCCATGACTCCTCACGTGGTCTGTGTGTTGTTACGGTGTGGCATAGTGTGGACAGGAAATGGGTGTCGATCCACTGATGGCTCCAAAACAAAAGGGGTTTATTAAAAGAACAAAACACTAAGAGAAAAACCAGAAAATAAAGAGACTATGAAGGGACCAAACTAAAGGAACCACAAAGTAACAAAACACTGGGAGCAGAACTAAGAAAGCAAAACAGTGCAAAACCAAGCAACCTTATGCAGTGCACATGAGTAATGAGTGATGACCAGCAATGCATGCTGGTGATATGGGAAGGTAACACATAGGACAAAGTTGGGTGGCCACCAGTACTGTCAGTCTGGATATACACTAGATGTGCTCCCTGTCTCTGGAAGTAGACAGCTACAATCTCCTCAGAAAGACCAATTTATTTTTTTGGCACATGACTTTGCACAACTTTGACGCTCGAAGACATTCTTATGTTGTGTCAATGTTATTAGGCATTTATTAGAAACAATGCATGTTTGTTTATTATGCGGGTGAGTACCCAGAATTGTCAGGCCTATAGGTGCCTGAGTCCAAAATGATGGCTGAACTCAGGTTTGACCAAGGAGATATCGAGGTGCAGGCTGATGTAGGGAAGTGACTCATCCAGTGGCCCAAGACCGTGTGAGCTCTCCAAAGGCACATTCTTCAGGGATGTCGGAGGCCAACTGTGTCATGACTCAAGGCAAGAGGGAAGACAGGAGAGAAGAGTTAAGGATCCATTTTGTCAGTTCAATTTCTCATCAAGCTACACAACCGCTGATGTCTTGGGAAAACGTATGACCTTGTAACATCTATAACTGTAGGCGTAAATGTGTCTAATGCATGATTAATTAGTACAAAATTAGCCAAATACTGTTTATAGTGCCGCGATCACAGCATGTTTTGCAGCCACTGACTAATATCCCAAAGATATTTAAAGATGCCAATTCTTTGACAGGTCTATACAAGTACAAATCCATTGCTGATATTGCTTGTAGTGAAGAGGCTGAAATACACACAAAAATCTGATAGAGTTTCATACTAAATTAATTTCAGTTATATGTTAGGATTTACTAGGATTAGGAATGTAATTAATATTATGAACTGCGGTAGGTTAGAGAGATGAGGTTTCCATCTACTTTGCCAGAGGATATTGTTAATAATCAAAATCTATTACAAGATGGCTTTTTCATTAAAAAATACGGATGAAACAATTCAACAAATGGCTATGAAGGTAACAGATATATGCTTGTTCCTGAAGGTACGAAAGAGTGATGAAAGACAAACCAAGGTGCCAGGGGGCCTTGGCGCTAACTAACCAGAAGGAATGTATGTGCGGGTTTTGAACAATAATAAATCAATCACAGCGCAGAAACGTGGAGGATCAGGAGAAAAGGTAGCCAATCAGGTACGGAAAGCTTGTGAGCCTCCAATCAGAGCCGAGGGCTGAGTGAGCGGAGGCCCAGCACAATGCCAGGGTGGCCATGGCTTAGAGAACATTAATTAACCACCACATGGGCTTGTTAGTATGACATCATACATGGTCTGATTGGCTGTGAGGAAAGGCAGCAAAGTAGCATACAAAAGAGTAGCCAGGTGAGCTGGTCAGCCAGGAGAGACCCGTGGGCCTCCAGCAAAGCACAGACCCAAGCTCTATGCATCTCATGCATATCGTCTCCCTGAACAATTTCAAAAATCCATCCATTTTATACCTATTGTGCAAGCTTGTGTTTATGTTCTAACAGATACTAGGTACGGGGGAAAAATGGACTTTGAAGTCACCTCAAGTAAGATCTTATCTAGACATGAGTGCAATCTTGATTCATTAATTAGACTCGGTCAATTAAACTGAATGTTGGTACAAAGTTCTATTTGGCAATATATGGGTGGCAAATGGAGGCCTCAGCACATCAGAATCACCCAAATGTCAATTAAAAGCTGCGTCAAATCAAGATAAGGCCGAAATTGCCCTTTAGAAAAGACACAACACATTAATTATGAAGAGGTTTTTAATTGTATGTCTGCTAATATCACTGAAGTGCTTTGAATTGTCCATCAGTGCTTTAAGACACTGCCAAAGTAGCCTTGACATCTGGCCCTCAACTCTGAAGAAAAGGAGAAGCTCATTACACACAATCTACTCACAGCTCATTCTGACTGCGAATGTATACTAAGGGACTCAACAGTGACAGCGCAGAATTGCGGCAAGATATGAAGAGACCGAAGGTTATTCAGCTGATATCTACGATAAAACCATCAAGGTCTTCGTTTTCCATTGACGGTCAGGCTTCCATTTACGGTACAGACACAGCAGATGTAAGTGACTCAGCTGTTCTTTCATCATGTGACCCATGAGAATGATTACAGAGAATCACCTACATTAGTCTTCAACTGTCATTATTGATAAACTCTCTGGTGGACACCAATTATTACCATGAATCATACATAACGAGCGTTCCTGCCTGAAGCAATAAACTCTGGCAGATGGTAGTTTACTGTGGCATAGGGAAGGTGCAGAGGGCCACTCTGTGAGAAACAGGACAATCATCGTGTAGCATTATTTCAGCCATGGGGATGATGAGGGGAAAAGTAACAGGAACATGAAGTGCAACATTCTCTTCTTTAGAACAATATGCATCTGTGTAACAGAGTTTGTTTGGAGCTGAAACAAGCGTCATATGATGATTTCTCACTGTTTAATTTATTATTATTAATGATAATACTTGCACCTTCATCTGTGCTTCTGATCTGTGTTTCGTCCTAATTTGGGTTTAGTGGTAGGACACGTAAGATTTTCATCGTAAGATTTTCATCGAATGGTGAATTATTTACTTTGCACAAAAATGAACTCTTGAATACTGACTGGATAAGACAAATATACATTCTTTAACAGCTCATTTAACAAGGACCGTTTACACTGTTTTATACAGCCTTTGACTCATTATACACAAGTCTTTTATGTGCAAAGTTCCCAGAAGAAGCAGGCTGAGTTGGAAGAATTCAAGGCTTTTGGCCCCGTTCTCCGTGTTTAAAGATGAAGCTCAGAGGCTCTTCTTCAGCCACGTGTATCACTTCATCACACTAAAGACTGTTTACGTGGCTTTTTCAGGAAATCTCCTTGTCTACGTGATGCTTACTGGGCACAGAATCGATCATCAAGTCATCACAATATGACATGTATGTCATTTCTAACCACTGGAAATGATATTAGGCAGAAAGCTACCATAGATGTGCCAGGGAAGACCGGACAATCAAAAAATTTGAGCCCCACTGGTTGACTCTTAAAATTCAGGACATTCATCATATTCTCGAATTTCTTGGTCCATTCCAATGTCCATATTACACACATTACAATTTGTGTAGTCCAGGACAACAGTGTGAAGTTGCTAAAATGTAATAGCTTTCAGCATTCAGAGTTCACTAGAATCAAGAAAAGAGATGGTGTTTCCAACCTGGAATTGGAAAGCCAATAATAATCAATCAAAAGTCTATAAAGGTAAATGAGGAGATCGGCCCAGCCAGGTCATAGATGAAGCATGTCATGAGAAAAGCTCAGCGATCCTCAGGGTAGCTAAGGGATGCTGGGTAACTCTTCACACAGTGCCACACAGATGAGGCTGTTCATGCAGCCGTTCATGTTACACAACCAGGCCAAAGCAGCTGAAAAGAATGTATGATGCAGCAATTATACACATGATGTTCTGAAATCAATTTGTAGGGCTGCTGCTCTGTATCTCTGTATCAGTTAGAAAGGTCTTTATATTTATCTGCAGGCAGTTCGGACTACAGGATTTTGCACTATATAAAGTTAAATGAATTTATTAAAATTAAAATTTTAAAATTCACAAATTAAAATGAATTAATTTAAAATGAAATTAAATTTTACTAACCTTTGCATGGCAACACAAGAAAGCTGAATTCAGTGATCCCATTTTGTACTGTTTATATAAATTTGCTTCTGGTGTCAGTGGTTTGGTTTTTGGAAATAAGAAGTTGAGTCTATATAAAGAATCAGAGCTTCTATGAAAAACTGTAATGTACTTCCTAATGCTTTTAAAATTCCTGGAGCTTTTAAACTAACCTGGTCACACTAGGATAAATGATGTCCTTAGTGAATGAGATCATGTACAGATATATAATCAGCCCTGTTTGAATGGATTTGGCTCAGTCATGTTTTTGGCAAATCAGCAGACTGAGAAATCACCATCAGCAATCAGCACCTGGGTAGGAAAAGGGACAGGAACTAAACTGAGCTCCATCTGTTTTAGTACAGAAGATACTGTCTCTCAAGAACATCAATTATTGGAATATTTATATTGCTATTGATTTGTTACAATAATTCCAGCTGACTCTCTGTAGATGCAATGTGAAGCAAATACAAAGTTAGAATGAAGAATCAGTGGAGTTTGGACTTTGACGACATGAAGTTCTCTGGTTCCTGGTTGAACAGGAACTGCTCAAAGCCCTTAATTTACACTTCACAGCTGAACCATGCTGACATTTACAGTCATCACAGACTGCAGTCTGAAGTAGCTTTCCTTCAGCGAATGACTAGGTTCTTACTTCAAGCAACGCAATCCTATTCACAGGTTACTAGTGGACCAGACCACAATAAAATTTCTTGTGGGGAGCTGGGCTCAGCCCCCTCCGGCCGGCCATCTGGAAGCCCGGTGCTTTTCTGCGTTGGGAAAACCTTTGAATGTCTGTTTATTTCTGTGTGATCATAGTACCCCAGGCCTGGAGCAGCTGTCGGATTCTGTGACATGCTTTCACCACAGGATCTGAAAGAAAAAGAAAAAGAAAAAGAAAAAGACAATTTGACCAGACAGTTCAAGCAGTCTGTATTGGAAGATTGCGAGTAGTTTTTCTGATATATGGGAAACCATGTTCTTTGCCTGGCCTGCTTGGCACACAGTTTGTGTGAACTTGTCTCGCTGGCCCGAGCTGATAAGAGACATTACATCTGGCTACATCACTGTTTGCTAGCATGCTGAGGTATGACTGGGATGCTGGAACACTATTGAAGCTTCTGTACTCGTTGCTTGGCCAGTGGTAAAGCATAGTGCCCTATTTAGGTGTGGCCAGGCTATATCGCCATACTCTGAGACACATGCACAGTGTACAGTACCAGCACTGATGATCTTGAGCAGTAGTGATAAGCCTGCTAGCCTGCTGCTTACACTTATACAGTGGGGAGATCAACACTGCGTGCAACTGAGATTTTAATTGGCAGGTTTTAATTGGTATCTCAGCTAGTTAATTTCAGCGTGGGTTTCCTGCAGAGTGCAGGGTCAATGTATGTGCCGTACACACAAATAAAAGTAGCTGTTCCATTTTTAGCATTTGTAGAGCAATTATGCATAAGCAAAAATCATGTGTCTGTAGACATCTCAGAGCAAAGGACATGTTCTTTGAAGGAATTTATTTGAGAAAAAAAATGTCCCCAGGCATGATTCACCAAGAACAGAAGCTCATCATTAGTTCAGTAACAGCCATCGCTTTCTTCGTGATTTGGAAATATTTTAAATAATTCGCATTTCAAGTCTAAGGTCCCATTGTGAGGTTACATTGCGGACAGTGTAGGACTTGTTGTTGGCACATTTCATAGAGGAGTCCAGTCCTTCTTACAGGAAGCACACTGACACATAAATACCCCTGACAGTAATTAGCCAAACTGACAGAACGTGGCGCCCCCTGGCTGGCGAAGTGACTCAGGTCAGCAGGGGGCGTCGTCATTCGGTAGGAGAGTCTGTAGCTCTCTTATGATAGTTTTGATTTTTTATTTATTTTTATTTATACATTATTTTCAATTTTAATTTGAAGTCCAGTTTAATTTTAGGTTGTGTTCGCTGTGGTTTTATTATTTTTTACATGGATGATGGAGGGGTCTTGGGAGTTTGCCCAACCTGTCTGCACGTGCTTTGTGGGCTTGGAAAAGGCAGACATTCCTCCACGGGGTGGCTGCACTCAGCCTGAGAGGGAGGGGGAGGAGCTTGGACATTCGCAACTCTGTTGTGAAGGGCGCTATATAAAAATAAACTGAATTGAATTGAAATCGGGACGAGCTCACAAGAGAGCCGCTGCTCCTCTGCGTTAAAAGGAGCCAGTTGAGGTGGTTCGGACATCGATCTATGACGCCTCCTGGATGACTTCATTTGTTTCGGGCAGGTCCAATCGGGAGGGGACCCCGGGGCAGAGCCAGGACACGCTGGTCTGGGAACGCCTTGGTATTCCCACGGGTGATGCTGCCGGAGGTGGCTGGTGAGAGGGAGGTCTGGGCATCCTTGTTTAGACTGCTGCCCCTGTGACCCAACCCCAGAAAATGGATGGATGGATGGATGGATGGATGGGTTTTTATATCTTATTTTACTTCAGTTTATAAAAATGATTTCTTATAGCTTTAGTTATTGTTAATGATAATAACTCTAGTTTGCAGGACTGGAACCAGTATGATGAAAGTTTGTGTTTAATCACCTCATCTTCCTTCAGCATTGTAGCTGCTACCACAGTAAGAGTAATAATAAAACGCCAACATATGCAATATGTGATGAGTGACATGACCATTTCATAATAGAGTCTGATATGTTAAGGCGACAAGGCAGACTTTCAGCTCGAACATTCTATTACTGATATTTCACTGAATTCATCAGTAAGATGCTCCTTTCAGCCCAAGTCTCCAGCTTTTCTCTCTACATTATAATACATCTCAGTAGAATGGAGCAAAAGCTGGAAAGAAGCATTGCCTCAGAAAGTCATTCTTTTACAGTTAAACCAATCAAAGGCCTCTTTTTCGTAACTCCAGCATGCCTTGCAATCCTTAGCATACTTCTCTGCACTTATTTTTATTTAGATTAGTGGTACCAGTCTGAAACTTGTATCGATACACTATTTCAGACTTCTGAGAATAAAATACATTCAATGTCTATCATTCGATATTCGACGTTTGTATATTCCTGCCAGACAGTACATTTACGCAACATTAGTTTTATACGTGGGCGCCATGACGGCTTAGTGAGCAGTCATGTTACACACCCTCCAGCGCTGGGGGTTTGGATCCCACGCCCTCTTGTTGTGCACCCTATGATAGACTGGCATCCCATCTGTGGCGTCCCCTGGCCGTTTCCCAGCTGCCTGTGCTGTGACAGGCATTGTTGCTGTTTTTGTTGTTTTCAGGCTATAGTTAACAATCTTCTTCAGCAGGGAAGCAATGCAAACTGTCGCAGTTTCCCACAACATGTCAGATTTAATAGCTATATAATGTAAGATCTTCGTGGTTGGTATGACATGCCTTTAACTATGTAGTAATATCCACATAATGTGTCTCCTGTCAGCTTTTATACATCCACAGGCACAGTGTGATATTCTTCCATGTAATTAGACCTGAATGCGACTTATTAGGGTCTCACTCACTGAGACTGCATCCTCCCATGGCCCTTTCTCAGCCACCCACACTCTCTGCTCCCATTCTTTTTGCAAGCTTTATTATTTATCAAATGCTACGAGTGTTTCTGAGGGGTAGTGATTCTCCATTCTGCAGGGGCCCAAGCGAATCAGAACCAAACTAAAGTATTGACGTATTGGTGCATAAGGTGCAGGGCTAACACTAAGGGATATTCCTGCCAGCCTTAGACTAACACCGAGGGATATCCCTGTCAGTCCAGGGTTAACACCGAGGGATATCCCTGACAGCCCTAGGCTAACAATGAGGGATATCC
>JABFEA020000002.1:5528598-5550003 GCA_019775915.2 Cyphomyrus plagiostoma | reverse complement strand
TCCACACACATGAGACTAGAACCCGGGTCCCAGAGGTGTGAGGCAACAGTGCTAACCACTGCACCACCATGCCGCCCATTTTGTAAATATGTAATATTTAAATTGATTATTCAGTCAACCAATAACATGCCTACATTGATTGTGAATGATACATTATGAAACTTGCAGTCAGAGTAATCTGGCCAATGAGTGAGCTTCCTCCGTCAGATCGCGTCTTTTAATCCCCTCCCCTAACCCACATTATTCCTGTTTTCCACCAATAACTCTAACACACTCAAACACATCATCCAATGAGTTGTCTTGTGGTGACATTCATGACTCACATTTTAGCGGCTGTGAACATGGTTAGCTGGACATGTTAGAATGTTGTGACAGTTACATAAAGTTTGAAGAACATTAATATCTTTGTATTTTTTTATGTCTTGTGTGTGGTTTTCAAATGATGCCTACCCACAAACGTGGTTTGCACAGCGCCTTTCACTACAGAGCTGTGTTTTTCACCAACCTAAGCCATCTCGTTTCACAGAAGGACCCTGACTTTTTTGCCAGCGATATATAGTCACCCTATTTTTGGCATAATTAAGGACATGAACCCTCAGAGCATTTATGTTTTGCATATTGTGAAGTATGATTCAGCATAACCGTCCACGTCCTACTAACAGACGCTCTTTGCCCTACCGGAGTGGTCATCTTCGACCGGGGATCCAGGCCTCCATCGCCACCTACCTCCAGGAGGCCGAAGGGAACCCCAAGCGCTCCCTGCCCACCCACCTATTGCATTTCACTCCAGCAGATTATCTGTGGGACTGTGTAGTTTGGCTATCGACACTACATTTTTTTTACCTCCCTCAAGATGAAATAAACAGATTTCTAATGGGGGAATAACCCATGAATCCCAAGAGGCAGGTCAACCCATGGCCTGATGGAGCAAAACAGCCCCTTTTACTGGACTATCAGCCATCAAAGCAGAGTGTTAGTGTCTTACAGCAGTCAAAGTCTGACTGAGACGTCGGCTCCTTCAAAAGACACTCTCTAGCTCCTGCTTTGTTTCCCATACAATGGTGTGGGTTCTCCGAAGATCCCCACGTGAGCTGAGAAACAGTTCACGTTTTTTCTAGTATAAAATATGCTTACACCCTGACTGAGGCATTTCGTCTGAAGTAGCTCTTGGTTGTTCTTGGCAAGTTTGTACTTCAGAGAGGTTGCATGTTCACGTCCTGCAGTTTGGTCCTGTATATCTGGGGGATCAATTTAGAATGCCAAGCTATGCATTAAATTTCAGTTGGGAGTGTGTGTGTGGAGGTCTGTGTGTGTGTGTGTGTGTGTGGTAGGGGGGTCTTTGCGTGTGTATGTGGTAGGGGGTCTGTGTGTGTGTGGTAGGGGGGTCTGTGGTTGTGTGTGTGGTGGGGGGTCTGTGTGTGGTGGGACGGTGTGTGTGGTATGGGGGTCTGTGTGTAGTTGGGGGGGCTCTGTGTGTGTGAATGTGGTTGGGGTGTGTGTGGTGGGGTCTGTGTGTATGCGGTGGGGGGGTCTGTGTGTGTGGTAGGGGGGTCTGTGCATGGTGTCTGTGTGTGTATGTGGTGGGGGGATCTGTGTGTGTGGTAGGGGGGTCTGTGCGTGGTGTCTGTGTGTGTGTGGTGTCTGTGTGTGTATGTGGTGGGGGGTCTGTGTGTGGTGGGGGAGTCTGTGTGTGGTGGTGGGGTCTGTGTGTGTGTGTGGTGGGGGGTCTGTGTGTGTGTGTGGTTGGGGGTCTGTGTGTGTGGTATTCTCCCCTCCCTTAAGCATCAATTGTTTTTTGACCCTGGAATCACCATCTCGGCCAGGCGATATTCGCTCCAGCACAAAACAGCCGACTGCGTGTCCTGAGAGCGTTTCAGCTGACCCTCTTATCTGTTTGGACAACTCAGAGCCTGGAAGCCAAAGCTGTTGTTTCTGGATCATTAGCCTATCATGAGACATCTTAGAGACTGAACTTTGCAAACCATACTATAAAAGATTAACAGTGGTCAAATGAAATGGCACCGATTTTCTTTTTCCCTTTAGTGAACAGATGAGATTTGGGTGAGACTTGAGCAAAACTGATGTGATTTTCTTTCAATAAAGCTGAACAGTTAGATTGTGATTCCTCATTTATTTGAATATCTGCGACTGACACCGCCTCTGATTAACGCGTGACATTATGTCAGCTGACTTTAACAGGCTGGGCGAGTACGTGAGTTCGACAGCTTCGGCGTTTCATAGACGCTGTGTGCTATTTATGGATATTTTGTACAAATTATTACAAATTACAAGTGTTTCGCATTAATTTGTGTTTAGTTGTTTTATATTTGTGCAGATTTTATTATTAGAGGCAAATTGAGTGAGGAGAGAGTAACTCTTGGCAAACCGCCTTTAACCGTTGAACGCTTTAAACTCCTGGGTGAACTATGAATCATTAATTACTTTGCCAAGACAAGTCCGGAATCACGTTTAATAAGGAAAAACGGCCCGGTTCTATTAACGCGCCCCGACATACGGTCACGGCTGTAATGCCCGCGTATTGCCAGCAGAGGGAGGCTCAGATGTATCTAAACCGTAGATAAACACGCGGTTGATATTAGTCAGGTTGGAAATAATAAAATGACATCAGCTACTCTTTGGGTTCGGTGCATGTCACAGCATATCTTTCGGAGAAAAGTACAACCTCCGACGAAACGCTGATTCATAACGAAAATTAGAAAACGTGATTACAAACACACACACACACACACCAGCAAGCCCAAACTTGGTCACGACTTTTTTGAGGAACCAGTTAGATGCACGTGCAATTATATATGAGTGCGCAGTAGCCTCATCACTTCAGATCATCTATGACTTATTATGCTGGATGTGGCTTCCCTGTGAACTCATCCGCCTGAGGCAGCTGCCCGCGCTTTTAAAAATGTGTATATTTTAATTTGCCCTCTAGTCGTCGGTTCATGCAATTTGTTTCGCTTTTTCCGGTAATATATTGTGCCTTCGTGGGCCGAGATCTCTTAAAATCTAACTGTCCTCCCAGTAGTCTCCCTCTGTATTAGAAAGGCTCCGTGATCATTAGCGCACCCACCCAGGAAAACTTGGGTCTGGTCAGGGGCGCCTTGCCCATGCACGGTACACAGAAAACACCCCGCAGCGACCCGGTGTCGTGCCCCACTGGTAAATAAACCGGCGATCAGGAACCAATGGACCGATTTTCATTAAAAAACAAAAAAAGACGTTAGTTAAAGCTGGCACCTATGCGTGACACACGAGTGGAGGAGCGCCGAGGCTGTGCGAAAGCGACCCAATAAAGGGTGTCTGTTCTGGCAGCCCTGTGCCCTGCAGCATCAGCCTCTCTGGAGCCGCTGCAATTGGTTTCTCAATAAGATAATGATATTCCTTTGGGGGGCTACTCAAGAGCTCTCGATACAAACCCACAATGATTAAAAATGATTTATTTCATCTTGGGGGAATGTGAGGTGACTCATCAAAACGGCCGAACCATTATAATAGAAAACAGCAAGCAATTTGGGAACATTGATGGGAAATGGGTAAATAAAAATAAATGATCTGGCGAAAGGTGGGGGTGGCACCCAGCCAGATGGTCCTACTGTCAGTCTCCTCGTGTAGATTACGGTTACTGGCTAAAGACAGGCGCTAGGTGGTTTCCAGAGAAGCCCGAGTGAGATCTGGAAAGTTTAAGTAGGTGTCAACAACATAATGTTCATTTGTGGCGCTATGAATGTATTCAATTCCAAAAGCAAACTACTTAACGGATGTCAGGATTATATATACAGACACACGCATGTGTGTGTGTGTGTGTAATATTTTGGTTTGGAAGTGGAAGACGTGACTCCACACTCGTCAGATTGGCCAGTAAATTTTAAGACTACATCATTATTTTATAGACCGATTAGCCACATTTCAGTTGCTAGCCAGCGTTTCTTAAGTGTTCTATGAATTATTATAATCTACTTACAATTCCATTACAGCTCTCTATTGAGAAGCCTGATGCCATTAGCAAGGTCACACACAATAATGTTGCAACATATTTCGATAAAATTCAGAAGCCACAATATAAGATTCCTAATCTTGCAGAATTTTCTCATTAATTTCAGCACCTAGCAGCAAAACACCTGAGAATCTGTGTTTAATTAAGCTAATTGTTTGAAGGCTTCTGAAAACTTGTCAGGCCATTAATTAAGTGATGGAAAAAGCGCTCGTAAAAGAGGTGCTTATGAATGATTTCCTTTTCACATCAAAGGAAGTTCCGAGTGAGCCTCATAATCGCCACCTCCTCCAGTACTGTGTTAGTGCGCGACCCAGGTTTCAGCAGCGGAGAAGAACCAGCCAGTGACTGCATCTTGACACGTACCTTATTGAGACTCTATGCTTAAGTATCATATGCATTTTTTTTAATCATTTCTCTTAGTCTTCGTTTATTCTAAAAAGCCCAGGTGTTATTAGATTGCAATTCCCGAAATGAGGTTCTGGTATGTTGGAATTCTTTCTTCGGCTATTCGCCGTTTAAGTGACTGAAACGGCCATTTCCCGCTGGCCAATCGGCGCGCTCTGCTTCTGCTCCATGCTTTGCTAATTTCTTCCATATTTGCGGAGGGCTGGCAGACGGGCGCAGCCGCGTGAGCTGTTCCATGCCCGAGCGGAGATTGTATGAAACAACACAGGAATGCAGTTACCGTGATTTGGAGCAGCGTCCGTGCCCCTGAACGCGGTAAATGCGTGTAAATCTGTATGAGGCAGACGTCAGCTGTCAGCAATGTCATTTCTTTTCCCGAATATGAAGGGCTGCCTGATGGTATCACTCAGTCTTAGCTGTCATTGGGATATACAGGCTGTCTCTCAAACCAAGGAGCCGCAGAGCAAGAGTACAAGGTTAAAAAACATTTTAATTTAATATCAAACAAGAAATAGATGATTCTTCAATATTATCTATAAAACTGTACAACATTGTTCCTTTCAAAGGATTTCAAGACTACATATGATCTGATAACTCATGATTCTATTTATGTTCATGTTTAAGCTGCATTTCCATAAATACAAACATGTACTCCATCGACATTTTTATCAGTATGACTGCATGAGTATGAAAAATATTAAGTGCTGACAATGGATCAGTGGCTGCCTCATGCTGGTGTCGAAGACTAAGCCGAATTCATCTCTATCCGTGTCACCTGTGTGACAGGAAATAAGCAGGAAACCAAAGTCAGTCTCCTGTAAATACAATCAGCATCACCCCTGTCAGCTAGGGTGTCTGTCGCAGAAGCGGGATATATTCTGCCAGATGCTTCAAATGAATCAATCACATGGTGCCATTGAGATCTACCGATTTGTGTGACGGCTGTGGAGCAGCGACGCCCACCCAGGGGACAGAAGGCCTCCATTACTTTACAAGTACAAACCCATGTAAAAGTGCAAATAATAGGTTTTGTATATTACGATTCTGACAGGCTTAAACAAAAAAGTAGCTATATAAAGTTAAAATCAATATGCTGGCCGCCACATAACCAAATGTCCGTCATTAATCCTCCAAGTCGCACAGAATCCATAAAGCCTAAAAGTCTAGCTTTTGTAAGTAGACAGGTATCTGTACCATGAAGGCAGCTCCCCTGCTGAGTGAGTAAAGGTACAGCCCTCCGTGGCAGACCAGTATTTCTTGACAAGTAGGTAACTGGTATATGACAAACAGCACAGATCAGAGCTTGAGGAACACCAGGCTGCTTTGGCTGTACCCATCTTCTACATTTTGTATTTATATCATGCACAAAAAAACATGAAGACCATCTTAAAGGAACGTCCCAGAGGGACAACAGAGGCGCTCTAGAATCCGAACGTTCCGTGGCACCCCTCGGACGTGAGTCTGCCTCATGATAAGTGGTACATGCTGTAGCTGATAGGAGTGGTGTATAGTCCGACTGGCGAGACAGGCAGCATGGGCCGGTGGAAAGGGTACGACTGTCCGTAGAGGGAGGCGGCCGCCGGGAGCGGAGCATTCAGGTGGAAGGGCAACGTGAAGCTGGGGTGCAACACAGGTTTGGCCGCCATTTTCAGCTTCTCCAGCTCTGCCTCCTGCAATCGTTTGGCTTTTGCTCGCCGGTTCTGAAACCAGATCTTCACCTGGGTCTCGGTCAGGTTGAGGGAGCTGGAGAACTCGGCCCGCTCGGCGATGGAGAGGTACTGCTTCTGCCTGAACTTGCGTTCGAGGGCCAGCAGCTGTGAGGTAGTGAAGGGGGTCCGTGGCTTACGGTTGGTCTTGTGCTTCCTCAGGGGACAGGTGCTGGGACTCAGCTGGCCTGCGAGTGGGCAGAGGAGAGGTAGGAGTCAGGGCCAGCCATGTCGCCAGAGGAGGCTGCTTTGTGAAAGGCCCCCACCAAAGGGTGTCACATCAGCAACAAAAATAAAGAGAGCTATGCCTGTTACCAAGTACGTTTACTGCTCCAAGCTGTTACATACAAATATTATCTCCAGAGAGACAGTTAATCTAGAACTGCCATTTCAAACCACATCCTTCCAACTCCCAAAATCAAGTCAATTTGTCAAGATTAGCGCCCATTATGTTTATTACGTAGGTTCCAGAGTATTGTGTGTGTTTGCAACGTCTGCACACACACACATGCCACAAAAGACTTCAATGTTTTCAATAGAAGACGCAAACGCCATGCTAGGTAACACTGTTTTTTACAACCCCCGGAATATTTATTATGCGTCCCAGTAGGGTACTCAAACGTCAACAGCCTAAAGCGGTTAATGAACTAGTGCTGTAAAACAATTTTGAGTCAATCGGACAATTAAAAGTATTATTTAATTCTATAAAAGTCAATTATAATGTCGATTACTGAAAGTGGCGGCCTCCATCCATGACTGTGCTGGGGTCAAAAAGAATCGCGCAAAATGGAGAAGGCAAAAATGTTCACTGGATAAAAAAAGACCTTCACGCTAAAAAATAATTAAAACACAATATATTGTCATTTAAACAATATATGAATAAACTATTGGTAATGGTTCCTAAGTCTAAATAACAGTTTGAAAGTGTTATTGAATGAACGTCACGATAGTAACCGCACAGAAATAAACGGAAATGTGCCACTAATGAGAGACATAATCACAGTCAAATAAGTGTTAAAGTTTAAACGAATATAGTTAAACTCGTGCAAACAAATTCTATGGAAACCGGACGAAAGCTTCGGTTTCTAACAATTGTTACCTGAAAAGGAACAGAAAACAATGTTTCTATACTTCTCCTAACACAATAGTGCAATCTGCACAGAACTTTTTATAAGGTAGTCCGTCCTGTATGTCTTTTCGTGGAATATAAATTAAATTAACTTAAATACAACTAAAAAAACATAACTACTTGGCAGCAAACTAAGGAATGGAGTGACAACACATAACAGCGGCCCGGTGTCCGACAATGCGCGCGCACTTACGGGGTGGCGGAGAAAAGCCCGAGTTTGTCACCCAAGGTGCACAGTCTTCATGCTCTGATGCCTCCGATTTCACGGGTGACGCCGGGACAAAGTGCTTGGAAAATCCCTCTGGACTGTACGAATCTCTGGACATCGGCAGCGAGCCCTGGCTTCTTGGGATGCCTAACAAAGTGCCATCGCTTTTCTCCGCAAACTCACTCTGAGCCTTTCGGTCCGACATTAACGCCTCCACGCTGAATGGCAGACTTGACACTTGGACTTTTCTTTCCTTTTCAGTCGACTGTGTTCGAATATCCTCGTCAGATGAGGCACTGTCTTTGGATCCCAGTGGTGAAGACATGCTTGTAAAGTTCTTCCCAGTGCCTAAGTCTATTACAAGAAATGTCCGCGCGTCCCTGTGAATAAGCGACGCGGCTCTTTCGGATGCAAAAACAGGGTGGTTTAAATTTGACAGTCAAGTAAGAATCCAGGAAAGAACTTTATGGAGGTAGTTAAACTTTCAGCCAATCAGAGCACTGCCAGGACACATTCAGAGCTTTTGATTGGCCTTGAGTTTCAAGGATCACGAGAGGTTTTGAAAAATAAATTTAGAATTAATCGCATGGAGCCCTTACTGAGATGGGTTACCGATACCTCCAGGGCTGTAATCCCATGTAAACACAATGGTCCATTCGGATAATTTACAGGCAATTACGTGAAGAGGAAACTCAGATTAACTACTTTTCTTTCTGTTTGTTTGAAGCTTCACGTTTTAACTTATTAAGGGATTATGGAGCCTAGTTAAAATGCCACATTTTGTGATGTCCTGCGAAAATTAAAAGTGGCAAAGCCTGGATAAGTGTGTAGATATTTTTTTTCTAAATGTATATATAATGCACAAATCATATTTAAGTCTATATACACAACAATGTTTATGACTGCAGTATGGCTCCGTCAAATTAACAATACAGTTAAATTTATGTAGTAGAAATTAAGGCGAAATTTGTGTTTCTTCGTTAGTTTCCGTCATTATGACGGTCAGATTAATCATCTTGTCATTCTTCGTCGCCTCTAATAATTAAAACAAGTATAACACTCCTGATGAAGACTGACAAGTACGATATGCCACGCGAAATAAACTTACAAATAAGTTTGGCTTTAAAAGCCTTTTGCGTTAAATGTAAAACGTGTATTATAAGTTATAAATGAAAATAATTTTAATGTTATAAAACAAAAACCTACCTAATTGTGAATATATAATTCAACGATTTTCATTTTGCCTGCTTTCTTGTTCTTGTTCTACTTGTTGTTGTTGTTGTTCTTCTTCTTCTTCTTCTTATTATTATTATTATTATTATTATTATTATTGTGGTAATTTCTTGCGAGTAGTTTGCTGTGTAAGTCCTTAGTGTCGTAGGCTTTTTGTCACGTTCATTGCTGTTGTATTATCTTCTGTCAAGGGTGAAATGCAAAAATTATGTTTAAACAGCACATTTTTCCTTGGGTTTTCTTAAAAGGCCATTACATAATTATTCGTTCATCACTTATTAGGAGAGCCATTTTTTTCAACTTTAACTGACATCGAAGCATGTGTACGCATGTGTTTGTGACGTCGACTGATCGAGAACATTCGCGCTTCTATCCATCTTGCAATTGCCCGTGTTGGTCAGTTCCACGGGACAAACAATCTTTAATTTTATCAATATCCTGTAGGCCTAATCCATACTACACGAAAGTATTTCTTCTAAAAAAATACAATTTCATTTTACAATAGTACTATGGCAGCTGGTATTTTTTATTATCGGTAATAGTAGGTGTTATATTATTCAATAAATTTATTATTGAACTAATATAGCCTACCGTATGCTATATGCATTATGCACACGCCGGCAGAGTACGCTAGGCTATATTTATGTTGTTTTAATTTTTGTGTGAGGCCTACGCACACAGGAAAACGGAAAGGTCTGTGCCGTGATTTTAATCAGTCTTTCTCTCTCTTTCTCACACACACACACACAGACCTATATATATATAGTTGCTTCTGATAATATATGAACATGCACGTGCATATAAGGGTATTACTGTATTTATCTTCATAAAGATACACACATGCACCCACTAGATCCTAAAATCCCTTTGCTATTCATCTGCAACGCTGACGGACTCCGCAATAACCCGAAGTGCGGCTCCTGCGGCGACAGCCGCGCTTTCTGCGAGCCGCCTTCCCATGTGCCTCCGCGATCATTCAGCCGACTGATTTCTCAGACAATCTGGGGCTGTGTAAGGCGCCAGCAGCGGTGAGATGAAAGCGGCTCTCCTCAGGGAAGTAACTGCCTCAGCTTTGCGGCTCCGCTCATAAGGTCCCCGTCATAAGTCACGCCCAAGCCCGGGGGCACCGTGCCGGGCTCAGTCCGCACTCTCCGCAGACTGCCCGAACTAGATGGAGAGATAAATGCGATTTATTATCGGAGACAGAGGGCTGCCCTCACTTTATGAGTGCTGCTACGATAAATACCAGGACTTGCCCCTGTTCTGTACAAGCTAACAAGCTCGATGTTGACTTGCTGTCCAGATCAGGGCCCCAGCTGGAAACTAAGAGGACCCAGTTTTTTATCCTGGGCTTGTTCAGATGTGGTTAGCAATTATCAAATGATTGAACAAATCTAGGTAGACAGCTTTTGCATTTGTTGGTGTGTTTGGACACACTTCAAGCATAATAATTATAATCTGTGCTTTGAAGTGGTGAAATGCCGATGGACCGACGCAACTGTTAGTTGCATCTCTAGAGTTCATGGTGCATTTACTGCTAATAGTCATAGAGGATGGACAGTGGGCACACAAGTCACTCAGCCTGCAGATCTCCATGAGAACAGAGATTAGCCAGTGACATGAGTTATGTTTCATGTGGGTGAAAAACGTGACCAGAACTTGTTTAGTCTTTGGTGAATCTTGTACTGAATCTGGGAAGCTTCATAGCAGAGCTGAGCAGCCGTCTCTCGGTCTCCATGCCAGTTTAGTGCTTCAGTGCTTTTGTATTCCTGTTTTAATTATGGCTTAAATTAAACACAACAACTCTGTATAACTCAAGCTGAAGGAGCTACAATGTATCCTAATAAATGATAAAATCTCAAGGCACAATGGCTAAGGTGAGTAACTATGGTAACCCTGCTGCACATGGATCCGTATCAGGCAGTGATTCGGCCCCATAAAGTCAGATTGTTGGATGGAACTTCAATAAGGTTTTAGCTGGAGTCCCGGGGGGCTTTTCAAAGCGTTTGGCTCATGATCGTCCAAAAAAGTAGCTTGTTAGCTTTCTTGGCAGCAGTAAGTGTCTGCATATCCAAATCAATTAAGATTAATTTTAATCAAGTGTTTGGTATTTAAACATTCAGTTATGAGTTTGGCATAGAGGCACAATGAGAGAGCATGTGCTTCGGTCTGTGGCCAATCCGGGGGCTCGGTTTGAAATGAGACCAATCAGCGCATCACCACAACGCCATGTCACATCATCGTTATGGAAACGGAACTGCTGGGCCTAAGTTCATTTGTCATTACTTAAGCAAAAGCCAACGGTCAATGTGATGCACGTGTTCATTAAGTGAGTAAGCATTTCATATCATTTACATATAATATTAACATTGCTATCATTTTTGATGGACTGGCCAACCATTTCCAAAAACTGGAAATAAAATTTGTGAAAGCAGGATCACACTGACAGATGTAAAGTTTATTTTGATATGAGTCGCAGGCTGCCGGCGGCCCCCAGTGGCCTGGGATGGACTTCCGGCCTCCACTGACGCAGGGATGGACAAGTGGCTACGGATGATGGATGGTTAGATAAAGTAATCTGCTCACAAGTTCACTGCTGCTTTCATTCGACTCGTTCAGCTTCATCGGTTGCTCAGACTTGTCACCATTCGCTCCCGATATCTAACATAGAAGATGGCAGGTTCATTCATGTCCACCACGACTCTGCTGGGAAACAATCAATATGGAGAATGAACTGAAGAGACATTCCGGCTAACAATAATGATAACAGTGATAGCGACAATAATAATCATCAGCCCTGCCAAATTGTATTATTAAGGCTGCGTGCATACGTAAGGCTACAGCCACTCTGTGAGAGATTAAAGGTTTTAGGCAAGCTTGAAAATGGCAGTCATTATATCGTTATTATTAACACCTTGTAATTAGACCTCTGGAATCCTGCACTTTTAACTGAGATTTGGCTGTAATGAGGGAAAATTGCTACCTTCCTGAGGTGCATGGCGCCCTCTCCGATTAGCTGTAAGCAGAAGTCTATTATTTCAAAGGCAAAGAGTCTCCTGTCATGTGAACTATTTAGGTTCAACACGGAGAACTGAATACCTGAGAAACTGTCACTCACGGGGTTTGAAACAAATTCATTTTTTTTGACAGTAGAGCAGTAATAGATAATGCGGCTTTAGAAGAAGTGACTGTATGACAAAAGGGGGATGGAGCAAATTCTATCAGGAATGTGGTTTGAATTTTGTCTGCCTTTTAGTAATTTAGAAGAAGTCATTCGGGAGCCGGAGGAACCAGTCAGTCGCACGAGGTCAGCGCTTGAATGGAAGCGGAGGCATGCTGGCTTTATTGGAGAGTCGCTCACTGGATACTCTACCAGCCATAAGTCAGAATCTGCATTTTTTTCTCTCTCTTCTTTTCAAGCCGTGCAAACTCCCCATCCTGCAGTGCCAGAGGACGGGAAGTCCCCCCCCCCCGCACGCCGCTCCCCCGCCCTTGTCGTCATCGTGGGGGCCGTTGTCATCCACAGTCGCCCTGGCAGATGTGAGCCCAAAGGCACTGGTTGCTCTTCCTTGCCCTTGACAAAGGCACCATTTAAGTGCCTCCGCGGAGTCTGGGCCCTGGCACCCTTATTACAGCCCAGCGGACGCCCGCTGCTCTGTAATCACGGCGGCATGGAAGCCACCGGCGGGGCCGTGGCTCGGGGGCTCGGGGCTCAGGCCGCATGAATCACCATGTTCGCCACTGGCGTTTGTGTGTAAATGCCCGTGAGTGAGCAAACGGCTCCTGCCCGCCTGCTTGCCTGTGACAGATGGAGCTGCGTGCACAGCGGACCTAAAATGTAAAAAATGAAGAGGAACTCGTTGATTTATGGGAAATTAACACAATTTAATTACTGGACTCCAGGCAAGTAGCAGTTAAAATGCAATTAAGAGGACAAATCAAAATGAGCTGACTAACATGGACTGGCTTTCTGCCCTCTGTCTGGTTAGGGGAGAGACAGGAAACATGGCTGAAAACATCTTAGAAATTCCTTTACTGCAGTAGTCGTGACATAAAACACACAGCGTTTTTATGGCATACTTCAGATGTTTGCTTCCCAGGTTAGAATCCCTGTGTAGAAGTCACACAAATTTAGCCTGCTTGACACATCACCAAAGGTGTACTTTGAAAGCCATTGTCAATGGGGAGCTTTCATTAAATTCAGCCAATAAGAAGGCTTAATGATAATTTCCTCATTCACATTATGTTGGAAATAAGGGGTCCCCACTGGCCAGCTGTCTGCATCAGTTTGTGAGTTAATGGTGGTGTTTAAACTGCATTCCGGATCAAAAAAACGACACTCATGGAGACTGAAGGAAAGTAAAGAGCAGAGCAGTGTCACCCGACACCCAACGTGGAGCAGCTCCTCATTAATGCGATCCTTCCTGGCTATGGTCATCATAGACGTGTGTGCCTCTGACCTGCCACTGTTTAACGAGGGGGAGACGCCAGGCATTCGGGGCCCCCACCAGCTCAGAGACGCCCCTCCCGCACAGACAGCCTCATGGAGAGACGAGTGCCTGGCTCGCCCCTGTCGGGTCCCCGGGGGGGCACCTTTGAAATGGGACACTGGTGCTGTGCAGCCAATTGATTATCTGCCTGGCAATTACCACCAGTCTGCTACTAGGGGGGAAATAAGGAAAGGAGAGGAGAGATGGACCCCTGGACAGGACGATGGGGGTTTGGCTGGACCGTAGGGAGGAGCGGCAGGAAATTCTGAACATCGGGCTTGAGTAAATCAAAGCGAACGGGCCAGTCCGTGACTTGGACGTCGGGGGCCTGTGGAGACCAAGCTCACGTCCAGATCCTCCACTGCTGTTGCAACATGGAGGGAAAAATGCAGCCAGGAACGTCTTAAAATATAACGGCTGACGGGCTGAGAGCTCGGCCCAGGGGCCGCGTGGATGGTACCTATCGGATTCGGCTTGTTTGCTTGTTTTCGAATGAGCTTTACCGCCCCCTGCGTGCAAGGCAGGGGATGACAACTGGTCATATTAACTGAGGGAGCCCCCCGGCAGCACAGCCCCCTGATTGTCAGGCTGATTTCATTAGGGTGATGGGACTCATGTGCCCCCTTTTCATCCGCTGTTTCCTGATCTGAAGATAATTGTTCACTGTAATGCTACCCAGGAAAAGGGCTGATAAAGACCAGATGAGGAGGGTAAGGGGGGGTGGCTGGGGGGGGGGGGTTGTTCTGGTTTTCTCAATAACATCGTCGTCCACAACATCGAGGGCCTGATTTGTGTCAAGCGCTTTGACAGCAGTGACAGCTTTAAAGGCCGTTTAAGGAACGGCAACACACTGTTAAAGAAGGGCAACACACTGAACAGGTAGACTGCACTGGCAGTGAGACCGTTTGGTAGCTCCGCCCAGCTTTACATATTAAATCAGCCGTAATTGGGGTTGTCAAGTGCCATCACTTTTGGACACACGGGTTTAGGCATCAGCTGGGTATAAATCAGAATCGG
Source organism: Cyphomyrus plagiostoma (assembly GCA_019775915.2). Classification (NCBI taxonomy): domain Eukaryota; kingdom Metazoa; phylum Chordata; class Actinopteri; order Osteoglossiformes; family Mormyridae; genus Cyphomyrus; species Cyphomyrus plagiostoma. Next base: position 5,535,806 of record JABFEA020000002.1, on the reverse strand, counting down.
CGGGGGGCGGGCTGTCAGGGGCAGCACTGGGGAAGGGGGGGTGGCAAGGGGGTCCTGAATAAGACATTTTTTGCATTAGTTTATTATTGATCATGTGTATTTATGATCAAATAAACCATATGATTATTTGTCCGCAATTTGTGTTCCCACTTTAAAGTAGTACGAAACAACATAAATAAATCAATAAAATGTGTTCAGAAAGTTAATTTTATTTCATAATAAATAATAATACTTTAAGTTTTTCAAAAATAACATGTAAATAAATAAAGGCATCAAAATGGCCTATTATTACAAATAATGTTCTTGCATATTCATTTGCAAAATGTCCATGAGAAAATGCAATAAATATCCTGTATTCACAGGTCCCTTCTTCTTGGTCTTTCCTCTAACAAAGTCTAGCTCGGAAATTAAGTTTTGGAAGCAGTACGGTAAGTGAAATAAGGGAAAAAACAAGAACACATTACAGAAAGTGTCCAGCACAGTGATGCAGTGATTAGCACTGTTGCCTCACACCTCTGGGACCAGGGTTTGAGTCTATGCCATGTGTGTAGAGTTTGCATGTTTTCCCTGTGTTATCATGTACCAGGTATTCTGGTTTTCCCTTACAGTCCAAAACATACTGAGGTTAATTGGAGTTACCAAATTGTCCATAGGTGTGAATGGTGTGTGAGTGTGCCCTGTGATAGGTTTCCATCCCATACTGGGTTGTTCTCTGCCCTGCAGCCATGGATCCCAGACCACTGCAATCCTTAATAGGATAAGCAGCTATAGAAAATGTCATGTAGGAGTATCTCATCCACTCAGGAAATGACTGTCTGGTTAGAGCTACTAATAAAAAATAAGGTCAGATGTGATTTGGACATAAGGAGGCAGAGCGGTGCTCCAGAAAGGTGTGATTTGGACATAAAGAGGCAGAGCAGTGCTTCAACAAGGTGTGATTTGGACATAAGGAGGCAGAGCTGTGCTCCGGCAAGGTGTGATTTGGACATAAGGAGGCGGAGCTGTGCTCCGGCAAGGTGTGATTTGGACATAACAAGGCAGAGCTGTGCTCCAGCAAGGTGTGATTTGGACATAAGAAGGCGGAGCTGTGCTCTGGTAAGGTGTGATTTGGACATAAGGAGGCATAGCTGTGCTCCTGCAAGGTGTGATTTGGACATAAGGAGGCGGAGCTGTGCTCCGGCAAGGTGTGATTTGGACATAAGGAGGCGGAGCTGTGCTCCTTCAAGGTGTGATTTGGACATAAGGAGGCGGAGCTGTGCTCCAGCAAGGTGTGATTTGGACATAAGGAGGCATAGCTGTGCTGCTCCTGCAAGGTGTGATTTGGACATAAGGAGGCGGAGCTGTGCTCCGGCAAGGTGTGATTTGGACATAATGAGGCAGAGCTGTGCTCTGGCAAGGTAATCAAAATTTATCTTGTATTTAGAAGGACTCAATGCATAAAATCCAGTTAGAGTCAGTAGGATGCACCTGTGAAAGTATAAACAGGTTTTTCATCTGAAAGCTTTCCACAGACAAAATGTAGCTTTGTTCAGAATGTATCATACTGAGTACCATTACTCTCCTACATATGCGTATCACTACCTAAATGAATGCCTCGATGAAGGCCAACATTGAACCTTCAGGGGGCATATAGGCATACCATGCTTAATTTCAAACTGCAAAATCTCAAACTAATGCTATACTCAATATGGGACACGTTTGTTTGCAGAAACATCTCCCCATAAAACTGTAAACACTAGGCATTCACATGCTGCGTAAAAACAACACTTTAGTGTAAACTACTCTGCAAATGCAATTTGCCCCTTCACCACAATGCATAAACATGTTTTAAATACAGCAAAAAGCATTACATACTGAAAAATAGCAACACGCAAGGCTCAGAGGATAACATTAAGGGAAAAAAGTACCGTAATATGATCCACATTGTCTTATATATTAGTTTACACTGTATGTAGACTTAAATAGTTATAGTATCTCTGACATAAATGGAAAACCTTTGAAGAATCAAGCCTTTGTTGACGCTCACATATAAACAAAAGTAGCACATTTTAGTCATGATAACATTATAACAGCTGACAATAGAGAAATAACCTGGAACATTTAGAGCAGGGGTGCCCAACTCCAGTCCTGGGGGGGCGCAGCCCTGTGTAGCTTAGCTCTTTCCCAGTTTCACCATTAATGATTCAGCTCAACAGCTATATGGTAATTAGCACACGGAGGTGGAAGGGGAAAGCCCAGACTGTGTAGGGCTCTGGCCCTCCAGGACTGGAGTTGGGCGCCCCTGATTTAGATAAATACCTTTCAATGAACAGCCACCCTTCTCTGCAGCTCATCAAGGTGACAGTCATCATGCAAATAGATTAACTATGTTCTTATTCTGACTTCAATTCCCTCTTCTGCAACAAAACACGTCCCTGTATGTGTCCCGGGTGTCTGTTTAGGATCAATTAAGCTGATTACATCCACTTTTTCACAGATCCTCTGGAGGACAATCACTGTGAAGCCTTTTTTTCAGACTAATAGTCATTTGCTAGATTTGTCTAGAACCAAAAATCTCTGAGTTGAGTAACAGGACACAAAACAAAGATCCATGGATGGAAAGAATTGGGGGAAAGGGATAAACTTTGCTTCCAGGATTATAAATAAAATCAGCTCTCATTTCAAATTAAGTATGTGAAAAACAATAACTATTTTGAAGCTGTTGCTTTGTTTGAAGGGTCTGCGTGTAATGTGCTGTGCCATAAACAGTGGGGGCCCTGATGTTTATTTAAACATGCTATGTCTGCACAAACACTCATGCTGAGACGCAGCCCAGGGTGTTTCTTTGAGGAAGGACTATAATCTAAGCACAAAAATCCTTATGAGCCTTTTAAACCAGCCCCCCTATGCCATCTGCATCTGACCACGATGCTGTGTTTTGTTTCTTCATATATAATCATAAAGACAAAAACTAAATCATATGAAAGGTGCCATGTCAGTGTGTTTGTATAGTGAATTTAGCTCTATAATTATCAAAATCAATTTGTAGTTACAAAGAACTAGTCTTCTCAGATCAGTTAGCATATTAAAGCTGTAAGTGACTGCTACTGCTACTGCTAATGCTACTGCTCCTGCTACTGCTACTGCTAATGCTACATGCTCCTGCTACTGCTACTGCTTCTGCTCCTGCTACTGCTCGTGCTAATGCTACTGCTAATGCTAATGCTACTGCTCCTGCTATATGCTCCTGCTAATGCTACTGCTACTGCTACTGCTCGTGCTAATGCTACTGCTACTGCTAATGCTACTGCTCCTGGTACTGCTACTGCTCGTGCTAATGCTACTGCTACTGCTCGTGCTAATGCTACTGCTCCTGCTAATGCTACTGCTCCTGCTACTGCTCGTGCTACTGCTTCTGCTCCTGCTAATGCTACTGCTCCTGCTTCTACTACTGGTAATGCTCCTGCTACTGCAAATGCTCCTGCTTCTGCTCCTGCTAATGCTCCTGCTACTGGTAATGCTCCTGCTATGCTACTGCTACCGCAAATGCTACTGCTAATGCTTACTGCTAATGCTACTACTAATGGTGCTCCTATTGCTTACTTCTAATACTCCTGCTACTGCTTACTGGTACTAATTACTGCTCCTGCTCCTGCTAATGCTCCTGCTACTGCTTACTGGTACTACTTACTGCTCCTGCTAATGCTTCTGCTAATGGTAACTCTTAAAGGAAAAGGTGTGAAGGATATATTCTTCCTCTAACACTACATACATTTATCAAATTGACATTTATACAGCTCTGACTGGGGCAAAATACATTGTTATCCAGGATATCATTGAAAGACAAGTAGTAGTATTAGTATTAGAATTAGTATTCTTGCAATTAGGAATAGCACTGCGGGACATACATCTCTTATGATAGTGATAGGGATACATCAGTTCTCGAACACATTATAATTCAAATTTCTTAAAAGTGGAACCAAACATTTCGGAAAAAAATGACCTAGAACTCGATCTGAATCTCAGAAGCCAAACCGTGAATGCCAACCTAAGATAACTTGCACGAGCGGGGAAATGAGTCAGGCCACACGTCTCTCAGCAGATACAAAGGGTAAAGCTTCAGTCTCAGCCTGGCATTCCCTGTGACAGCACCATGCATGTTTACACAAGCTGAATACATATATTTAGACAGTAAAAATACATTTAGACAATGATAGACAGTAAGAGTAATTATTATTATATAATAAAATACATTTTGTAATAATACTGTCGTACCCAGTGGGGCAAACATCAGGGTATTGGGGAATACGGGGTTTAATTATACAGGTAAACCAGTCAAAACGCAGATGGACAATACAATGACTGGACTGTGGAAACAAACTGAAATGCGGACGAAATACAGAGGACTAATGACAACAACCAAAAACAGCTTATCACATGGAGATTCCACATGAGGTTAACGAGAGGACATGGCACACAGAAGGAGCGGACGATCGGGGCAGGACAGGGTTATGTTGGGATGAGATCTTTATAGTTTTGGAAGCCATTAAGAAAAAAATGCTCTTCTTGTTTTATCCTGTTCATTTTGTGTTTAAATGCTAAAAAAAAAAAAAAAAAAAAAACATATTTAGGTGTAATTTGGGGGCCGGGAACCAATTAATTGGTTTTCCATTATTTCTTATGGGGAAAATTTGAACTTTGGAGAACTCAGCTTTTTAGGATTCGAACCCGAGTTCTGAACGGATTAAGTTTGAGTTCTGAGCTACCGCTGTATTTTAGGAACATGTGTGCAATCTGCATCTTACATTTTTGAGAAGAATGCTTCTGAAATTATTTTCAGAAATAAACTTATATGCAACTCCCGTACAGTATTGTGAAATGGAAATAGTTTGTGTCTGCTCCACACAAACACTGCTGAACATCTGAAAATATATCTCTGGAATCCAGGCCACAAACCATATAACAGCAAACACAGCATGACTCTATTGTCTGTGCAGAAATTCCGGCTCTCCCTATAATCGTGACATGCCGCTGTCTTCTCCTTCTGTTGTCTTAGGAAACTTAAAAATAAAACTTTTAAAAATAGAAGACATTTAGTATCCATTTTTGTCCCTCCATTTGTTTATAAAAAGATATATGAAGAAGGGGAATAAAAATGGAATAAAACTATGTGGGGTAATTAAAATAAGGACAGACTGTGAGTGAAGGGTTTTAAAGGACTGTCGCAATTTACGAATGCTTATCTATTAGTAGACTTAAGGTAAATTCAGAACAACGACTCATTTTTTTCTCACCTCTCACAAGCACAAAAACAAGTCTGGTGGAACCTGTTCATTTATTGCTGTTTGACTGCAAACCTGAAACAAATTGATACAAGGTGCCTTATTTCACACTCTGCAATCCAGATGTTCCCTTTGCTGCTGATTGGTTTGCCCCAGAACACAGGATTTGCACCATTAATGCACATTACATTTAGCAGAGCTGCAGCCCTTGAAATGCCAGTGTCTGAGCTGATATAAGTCTTAGGTAACTGTTTCTGTCATAGTTTTAAAAATTATAAAATTTTAATAATAATTGACAGTCCTGTGAAATGTAGCAAAAATCTACATGAAAAAATGTTTGCTATCATGGACATTCTGCTACTCTGATAGATCTCTTTCTTTGAGGGCTTTTGAAGTAGGCAGGTCTTGGTTTAATGGTACTGCTTGATGTGTTAGTGGAGGTATGCAGGCTGATGTCCAAGGGGAGCACTTCCTCTGCTACCCTAAAGCAAGGTACTTCACGTCACACTGTTTCGGTAAATATCCAGCTGTAACTGTGAGCTCAGTGCGTCAGCCTGGAAGCAACGTCTGTTAAGCAAGTCCACGTCAACATCCAGATAACATCCAGATCACACCATTTTAGTTCTTGTTAAATGCACAAGTATGAGGTGATTTTGAGCCAAACTACATTTATTGATTTTTTTGTTTGTTAATTTATTAGTTTTTCCTTCACATTTAAAATTTTGTCGCGAACAACGGATTTAATCTGAAACAACATTGTGTGAAAGTCTCCTGACTGTGGTAATCACTTTTTAAATCAAGTATAAATGCAGGAACACACAGAAAGCACTGCGCCTGGATCACTGAGTCTTTTGTAGTCAAATTTAATTACTCTCATTTGTATGACTGTCTAAGCTTTCGCTGATTGACACCAATACGAAACAACCTGTCCATACATAGGTCCACTTCTTTTCAGGATTGGGAGACTTTGTTAGCCATCCACAAGCTGGCTTGCTATGCTGTACCAGAACATTTCAGTTCCACTTTACCACAGAACATCTTCAGTCACATGTCCCATTTCACGTGCACTATGCGCAAAATACAGGTTCGGAAGTCAAGCACTGGAAAGTACTGGGGATATACGGCATGTATCATTTGTCACAGTAACACAGAAACCTGCAAAACACACTCCACATCCATTGAGACACTTTCCATTGCTTCTACCACATGGAGTATATGTCAGGATAACATAAGCAAATTTTATAACTGCTGGGTTCAATAGTGTCAGCGGACACACTGTCAGACACTTTTATGAATTTGCTGACTTCTAAAAGCTTTGTTTCCATCCATCCATCCATCATCTTCCGCTTATCCGAGGTCAGGTCGCGGGGGCCGCAGTCTCAGCTTTGTTTAATGCACTAATTAGTGGCTTACACTTATTCTTTCAGCAGACATGTTTGTCCAAATTGACAGGATCAGAGGGCAGGGTCAATCAACATTGAGAACCGAAGGGGAGCTTGGGGTTAAAGGTCGTGCTCAAAGGCCAGAGGTTCCGGCCATAAGGTTCCGGACACAGGCACGGATACCCGACCCGCTCAGCTACACGCAGGCCATGAGGTTCCGGACACAGGCACGGATAACCCGACTCGCTCAGCTACACGCCGGCCATGAGGTTCCGGACACAGGCACGGATAACCCGACCCGCTCAGCTACACGCCGGTCATGAGGTTCCGGACACAGGCACGGATACCCGACCCGCTCAGCTACACGCCGGCCATGAGGTTCCGGACACAGGCGCGGATACCCGACCCGCTCAGCTACACGCCTGCCATGAGGTTCCGGACACAGGCGCGGAAACCCGACCCGCTCAGCTACACGCCTGCCATGAGGTTCCCGACACAGGCACGGATACCCGACCCGCTCAGCTACACGCCGGCCATGAGGTTCCGGACACAGGCACGGATACCC